>JANPWX010020199.1:2365371-2480069 GCA_024734555.1 Trochalopteron elliotii | reverse complement strand
CTTTTCCTTTCCTTTCCTTTCCTTTCTTTTCCTTTCTTTTCCTTTCTTTTCCTTTCTTTTCCTTTCTTTTCCTTTCTTTTCCTTTCTTTTCCTTTCCCATGGTGATTGCCAAAGAAACAGTGCTGTCTAGAGTTCTTGTGGTTCCTCTGTCTCTGGAGGTCTTGTAGACTTATCCAGGTAAAGCTCTGATCAGCTTTTTCTAATTAGACATGCTTTCATCAGTATGCTAATCTAGGCAAATTCTGGATTTCCTTTCCAAGCCACTCTAGTCCTTTGTCACATACAGGCTGGCATTCCTCTTTTTAACTTTTACCATGATTCACAGTATAAATTGTGGCCAGTCTCTGCATTCTTGATTACTTCAGGTTTTTTTTCCTTTCAGTGTCTCTTTAATATGACAAAATAACTATTCTTCACTGTAGGCACACTTTTCATTTTCTTGTATGAAATTCATCTTCTTTTGCTTTGTGAGGACATTCTCTCAACAACTACTCCAACAAGCTGAAGTCACATACTCTACTGGCAATCCTTTCTTTACTGTTCTCAAAATTACTCAGAGTGCCAAAAATAAGAATCTACTTCCTCTCAGCTTCTAAGTTTCAGGAAAAAAAAGAAAAAAGAAGAAGAAAAAAAGGATAAATAAAAAGTACTTCTCCAAAGCGTGATTGTATCTGGAATCATAACATTCATAAGGCACTTATCAGTTGCTCTAATGCTTCAGGTGTTATTCTTCACAACTCTCACTAATGTTTCATTCTTTCTCCCCAGTGAGATAGTAAAAAGCCTTGCCACCCTCTCATTTTATCATTTACTCTGTTTCTGTCCTATTTTGTGACTGCCAATAGACTTTCTTCATATTTAGATTTTTTTGGGCAACCAATCCACCTTTTTAGGAGTAGATGCTGTTTAACAGTGCATTTTGTTAGAATTACCTGGGTTTTGATTTAATCACAATGTGTACCATGTTTTAGCAATCAATCTAAAAAACAAGCAAAACCAACCAATCAAAAGAAAACAAGCAAACGAAACCTGCTGAAGCTCTACTTACATGAAAGAAGCATTTATAGACTTCTGTAGCAAAGGCTCACATGCAGCCAGTTGCCTTCCAGGTGAACACTGAGGAGTTTTTTGAGCCCTTTCATTCTATACCTTGTGCCATAAATCCCGGTGTTGACACAGCCACAGCTTAGTTATCAAATTGAGAATGTTTCAAATAATTTCCCACTGTAAGATTATGTTCTCCACCTTTGTTTCCATGGAGAGCATAAAATTAAACATATCTGTCCTGCTTCCTGGCTGATTCCTCTTATGGATTCTTCTACCTGGATACCTGATTTCCAGGATGAAAATACTGCTGTGAGGCTTTCAGCTGCTGTTAATATCCCTTTAAAGTGAAAAGGAGTGGGCCATCCATTGCACAAAGCTCTCCAAGGTTACTCTGATAGAATACAGTATTCCAAAAGGGTAGAAGTGGGAATGATTTTTCCATTGAGTGTCACAGCGGCAGAAAATCTGATTAGCCAGGATGCCTCCTCCTAGTGCTAGGAGAGGTCTACACCATTTTTTTAAAGCTCGTGGACAGCACTTGGGTCAGCATTTTCCCTTAATAAGTAAAATTTAATGGGACCTTCATAATCAACATGGCTTCACTATGAAATAGGATACGTTTAGAATGTATTCTCAATGTAATTTCTGAATGATATATCAATGAGTCCAGTATTGGTCAGTTATTTTTTAAAACATTTTTCACTCAAAAATATTTGCCAGTTAATTTACACAAGGAAGAGAAAATATTTCATGGCATCTTTTTATTTTAAGACCCAATCCACGTATTTTACTAATAAAAGTAAACCTCTTCAGATCTGTTGTGGTACACTCTGTACTCTCTGCCAAGAGAAGGAGAAAAATTGCTGAAATTAAACCCGCAAATATTTTTGTTTCTGTGTACTGAAAAAGTGATTAGGGGCACGGATACCATCTTACAGCTGCAGTCTGCAGCACACTGAAGTGGGAGTGGTGTGTAATATTCAGCCATCTCTCCACTGTAGTTTCCACTGTATGTGGAGGAACGGCCAGACTCACACATCTCATTAGAGTTCACCTGACCTACAGTACACACTTAGGGGAGCAGACATAGCTTAGTGTTATGGACAAAAGTGTAACAACTAAATGTTCAGGCCCAGATGTATTTCCGTATCACCAGGAAGCAGGACAAGAAATAGTGTAACTGATGGCTCCGCTTCCTTTTATTTGTGCTGTACTTTATCATTATACATTGTAAGAAAACCATTATTGATTGTCAGACCTAAGGTCCTGGTAAAAACTTGCAGAGAGATTCTCCTAGATGCTTTGTGTAATGTGACCATATCAGTAATTGAAATAAAGGTAGCCCCTTGAACTCCTGTAGACAATGTTCTGTACAAGACATCTCTTCAAGGGGTTGACCCCCTGAGCACCTCCTGAATAATTTAATCTTTTGGGTATCTGCTGGAAGAGGATGCAAAGAATTAGCATGGTTCTGGATACTGCTGATATCTCATAGTGTACTGACTCCCTATACCTTTGTTAGGGCCTTTGAGATAACTAAATATCACTTCAGGATTGAAAAAATGAGAAGTGGTTTATACTCTCTACATTTTCTGCCCTCTTTTTTCCAGAACTAGGATTCCATGTTGTAGAGGTAAAGCCTAATCTCTGAGCCCCAATCTTTAAATTAGGAAATTAAATATATGATTATTAATAAACAGCAGTTCTTCTTCTTTTAGTAACATAGCTTCATCAGCCTTTTTTGTTCTTCTACTTAATAAAGATTAATGCTGTACTTTCTCCCAGAAAAGCTAAATGTAATACCAATCTTGATATCACCATCCATATTTCTGCTAGCTGGAATGTGAGGTGTCCTAAAGACAAAGTGCATTGTCATGTATTTAATGTGCATGACTAAAAGTGCTCATAAAGAGAAATTATTGTATTTTGCTATTCCTGTGAGTGTCCAGTTTCTGCTGTCTGTCTTATATGTGAATAGCAGGGTTGCCCACAGTGCAAGGAATTGTCATGCCACTGTTTGGACTTTTTGTGAACCTAGATAGGAAGGTGGATTTACAAGGGAGGAATTAAATTTTGGCCCATAAGTTCAGCCAGTGATCCACTGACCCACTTTATACAATGCTTTGCTTTCCTTTCAAATCCTCTATATCTGTGTGTCTTCCTTTGCTCGTATTTCTTTTCATAGGATATAAAATCCATACCTTGAAAAGAACTTAAATACAAAATCTTTGCTTATGGAAATCAGATCATATAGCAAAAATAGGGCTAAGATAAATACTTTCTCTTTGGTGCATTATGCCAAGATATTTCATTCTCTTATCTTGCAACTGTAATGTAGAAGAGCAGAATAAGAACTCAAACATTATGCCTGTTCTCAGTTCCTGATTTCATGAAAACTTTTAGAATTTCTTTAAGGAAATGGAACTTGACCCTCAAATTAAGACACTTTCCTGGGCAGACATATTCAGTGGGTAACATTAAAGAAAAATCACTAGAAAGGTCTGATGTTCCTGAAGTGTTTGGAAGTAGTATTCTAAAACAAGCAATTAAGCATGAGGTGATTTTTCAGTCTGCCAGACATTTGAGTTTTGTTTTGCTTAATCGCATTGATAATTTCTGCAAAAAAAGCTGTCCCAACTTGGAGCTGTTCAATTATTGCTGCAGAGCGTAAGGGAGAGCACTGGCACACACCACAGCTATACACTAGTTAGGGGCATGTTGGAAATGCTAATGCAATTTAAGGAATCTTCAACCCTGCTGCAGTGTTTGAACATCGTCATTTTTTTGTAAATGTCAATTGGGAAGTCAGAACGGATGAGAAGTAAAATTTTGCTTTGTATTAGAGGTGTAGATTGGGAATTAAGATCTTGTTATAGATACAGCTATGATTTAGAAAGGAGAAAGGAGGCAAGATACAGAGTTCACTTTAGAATTGATTTATCCAGAAGAGTGATGAAACCTCTTATTTTTAAAGAAGAAATAAAAACATATGTTAATCTATTTTGCAATGAACTGCTTCACTAAAACTACTTATATCAGTACTGTTAATCTCAGTAGTTTCAAGTGACACATGCTCTAATACTTTGTGCCATCAGCTCGGCGCTGATTTTATTTTCCTAATTAAGAATGTTTGACCACAAGAGGGAGTTCCTTGCCAACGGTTTACCTACCATGAAAGAGGCAAGTGCAGAATAGGGGTGCTCCAAAAAAAAATAGATCTGCTTTCCGTTGCTGTAGACTAAGACAGGAATGTATTTTGTTACTTTAAAAAAAACCAAACCACACACAGAAAAAACCAAAACCCACAAAAGTCTTAACTCTGAAAAAAATAACATTTACATTGCTCTAAAAAAAATTATCTGCTAAATTTTGCAGTTTTATTTAATAATGTCATTGGTATTAATTTAAAATATAATATAGCTATCACCTAGAAATGCAAAAAATCGTAATCAAATACAATGAGCACAAATATAATGTATGGTTTTCTTTATATACATTGTGTTAAAGTATTCTATGAACTAATTTTAAAAGTTCTATTGTTAGAATTAGGAAAATAAGGACTTGTACCCAATGGATTTCAATATTTATTTAGTACTTAGCAAAAATAAACAAATCTAAAAATATTAAAATTAATATTTCTGATTGCTGTCATGGTTTTTCTTTTTCAAACTACACTCCTTCTTATATCTTGAATTGTTGATCTTAACTGTTGCAGCTATTCTTACTCTGGATTAAGTACTTTTACGACTGTACATTACACAGACCTGATGAACAAAATCAGATTTCCAAAAGAGTGTTTCTTTCTGTGCTAAGTTAAACCACTTTTTCTGCAACATACCATACAAACACTATACAAAGTCATATTTTTTAACATCTTTTTTATTTTATTTATCTTGAAGCCAACGTTCAGATTTGGCTTGTAAGAAAGCTGTTGCTAATCTGAAAGTATAATGCAGCTTTATAAACAAGGTTTTTTCCACTTGTTCTTATGGCAAACATCCTCAAGAACAAAAAGATCCCACATAAATCTCATGTGTATTTCTAGCAGATAAAACCAGATAGCAATATGCCCCAAAACAACTGATGTGAAAAATACTAGCTAAAAATACCTAAGTGGGGAAAACAGATTATAAAAAAAATATAGAAAGACAGGCTTAAAAGAAGGATTAAGCGCTCTGTGTGCAAAAAGAGGCACTTATCTGTACAAGGTGAAATAGCAAACACAAGCCCACCCCTGTTCAGTATGTGTTGATAAATGGATATCTGCTACTTAGAGTCAACATCAGATGACGGGATGGCAAATGAAACCAATTTTGCTACATTTCTCGTGATTGTAAAACGGTTGAAAAATCATTTTGAAGTCCACTACTTGTTCCGAGTCCTTTTCTTTTATACTAATAATCTTTTATATAGATATGACATTTTCTTTGTGCCTTACATTAGTTAGCTAAACTTCCCAAAGTCTTTGTCAGCTAGGCAAAGTCTTTTGACTTCATCTTAAAACAGCAGTGATAATCATGGACAGAGAGAAAAAGCTAAACTTTTGTAAATGTTAGGTACATCCAATAGCAGTTTAGTCAGTCTGTTTTCCTGTTTCTGTGCATATTCTAAGTGTTCACTTAATTGTAAACATAAATTGTAAAAGATGTAGTCATAAACGAAAGCGAAAAAGTCATAAGTGAAATAAATGAAAGTTAAAAAATCTTTGTCATTTTTTCTTCAGCCTAACTGGATTATATATCCTTATTTTTCTTTATGTAATCTCTGAAGTATATTTTTTATCAGACATTCATTCCTGAATGTGACCAAACTCAGTCCTTGATTTCATGTAGCACAATTGAAAGGCAAATTATTCATCAAATTCAGTGGCATGGCATAGTAATTGGAAAAGGTGTTGACTTTCAGGTTTAGCCCCTTATTTTGTAGAACTTGGAACTCACAAAATGCAAGTTTTTCCTCTACATGGAAATAGAGACTAAAACTATCATCTTAACTCTGTCGAGGTACATTGTTAATTAGGCAAGCGTATATTCCTCTTTTTTCACAATTATTCTGTATTGCATAACATAGCATTTAATACTTTACATAGATCTGGTTATGGCAGGATTGACTGGTTCTTCATTAAAGAAATAAAACAAAACAGACGAACAAACAAACCAACAGCAAGAAATTAACAATCAAATAAATCCATTACTTAAATTATTGGTCTAGGATGCAGAGAGTAACACTTTATGTGTTTTTCCATAATGTTTAAGCATTGACATGAGTTCATGTTTAGGATGACTCCTTGGTATCATTAAAAAATAACAATAAAGCAAATAAAATAAAAATTGGCTATTTCAAAAAATATAGGGCTTAGTCTGTGCAACTAGAATGAAGGTTTTGACTATTGAAGAATTATCCAATGATATAATTTGGAGAAATTAATGAGTTTATTTTTTCTGTTACCGTTGCACAAACAACTTTGTTCTAAATTGCAGTTTTAAAAGAATGTGTGTAGCCTTAGGCTGGAGTAAAGTACTTTAATTTTGTGTTAAAAACATGGAAGAACATTTAATGTGGAAATAAAATTTCACTGTCACATTTCTTGAGCTTTTAAAATTGATTTCATTCAAACATACACCCACACAACCTTAAAAGCAAATAATATAAACTCTTATTTTAATGGGCATAACTGTGCTGATCTTTTCATTTTTTAATTTTAAATGACAATTTAGTATAGATATGGAAAAAAATTGCGTAGTTAATGTAATCATTTTCCAGCTTGTTCCACTTTACAGCAGCATCATCAGCTGTCATGCCTTAAACTTACAAATTCCTGCCATTATCAAAACCATAAACCATGCAGCTACAGGTTGGGGTTTATTCAGTTCTTTGTATCACCAGACAGGAGGAAAAATAGCAAAAATATTTAATCTAATATTTATCCTCTTTAGAAATACAAGAAACTCTTTAAGGTAGAAAATGGTTTGGAGAATACTTCAGTTACAAGGTAAATTAGCTGCCAATTTTACTTCTGACTTTTTAAAAATATACAAATCTGTTCATTCAAGTCCATGCTAGGATTTAAAGGCATTAGCTAATCAACTTTACAATTAGCAATTGTCTTCTGATAGAGAGAAAGGAGATTACTGGAAGCCTCCAGCATATGTAGGGTTTTTTAAAAAAAAGGAATTTATTTTGCTTTCCATTCAGTTACTTAACTTAATTTCATAGTGGGGAAAAGAAACTGACCAAAGGGTCTAAATATCTTCTGATGTTGCTAAATGTGAGCTCTACCACAAAAAACACAGAAACAAACTTGGACATATCTATATGCCTGTATGTAAATATTTTCAAGTAGATATTTTAAGATGAATTTTTACATCCTGTTTATATTTTAATAAAGCTATTATTCTCCAAAAATTAGTTCTATTATGTTTGGATACAAATGTACCCCAAAATTCTTAAGACTTAATAGCAGACAGTGTGTGTTCCTTCCTATAATTTGGTTTAGTCATGAAGACTCACACAGAATGCCATGTTTTAAATTAGTTTAAGGTCATTGTTTAGAAGACAGGAGGAAGATCGGGGAAACATTTAGAAGTGGGATCTTGAAATAAGATTTAGGAGGACTGCATTACAAAAGATGGAATTTCAAGGACTCCAAAAAAAGGTATCTATAGAACCACAAAGGGCAAAATTTTTAGTTGTTGATAGATATAAACCCCACGTTGTTCATACCCTCTCATAGAGTGGGCTTATGACTTGCAGATATGAGAAATTCATCTGTTCAATTTTGAGACTATCTCTTCATAAAGGTAAGATAAATACCTAATACAACTGAAAGAGGGAAAGGGAACAGCATTAAATAGTGCAAGTCTGTATAATTAAAAATGTAACTCAGTGAGTTTGTGCAATGAAACATTAGTGGACTGGCTTAATTCTATAAAATGGTGCAATTTTTTTATACTCTGAAATTCTTCATGGATCACACACGAACATACCTAATGTTTTAGGAGAATTATCTCCTCAGAGCTGTAATCACAGCATGTATCAATAAAGAAATACAGTAGGATATCAATTCATGTGGATCAGCTAAAAACTTAGAAGCCTTTATACTTTGCTGATTTTCTAATAAGTATGTAGACAGATATCAAGAGAGTTCATTCTGAAAAATCAGCTGGGGAGACAGTGGCTGCCCGATCTAATCAAGTACTGGATTGTTGTCCCTAGTTTCTTCAAAGGCACAGGCTACTGTATTTAACAGATTAGTACTCAAAGTTATTATCATGATTAGTGAAACACTCTTCATATTTTCCCTTTTAATGTACCCTTTATGTGCATCATTTTTAGAAGTTACTAGTGTTTCATTACCATTTGACTACTAGATTTTTTTCTCCATTTAGTATGCAAAGGTATTGGACAACCTGAACTGTCCAGGCTTAGAATTTAAAAATATCTTTTGACCCTTCAAATGAGACTTAAACAATGTATTCAAATGAACTTCGTAGTTTACTTTCTGTCGTTTTTTTTTAATCTCCCTCTCCCCTTTTTCATCCTTCATGTACACATGGAAGGACCCCATGTGCTTCATTCCACTGTTTGGCTTTTCTCATTCTCATTTTCATTATCACAACAGAAGTCCTAACTTTGAACAACAAAAATAGTACTTGTTTCTGACTTTTTTCTTCTGTTCTTATATATTCATGGAAAGATTGAGAATAAATATTGCAGTTAAAATATTCTAAAACTGTTCTTGAATAGTATTACTGTGTTTATACTTCCGCCTTTTCACCTGCATGCATAACCTATAATCCCCACATTTTTTACTATAATTTGAAATTATAATAGATGTCTGTAGATGCTTGTAAAGTATTGGAGGTGATCTTTTCTTAAAAGAAATGGTCAAACTTTGCATTTCATATTCAGTCTGTAGTTTCAGTTAAAGTATCATTCAAAAATCAGTCCTATAAGAAAAAATCTTAGAGAGATTATTTCCAAAAAATTATTTAATTCTAGATTCATCGGCACTTTGTGTCCTTTTTACACTTACCTCACTTTCATCTTCCTGTGGGGTAACCATTAAACAAATATAAGTCCTCTAATTAACCTTATCTCTGTGTTTCTGTATTATATTGTTCTGTTTATTAAATTGTCCTGATATGTGTAGAATGGTGAGTTGGATAAAATGACAGTACAAGATATAATAAGGAGAAGCAACATGTTGTTCTCACATGTAAATGCTACAGTAGACTGTTGTACAGTAAGACTGTAAGGCTGGTCTGATCCTACAGCGAATCTAGAATATCTTTCTGTGTCATTGCCTATTTCCATGCAAAGCAGCAGCGTTCAGGAATTAGCATAGCATAGAAGTTCTTTACCCTGTCCTCAAAGAGATGGACATGAGATTGTTCAGTTCTGTTTTCACATTTCATCTTTATTCTGTGGGCTTTTCCTGAGGGCTTTTATTTATTTCACCTTTCTTTTCTTCTTTAGTAGAGATGAGAAGAAAGCATCCCCCAAACAAAAAAATGCATTTTGACTTTCCTGACAATAATTTTATGGAATATTTTTCCTCCAGTGTATGATGCTAATTTTGAAAATTTCTTTACTCCCTATCAAACTAGATCTCATTATAGTAAAATTCTTGACCCAAGAATCATTATGAGACCTATTACACATAATTTTTTAATTCTTTATTAGCCAATGAGTAAAGTTCCTTTTGCGTGTCATGAAATCAATATTCTTTAATTTCTTATTGGTATTTACTTCAGTGTACCTCTATTACTATTTCTCATAATTTTATGCCACCTTTATCCAGATATTTCAGATATTTCCCATTAGGCTGTAATAAGGCTAGGCAACATCTCACTGCAACCATTCCCTGTAAAAAAGAAATGTTATTCATTGCAACTAAAGAAAACATCTTTTAACTTCATACTGAACTTTCTATTAAGTTGTAGAGACTTTCATCATCTTATACAAAAGAAAGTGGGAGCTGTTATGGAAAGCAAATTATCT
Organism: Trochalopteron elliotii; assembly: GCA_024734555.1. Classification (NCBI taxonomy): domain Eukaryota; kingdom Metazoa; phylum Chordata; class Aves; order Passeriformes; family Leiothrichidae; genus Trochalopteron; species Trochalopteron elliotii. The sequence continues at coordinate 2,470,019 of JANPWX010020199.1, read as the reverse complement.
AATGAACTTAATATTTGAATATATGGGTAGAATATAATTTCAAGATCTTTAACATATAGTGAATTAAAGACCTTTCTTCACAGGCTGTCACTATTGCACTTCTCTGTGCCTTCACTACGCACAAAATTGACCACTTGGATCTTTTAGGACTAGGCACGCAGGATAGGTGGCTCAGTCTTCTGCAGGCGCTTGCCATATGAGTGCTGCCATCACAGCTGTTATTAACCAGTCTCATAGTTCACATTTCTCCTATCTTCCAGTCTGTATATTGGCTGTCTTTTTGACAGTATATTGATTTGGAAGTAATAGAGTACCATTTAGGAACAAATTGACATAAAATGACCCCAAGTACATATTGTATATATTTCTTTCTTATCTTCATCTATGTCCAGTATCTACAGCTTTCTTTATTGTTTAGGTTTTTCATGTTTTACTTTTCAATTGCAAATTAGTTATCAGCTTAGCATTTTCTTTTAAACTTCTGAGCAACTTCTGGATCCTCTCTTCCTTCATACCCTTCTCTTTTTTTCAGCAAATCACTTTGCAAGCTGCTATGAGCTTTCTCATCAATATAGGTTTGATTTTAAATTGGAGTTTCTTGTAAAGATATTTTTCCTTTATGTTTTTCAAGTTTCCTTATGTTTTTTATCAAACTGTAATAGCTTTTAAGTTTGGGCTTGTATCAAGAATTCTGGTCTTGAAGTTTCAAAGGCACTCAGGCCCAAGCACTTTGTAGGCTGATTCTAGAGTGCTGTCAGTGTACCAAATCATGAGTCTGGGTACATGTAAGCATGTACAAAACCCTGCACATGAAATCCTGATTATAATAGAACTTCCTAAACTATACGATAACTACAATAACTTAATGTGCAACTGAAGCATTAACTGTGCATTTTTGCATACATGGTTGTAAAACTCATTTTATATGTATCAAGTGTTTAAGACTGTATTACACTAGTTGGTAATAATGGATTTGTGTTAAATTGGCATGTAAGCTATTTTCTGCTCAATTCAGAAATAATTGCAGAAATAAGCTCAAAAAGTTTCTTTTCTTTTGTTTTTTCTTTTGTAGTAAGCAATGTCTATCTTGACTGAAGATAGATGTTAAAATACTGGCTGTAGTTTTTCAGTTTGGTGAACTTTATTTTAATGACTAGTCTTTCTATTTATAAAAAAAAGAGAAAAAAAGTTAGAAATAGTAGGTCCACAAGGATTCATTGATATAAAGTTAAGCAGACATCCTTTCTTTTCTCCTTTTACGTGCTTACATGCACTTGCCAAGAATAGACTATCCAGCACCCAAGGATAATTGGTCTGTTTCTAGAAAAGGTTATTTCTTTAAATTGGTGATTCAATCTGTTATGAAGCTCATTTTGCAGCTCATACTTTAAATTAAACCCTGGGGCTCAGCTAACCTCAAGATCCTGATGATATGAAAAATTTATACTGTATCTTAGTGTCGTGGTTTCAGAATTGTATTGTCCAATTTAGTACTCCCACTGAAACCACGTGGCATTTTCCCACCCCTAATTCACCTGGAGGCACAAAAGACAAAGATCATGGTTAGACATAAGAGCAATTTACTGGAAACAGCAATGAGATAGGAAAAACAAACAGCAAGCAATCACAAAAGCATTTAACCAGCAATGTGCTTCCACCTCACCCAAACACTAAACAAATTCAGTATGTCCTGTCTGTCATGACTATTGTTTTGGTATTTCTCTCAGGACAAAGTAGTTTCCTTGTAGGTAGATTCTTGTCCATCTCTAAATTTTAATGGAGGTATGCAATGGGCAATCCCACATTTCTTTCGACTTTGATGTGTCTGGACATCTCTACTTATACAGACCTCCTCTAACAATTTCAGTAAACTTTTTGCTGTTGCAGGTTGAGCTTTCTTGTTAATTTAGGATTATAAAATATTAGCATACGTGGTGTGAGCACAGCAAGGGAATGAACCTCATAAATGTTCTAGACACATTTAATTACCATTTGTGAATTCAGAGTCCATATTGTCCGGGATTTCAGCCCACAAATTTGTAGACCATAACTATTAGGCTGCTTCTGAGTGGGAAGAAAATATAAAAGAGTAAATGTCTGTTATTTAGCAACCAAAAAAAGGAAATAGTTAATTTGCAACCATCTTAAAAATTGTGTATCAATGAGAAGATACTCAAAGAAAAAACATGTATATGTGTACTTACTTATGTAGTGATAGAACACGTGAAGAACTGAACAAATGTGTTTAAACCTTGGACATTTAATTTTTCTTTGGTAGACAGAGTACTGTAGATTAAAGCAATAACTTTCATTGGAGCAACAAAGAGCAGCCAGGCTTTGAGACCAGAAAGGTTGCGTCTTCAGTTTCCACCTTATTGATCTTGCCCTTACATACCAGATCAACTACAAATATTTTCTGTATGCTTTGAATGATACCTTTCTCCCTTTGAGATTTAATATTTCTTTTTCTGATCAATAATAAAAGGAGATTTTGTGTAGAGAACTACAATGAAAAAAAAAAGTAAGGAAAGCAATGCTTTTATAGTGGCCATCTGACTGAAGATAACAGGAAAATTGGAACTATTTTTAATGATGAAAAATGAGTTAAATGTTGAAACCAATCCCTTTTGTTGATTTACTGTACCTCAAAATTCATTTTGGGGTGCTTTTGAAATCAAGAGATTGCACATTAGAATCTGAGACCACCCAATGCTCCCATCAAAAGAATATCTTTTTGAAGTGTTAAAAACAGTCTAACTTTGTTCTCTCCCCCTTGCTCACCTCTGCTCCCCTCTCCCCTCCCCCAAAATTGACTATATTTTTTCTATAACCTTTTTGCTATCCAAAGAACTAGAAGGTAAGTATTATCCCTAAGGCTATGTGACATCTGTCTCAGCACATTTACAGTTGTAAGAATTTTTGCATTCCTCTTTAATTCTCCCACTTCAGTGATTACACAAACCATTACAATTTTAAAAATGGTTCACTTACTCTTCAATCAGAGGAAAAAAGCAGAAAGTTTTAAGAAAAAGTTTTATTTGTTTGTTTCAAATGGCATGTCACCTTAATATTAAAGCTGATGGATATGGAAAGAGCTGAAAACCCTTCTTTTATTTGGCCCCAACTGGCAGATAGTGACTGAAAATCTAGTTCTCCATTTTTAAAGTGTTATATGCTATTTTGAATCTTTTGGGAGGATTGCATGGGAAATAAAACATATTTCTGATTAGCATTCCATCTAAAAATTGCTTGCTCAACCCCTACAGTATTTTGCATGTGCTCTGTTCCAAAGAGAAACAACTGTATTTTTTTCGAAAACTGAAATTTACAGACATTCTGACTCAAGTACATTTTAAATAATACTACAGCTCTAATATCTTTTGTGTTGCTTACAATATTGCTAATATAACTACCTGTAGAGAAGTTACCATTAAATACTAGTTGTTTTTTTTTTAAATATGCCATCACAAATTCATGGCTTGTTACATAAGCTATATAACTAGTTTAGCCATCTCCTCCCAAACTTTTTTAAGACTATGACCACATACAGGCTAAAATCTTTAAATAAGACAGCATGGCTAGATGTATCTGTTGTTTTAAGATGTAGAACAAGTATACTTAACAGTGGAAAAGAAACTAATCTGCTTAGGACAAGGAACTCTTGATGAAAATATGAAGTTAATGGAGGAAACAAACCCAGTAATTCCTGATTCTGAAAATAAGAAATTATGCAGTTAGGATAATAAATAAAATTTTGACAATGCTTTATTTTAATGGCACATGAATTAAAACTGCATTACAATGAAATTGCTGCAGAACATCCACATTAATATCAAATGAATTCATTATGACCAGCACCAGTACAATGAATACTAAATGAATTAATAATAATGAACCACTTAAAGTGTTACCTAATTGTTTTATTTCATTTTTATGTATTTTTTTTCCAAATTTAACTGTTAGGTTAATAGAGAATGACATCCGGTAATTCATTTCAACACCAAGTGTTTGTAAGTGATTACTTCCTCACCAGATTCAGTAAAGTCTGCTGCATATCTAACATTGATCAAATGTCTCTAAAAAACCCACCTATTGCCCCAGATATTTTGAATCATGTTGATGCAAAATGATCAGCCAAGATATATTAAAGATTTAACAACTCCTAATGGTCGGTGATAATCATGTTCCTTGAAATGACAATTCATCTTTCTTTCAAGAACCCAGAGTGCTTTATACAGGTGGTTATTATATCCTACAAACAAAGAAATGGGTGGAAGCACATTAGTTAGTTTTTCTGCGATAACTGTTTCTCTGTAGTCACTTGTGGAAACATCAAATCTTCAAAAAATTTATTTTGTTTTCTGAATCTGTCCACTATTATGATCTGTTGTTCATTGCTTTACACACATCATGATATATTTTAACTTCTTTATCATAATAAATTATTAGTATATATCATATAATCTTATGAAACATATTTTGTAGCATTTTGGCTCATTAGAAATTATACCTTCAAAGCTAATGCACAGTTTCTTGTCACAATAGATATGGTCAAGACACTTGTTTCTTCATGCAGGATAGCCAAATCTTTTCTTGCACACAGCTCATTTTTATATGGTATCAGAAGGCACCGTGTTTGAATTTATTTGGTCAGCAATTCATTGATACTCAGTTCATTGGTTGGTAATGGCTAGTGTACATGTCCATCAAACTTTTTTCCTTCTAGATATGGTTACATTTCCATCTTCTGGGAAGTAAATATTTCACACAGGTAGAATTTTCCTCCCTCCAGGTGAGAGCTATCTTCTCTCAAGAATAGATTGCTATGCAAACTGATTCTCATCCTTGTAATTCTTTTCTCACGGAAACATCTCAGGCTAGTTGCTAGCTTAGCTGAAATAGCAAGGCTTGATTTTTCAAGGCCTTTCTTTTATAAGATTTTACCTATCTGTAACAATTCAGATATTTCTTTTTGCTTCTTCTTGTTTTATACAAAGGGTTTATATATTTTGATGTTAAAACAATTTGTTCCTGTGAGGTCATTAACTTAATAAGACTATCACAGAATATTTGTTAGATACAGGGCAAGATATATGGAATATAGATTATAAACAACAAAACTTATCAAATACAATCATGTCACTGATAAAGAGACTTGCAGCATAGAAGAACACAAAGATAATGTCCAATGTCTCCTAGGAAGTGGAAATAGATGGTCACTGTTCTAAAGTTCATATGGCTAGTGTAAAAAACAGGAGTCGTGTTGTTCACACAGGAGGAAGTTCATTACCTGGAAATGTTGACTCTGACATTATTGAATGTCTTTCTGGAAACCTGGAATGAGGAATAACTGAGGAAGGTTAGTAGGAGCATAATATCATGATGGTAAGTGCAGTAGGACATAAAACCTACCTTGGCAGGTGTCCTCTGTAAGTCTCCAGACATGGCCACGTTCTGGCAATCCCATTTCTGTTCTTGGCCACAAGGCTGGATGGTGTTTAAGTCATTTTTCTTTTCTCTGGGCCTCATTTTCTCGAAGGCAATCAATGTTTGTTGAGATGAGCACGTGACCACTTTAGACCTGTTGGTGATAAAATACATGCATACTTTCTCACTAGATTACTAAATCAGCTAGGCCTTGCTGTTTTACACTCAGCTGGGGATCCTTATGTAAAAGCTTTTCAAAATTGGTTTACCATATGCAAATTTTCAGAGCTGCATCGCTCTGCTGGGGATCAAATTTGATGATCTTTTCTTCAAAATTTCTAATGTAAATATTGCATTGTTTAAAAGGATCTGCTGTCAAAAATTCTAGCATGAATATTGCATTATTTGAATGTTTTTAAGGCATCATATTTCCCCTTCTTTTTGTTTTAGAAATAATATTAATGCCTCTCGTTATGAACATGAAGGGAACATTAAAACAAAACAATACATGTAGGAAAAACAACAAACTTACATTAAGCAGGAATAAGTCAGATAATACACACAATTAGTAGCAGATGTGAAATAAGATGGTAATCGAAAATAATGCATCATCAATTCCCTAAATACTGTACCATCACCCAGAGTCTGCAGCAGCTGGCAAACCTCATTTTCAGTGAGGACCTGGATAACCATTCCTGGGAAAGGTTTCCAAGTTTGCTTCAAAAGGGGCTTGGCCAGAGCCCAGGCCTTAAATGGAAGGGTCTCCCTAACATATCCTAAGAAACAAGTCTTTCAATAATAGCAGTTAGGAGATGCCTCAAACATGACAAACTGCTGGAGTGCTTCTGTGACAATGACTGGGACTACATCTGATTACCAAAGACTGGAAGCAACCATGCCCCTAATAGGTTGCAGCTGTGTCCAACGAGGATGTGTGCCACAAAAGTTTTACTGTAGGATAGCAAACTGCTGATGCTTGTCATCATTTTCCACTGTCAGGACTACATCTGCATCCTGCGCTCCATCCTCTCCCTCAACCATAAGACCATAAGACCATGAGTTTGAAGGAGGCTTTCAACAAAGCCCAGATATCTTTTCCTGGAAGTGTGAAAATACTGAAAAATCATGAAGCTGCATTGGATCAAGCCATAGCAAACCAGCTATAAGAAAAGGGACTAAGGACTGAGGAGAGCCAGCATAGGGAACAACTGGAGAGCCTGTTCAAGGAGTTGCATCTGCAGCTAGAGAACGAGAAAGAGAGATCCTGAAATAATACATATCTTGTAGATAATTACACAAAGACATGTTAAAGTTTGTAAAACAGCCCGCTTTGTCAATTATCTTCAGTTAAATAGTCAATAGTACCATAGACAAATTGCAAATAACTAAAGCAATACATGTATGACCTGATATAATAACTTATGCATACTGCCTATTATAAAAAATCGAATTCACATTGTAAGATCAACACAACAGTAGCAACTGTTTCAAGAAGTTGAGACAACACTTCTCCAGACATTTATGTATATGTTAATTAACTAGTGCAAAGCATTGACACTTGTCGAATCTGCAAGGAAACCAAAGGTTTAGCAAATTGCATCTTCTTATGTCTTCCAAGAGGTGTTCACCAATGCTTCATCACAGTTGTTTCAGTTGGATCCATCTTACCTGTAGAAGAAAATAACTATAGCTTGTAATTTAAACAAGCATATTTTAACAGAACTAAAAATAACTTAAACAACACTTCAACTTGACTTCATTTAATTTTAGCAACACTTACACTTGACAGAAATTTATTTTGACCAAAATGAAAATTAAGTTAATAGAACACAGCCTAACATCACTCAAATCTAAGAATACAGAAGTTTAACTTTGTATAATCTTACAAACACAGGCTTCATATTAAATTAAAACATAACATAACTAAAAATTAATATCATTAAAACTTCTAGATACAACAAAATCTAACTTATTCTGACTCTATTGTTACAAAATTTACTGAAAATTTGAACAATCTGTGGTTGAAATAGTAGCGACATGACTTTACTGGAGGGACTAGAAGGGTGTGACAAATACATTGTGATTTTATGTAATTTAGGTTTGAAAATAGCTGATGGTAGCTGCAAATACTACTGAAAATAGTCATTTTTGTAAGGGTTATCCTAGTGCAAGCATAAGTTTTAGTAAGGCCTTTTAAAGTACAGCTTTACTGAAAGAAATGCCAACAATGTAAATCTTGGCAAATTGCCCTGTAAACCTGCAGCCTTTTTCAGATGTCTGTATAGCAGATTTAAACCTGGCTCAATAAAAGTAATGGAATACAAATACTCAAGGCTGAAACAGTAAGAAACCAATTATATAATAGTGTCCTGAGTTTTACACAAGTGACTCGGTCTGAACTTAGGGTTTTAGATTATGTTAAAAGGAAGGAGTTACTGTTTTCTGCAGCTGTGGTCTATCAGTGTAGCCAAACTGTTTTGATATCAAACTCAATTTAAATTTAAACTTGAAGCAGTAAATAGATACATAATTAGAATACTGTCACATGTGTCTTTATAGTAAAGGATTCACAATGAAATTACCTTATCAAATTTGGGGGTAAAAAGCAAGCAGACAGATAAGATTATGGTCAACATAACTTTGTCTGTTTCTACAAGGAAATTTTTATGAGCTAATTATTTTTAAACTTCAGAGAACTCTTGCAGATAAAATTCAAGGTTATAGGACTTAGTTAAGGGCTTAAAAATTAATTGCTGCAAATATATTTAGGTATATAGATCTCCAGTTTTTGTAGTAAAAGCCAACATCACTATAACATTGTCATGGTAGGCACAGATAGTTTTGAATCTCTCCAGTAAACAAACCAGTCAAAAATCACAGTTCATTAAATACACAAGGGTAATTTCAACAAACATACATCAATGCATCTTCTTGGCATTCTGGTAACAGTGCATCAGAGCTTCAGCAAATGGAGCTGATCAGAGACTCTCCAGCAGGTGCCAGGGGGGCTTGTGCCAGGCGGGGGGAGCTGGGCCACATGGGGACGACTGTGCCCCATGGTGGGAGCGTTGCCACACCACCCAGGGCTCGGGAGGAGGGCAGCCCTTGTGGGAGCTGTGGTACCATCCTATGCATTGTACAGGCCTACGCAGTTTTCACAGTTCCGGTTCCACTTCCTCATTCTCCTTTGCTCTCCACAAGTTTAATGTGGTCTGGAATGCTTTGGTTAGTATTTTTTACATCTCTTTCTGCCTTTAGTAATTTTAAAATGTCCAAAACTTGTCTCAAAGTGGTCACAACAAGAAACAGACTCAAAAAGTAGTTTTCCTGTTGCTGGTAGGCAGAGGGAAAAGGAATAATTTTACAGAAACAGGCGGTTTTAAACAGAGGGTTTCTATAACCCGAGTGGAAGTGGCAGTGGCAGGAGCTGCGATTTCTCTATTGGATTTAATTGCATCAATAAATTTCAAACTAAATACCATGTAGTCAGCAATTTTGTGGCTATTTTGTTTCCCTTTGTAGGTGCCATCCATAACTTTTGCCCTATTTCCTCCCTTGTTTCAATAAAAAAAGGCAGTTTGTCCATCTACTTTTACATCATTTTATCTACACTATAGCAACAAACTTTGCAATGTCTGTTTATCATATTTTATCCCTTGTTTGCCCAACATAAGAGTCCATATATTCACTATAGCCTTATCCTTGGCAGAGACATGGGCTCCCAATCTCTTAAAATCATAGTTTGGACTTTCTTCCTGTGACTGTGCCCTTCTGCACATGCATCCTCCACACATGTGCCTTCTGTTTCCCATGTCTCCCATGGCCTATTTTTCCTTGGCATCTGCCTTTCTGCTATGCCACTGCTCACATGTGTGCCCTTCCACATTGTGTCTGTGTTCCACGGTTCTAGACTGCTGCACTCACTGTGTGCACACCTTCTTGGGAGATTGTTTTCACTGCTGTGTGCTGTAAAGCCAGCTTTCTTTTTCTTGCGTTTCTTCCTCTGGTGATGACTGTGTTCCTTCTGTGGCTGGGCTGTGGCCGTGTGTCTTCCATGACTTTGTGTATTCACCACTTCTGTTCTGTTCCTCTGTGCCGATTCTCACAGCTGGCTGCTGTCATATCCTTTTCCTATTCTGGTGACGTTGGGGTCACCAGATCTCGTAATAGAGGTGGACAAGACACTTGTGTCTTCATGCAGAATAGCCAAATCTTTATTGCACACAGCTCATTTTTATATGGTATCAGAAGGCACCGTGTTTGACCTTATTTGGTCAGCAATTCATCAATCCTCAGTTCATTGGTTGGTAATGGCTAGTGTACATGTCCATCGAGATTTTTCCTTCTAGACATGTTTATATTTCCATCTTATATGTTTATATTTCCATCTTCTGGGAAGTAAATGTTTCATAGAGGTAGAATTTTCCTCCCTGCAGGTGAGAGCTATCTTTTCACAAGAATAGATTGTTATGCAAACTGATTCTCATTCTTATAATTCCTTTCTCATGGAAACATCTCGGGCTAGATGTTAGCTCAGCTGAAACAGCAAGGCCTGATTTCACAAAGCCTTTCTTTCTTAAGGTTTTACCTATATGTAACAGTTTCTCTATTTTCTATCAGCAAAACCTATATCCCTTTACATTCTTTTAGAATTATGTTCTATTACACAAATCCCAATAGAGTTTATTGTAGAGAATCTGGATCAATTCCTCCATGGCTAACAATGCTGCTGAAGCATTCATAATGCTAAGGAGAAAATGCACTGTTTTGTGAATGGTTTATTTTTTAACATGCTAATTCACTTCCACTTATAAAGCACCCATAGGAAAATTTATTTTATATTGGGGGAGGTGAAGTGTATTTTAATTAAGCAATTTGGTAAGGCATATAAAGAATGATAACATCAGAAAGACAAGTGTGAAAACTTCCTAATTTCAGGTAGAGTGTCAGGCCACAAAATGCTATCTAGTAGTTGTGAATAAGTGGAAAATCCAAAGCACTTTAAACCAAGCAAACATAAGGATATACTTTTAAAACAAATATTTTGCCTTCATTTGCCTACTAGATTTTCAGAAGAAACAATATCTTCTGCATCCACAAAATACATCAAATGCTTACTTATTCCAGTTTACTACAAAATCTTGGGTTTACGGTGGGGTTTTTTGAGGTGTTCTAAGATTCAGAAGTCCTTTAGCTTTCATGGACAATTAGAATTTATAGAAAATATTATTTTGCAGTTAAATTTTTATAAGTCCTTCTCTATACAAATCAAGTATTGAATTGAATCTGTACTACCAAATAGTAAAGGGTGTTTCATTTATTGGTATCTGTCATTCAGTTGTGCTGGAGGTGCAAAGGTGTAAGATTAGTTGGGCTGTTCATTTTTCAATTTTTCCTTACAATTACTCTGATTTTGAAACTTAGCTCTTGTGCAACTACCTCTTGAATTTTCTTGGGGATTATGCTACAAAATAAGAGGACGGTCCAGATAAACCGTAGGATTGCCAATAAAACCTGCTGCAGTCCAGTAACAGAAACTGAGTAAAGCAGAGTGTAGCCAAGGTTAGACTCCAAGGTCATACAGGGACTTCAAAATGAAGAAGAGGTGACAGACTTACTGTTGTGTGCAGCCAGGCCTTAAACACAATTTGCATCCCAGAGTGTCCTTTAATAGTTGTCTGTCACAAAATCATAGACCCATTTAATGGTTTGGGTTGGAAGGGATCTTGAGAATATCTAATTCCAATTCTTCTCTGCCATGGAGAGCAGACAGAATCAAGCAAGAGACTTGTCTTTGTGTTTCTTCTTTCCATATTTCTAATTATATTTCCATAGGACTGAGAGAATTTACTACAAATTTTCAAGGGAGAAAAAAACCCTGTCTACTTATATATTCCCTGAGGAGTCTTGTGATACTACAATGGTTTTACAGTATAAAACCTGTAATTAGCTGTTTGGGTTTTGCCTAAACTTGAGGGTACTTGACTGTAATTACCAATCAAACGTAACACGGCATCTGCATTCAGGCAATCAGTATTAGCTCACACATACAAACCTTCTTTCATCTAAAGATAATAGAAAACTCTCTTTTATTTCATCTAACTCAGTCCTAACTCAAAGTAACAGATGCCACCAGGAATGTTTGAGTGTTATGTTTATAATGGTTCATGTAGCAGAACGGCCACATCCAAAGAGAGGGGAAGAGGACTGGGTGCAGACAGGCTGTAGCTGGGGTTTTTATACTTGAGTGCCAGAGTTCAGGGGTGGCCATGCTTCTTTTTAGTGTATAGTCTTGACCAGGAAATAGTAGCTAAGAAGAGGTAATTTGTACAGTACTGGCAAGTAATGTATCTTGATATTATTTCTTTTATATTGGGTTCATACAGTGCCCTTTTAGATGTGAGGATGCAAAGAAGGCATTTGTGAAGGCAAATATTGTCCTTCTCTTCTGTCACTTCATGTCTACAGTCTATGGAAACAAATGGGAGTTGGAAAAGTAACTGTCCCATTCATCTCAGCATTGTAGTTTTCAAAATCTTCGCCTTCTCACACTCTTTTCAAATTATCTAGGTTGCATGATCTTCAGAGGAAACTGTTTCCAGAGGTAACTGCAGTGGGTATTCAGTAATATTCTGTTACCAGCTGGATAACTGGATTTAGATTCACCAGAATCACTGAGTCTTGTTTCCTACAAATTTATATTTTTCAGTCTATTGACCTTGTTATCCAAAAGGCGCAACTTCTGATAAGCTTTAACCAAATGTGGAATACCTAATATATCTCTCCATCTGTTCTTATTAAGCTGCTAGAAAATAATTATTTTAAGTGGGGGTTTGCTTCTTCCTCAGTATGTATGCTCTAATAAAGATTGTGCCCTCACAGGCCTTGTAACAAACCCAGCTAAAGTCTGTCTAAATTCACCAGCCAAAACAGAAGATATTTTTTCTTGAAATGTGCAAAACTGCAACCAGTCAGCTCCCCTTTTATTGCCAACTGTCTGGTATTTGTACAAGCTCACAATAACAGGGATTTTTTCACTGCTTCTCACACAAGATCAAGCAGCAGTAGTTTAACTGTATGAGTAAAGAATGCCATGAAGCTTTTCACTGCTACTGTGATTCATTCCTGTCCATTATCAAAAACATTGCTAAGAAGGTAAAAAGCAAAAAACAAACGCAAAACTCCAAAGCAATCACCAAATAGAATATTTGGAGATAACTCGTGCTATTGTGGCCTCTGGATAAAGGCTTGCAGGCATCCTGCAAACGTGGTAAACCTTGAAGGTGGTTCTGTACCTAATGGCATGGCTATCCATGCCACTATCCATGGCTGTCCATGGATTTACTGCGGTGAGAAGACATAAACTATGGATATTTTCCTTTTTTTTTTTTTAATCTGTCAAAAGAATTTGTACCTATGATAAACATTAGCATGAAAGGGCAGAAAAATTGCCAATTACTATCATTTAACACTTTCCTCTGATATTACAAATATTCTGTAAAAAACAAAAAACCTTATTCTTGAATTATAAGCATACTATGCATTTTTGTCATGCATATGGTCCTATCTTTATTTTGAACAGAGTGGGAGGCCTCTGTGTTTTAACTGAAATCTTTTCAATACTTGCTGTCTATAGGTAGAAATTGTTCAAGAGGTCAGCCCTTGTTTGTTTATTCCAGAGGTGACAAAAAAGTTTACCCAACTTTTTATTATTATTATTATTATTATTATTATTGAGAACAAGCAGTAATGCAAAAAGGCTTCAAACATGAATAAAATATTAGGCTAGAGGCATAATTAATATAAAAAGATACAGTGAATTAGAAAGGTGGTTAATAGAGTCAGCAAACCATATATCAATGCCAGTTATCGTATTTCACTGGAAGACACTAAAGATCGAAAATCAAGCATGGCAATTAATTAGTCTCGTTCCCGTTTAACCTGCAGGTTGCATATATGAAGAAATCAGGTTGACTGTGACAGCAGAGAATAAATAGTTGAGTTAAAGATCAAGAGTGGTAGAAGAAAGAAGTGAAGGGGAAGCAAGGGGGAGAAATGTCTTCCTTTATTGTATTATAAAACCACTTTACTGATTTAAATCTTGTTGACAATGATCTCACCTAATTAAAAGCTTAATATCCATGACTGGAATGATTGGTATTTTTTTGAAGAATTACACAAAATTGAGGGTTCTAAATTAATTTTCACACCCTTGCGCCATAGTAAAATTGGGTGTACTTTCCCTGTTTTCTTTACAACTGGTCATTCTTTCACTAGGGGATAACATATTTGTTGACTAGACAAACTACACAAACCTTGTGAATTTGACTTTCTATCTTCTGTTCACCACTTTCTCTGCAAAGATGAATGACAACCAGTTTTCATTTGTATGCAAAAGGAACAGATTTTACTAATATAGGACGGGGCAGCTGTTGCATGAACTAGAAAGAAATAGAGAAATTAAAAGAAATAAAGAGCATTGCTTTGCAACAACAACTAAAAATTAATTAAAATTGTCAGCTTATTAAACCAACAATTAAAAGTGAAAACTTTCAACTTTCATATTATAAAAACAGTTTTGAAACTGTTAAACTATGCTATTCAGGATTTTATACAGGAAAAATATAGGTTTCCACTTAAAAGCAGTCAATAGCTCTCATAGAAGGGATAAAAATTCAAAGCTGACATTACGAACTCAACCCTAAAAAAGGGTACACTTATATTCACTCAAACCACTACCATGCATTCAACTTCTTTTAAAGAAATTTTATCAGATTTACTTTTTGTGTGATTAAGGATGGGAGTTTTATTTTTTCCTGTTTTCCTAGAACAGCAAAATTAAATCCTGATCAATTATACTCCAAAACCTGGATTTCAGGTCTACTTAGAGCCAGAGATATCTAATGAAATGTTTCTCCTCAAAATGCCAGTAACAAAAATGTAATTGGGTTCCAGCTGCAAAGCTGTTATTCGGCCAAACAAAAATACCTGCCTCATTTCAGATACAGAGTGTGCAGTGTAGAAACTTGAAAACTTTCATAAGGAGAAAAACCCAATTTATTTTTTTTTTAATTTAATGAATAAGAACAGTCACACTGCTTCTTTTCTTAGAAAAATATAGTGTTATATATATTTGTCCTCTTTGTGTGAAGATGTAACATTAAAGTTAAACTGTTAAGAGGAAATCAGGCTTCACAGGTAGCTTAGTGGGAAACAGTAGTCTTGCCTTTTAAGAGGTTTCAAGGTATTGTCCTTTACCCAAAAGTCTTGATGTTATTTACAGCCAGATTTCTGGATTTCTGCTACAAATATTTGTCTATTTCAAGCACTGAGTTTGGATTTCTGGGTAGTAGCATTGAGTATATCTAAAAAATTTGCAGTATGAGATTTTTCATACCCAAAAATACAAGAATCCAATCCACAACTTTTACAGGAATAATTATCTTGCAAGAGGTCAAATTCATTATCTATCTCTCATTTTAGTCTAAAAGTTCCTTGGCCTCCTAGCATTAATTATTCATGTTCAGAATGCTTTTATGCACCTTTTTCATTTGTTTTATTCAATTTGAACTGAATCTTCTCTTGTTTTCCCATTATTTTTGGCAGAACTTTCTTGTCTAGATCTTTTGTGCCATTGATATGAGGTAAAAATTGATTTCTATATGAAACTTTTCCAGAGAAAAAAGTTGTAAGTGATGCAGACAAAACAATATGGTAAAAGATACTGATTGCTATACAAGGTGATTATAAATTTGTCTGGTTCAGATGCAGAATATCTTTGCTACTGCTGAAATTCTTTCAAGTACCGTGAACTTGCACACTGGTCACCCATGAAATTCATATGAACTTCTTGAACAGGGACTTTAATCAGTGCATAATGGAATAAACCTACAGTTATTTGGGCAAAATCAGGTGCACTTAATCATTTTACCTCAAAATTCATTTCTAGCATGTTGAAGAAATTATTGTAAAGAGAACTGAAACTTCCCCAAATGAGTTGCATGATATGATGTACTTCCTATTCTGCCCTTTAATCCTGTGGTGACCTAGAGCTCAGAATGTTATGGATCCAAAAGTCACTTCAGAGTTTATCATGTGAACCCTGATTGCTGAACCCTTGGCCTGTTTAGCTTTTCACTGTCTTCCTCTTTCTCTGGATAACACAGGAAACTCCTATACAGACATAACATTCTCCTTAACTAACAGAAGGAAAAAAATAAAATAAAATAAAATAAAATAAAATAAAATAAAATAAAATAAAATAAAATAAAATAAAATAAAATAAAATAAAATAAAATAATAAAATAAAATAAAATAAAATAAAATAAAATAAAATAAAATAAAATAAAATAAAATAAAATAAAATAAAATAAAATAAAATAAAATAAAATAAAGAAGGATTATTATTTTTTTTAGGCAGTCAGTGGGGAAGACTAATATCTGTGAGTTGCAGAGACGGAATATAGTTCTAGGCCAGTATTGGGATTGGAAGGTAAGCATCTGGAGGAAATTTTTATTGACCCTGTATAATTTAATAAACAGAAAGCTCTGGAGGAAAATCTGTGTCTGTGAGATAAAATTACTTCTTGATCACTGGGTTTTGGGTTTACCCTCACATTGCTCACTTGAACCCAGCTAACCATGAGATTACCATGATCTTTGTAGATCCCATAATAAAACAAGCAGAAAAATCATCAAGCATACAAAAAACAATACAAATTAAATCTAATTCTCATTGCTTCAATATTGTTCCTTCATGCACTGATTAGAAAGGCTGAATCCTGCTTAATGTAGTCGCGTTCACAGTGGGAGTCTTCAGTGAATACAGCAAGCAGGATTTGATGTCATTGGCTAATTTCTGAGCCTCCCAGAACAATCAGTATCTGTACTTAAAAGCTTAAATCTACTATGCATTTTTCATTTAGAAGGTGCAATGAGATGACACAGAACAGTGCTTGGATTGAGGATGTCTGTGCCAAAGCAGGCAGTTCAGCGCTTTTATTTCTTCTACTAATTCAAATACCTGGAGCCAACACTGATGTATATAATTTATATATATACATATATATATATATATAAAAATATATATATTATTTTAAAGGTTTGGTTTTTTGAAGCCCAGTATCTTAAAGCTATCTCTAAAAGAGACAATTGTGAAAGACTCCTGGAAGAAGATGGCATTCTGGAGTATCAGCTCCAACCTCCAATTCTGTTAGTCATGATTCAGGATTCATTTCTGTGTGTTTTCACAACAGGATTGGTGAATGGAACTTTCTGGCCTGTTTGACAGGACAATCAGCATTCTTCAGCTAAATTCTGATTAGCAAAAGTCAAGAAATTTTCTTCAGCCTAGACTCCATTTTGGGAAGATCGGTCAATTTTTAATCTTTATAAACTTTTTGTATCATTGTTATCACAAAGAGGAACAGAAATAAAACTATTACATTGAATTTCATCTTTGATGAAGAGCCAGAGTTCAATTTCTCTCTTCTTCTTATCATTTGTGTGCATTGCGTTTCTTGTGTTGCAGTACAATTTCTGTTGAAGTGAAAGACAAATAGATTAAAAAAGAAAAATAGTTAAACATCCAAAGACCAAGAAATTTGCCCTTCTTCTGCTAACTGTGATAACTCTTAAAAATAGAATAGTATAGAACTGTCCTCTCAATTAAAAGGAAACTAAAATTTGACACAAAAATAGACTTCTATATATATGCAGCATGTGACAGAAAGGAAGTTATCAAAAGGGTGAAAAATAGATGTTTCCTTTTCATTTGTTTTTCATTTTGCCCAGTGACTGTCTTAGTTCTTATTTATCTAGTATTAATGAATAGTATAAGGAAAAATTACTAATTTCTGTTTCTGCATTATTGTGCCTAACACAGTCAAAATAACATTATCCTATATTTATGAAGTACCACTCATCTACTCTCTTGTGGGAGATTTTAACCAGCCAGATGTCTGTTGGAAGCTCAACACAGTGGAGAGGAGGCAGTCCAGGCAGTTCTTGAAGTGTGTGGAAGACAACTTCCTGTCACAGCCTGCCAGGGGTGGGGCACTGCTGGACCTGCTCTTTGCAGAGAGGAGCTGGTGGGAGATGTTGTGGTCAGAATGCACATCTTGGGAACAGCAACCACAAAATAATAAAGTTTTCAATTCTTGGTGAAGTAAAGAGGGACTCCAACAAAGTTTCTGTCCAGTATTTCCAGAGGACAGACTTTGTCCTATTCGTGGGACTGATTCAGAAACTTCCCTGGGAAGCAGCTCTTAAAAACAGAGTAGTCCAGGAAGGTGGACATACTTTAAGAAATAAATCTTAAAGGTGCAGGATCAGGCCATCCCTATATGCCAAAAGAGAAGCCAGTGCGGGAGAAGACTGCCCTGGCTGAGCAGGGGCCTTTCCCAGGAGCTCAGGGGAAAACAAGAGGGTGCATCACCTTTAGAAAAAGCAGTGGTAAACTCAAGTTTAAGTGTTTAAGGATATTTTTAGGTCATGGAGAAAGAAAATTGGTGATGCACAAGCTCAATTAGAGAACTGAAAGTCTCTGCTTCTGTAAAGGATAATAAAAACTCGTTTTATAAATACTTTAATATCAAAACAAGGGGAAGAAAAACCTCCATTCTTTAATGGGCATAGGGGAAAACATGAGGAAGTCTGATGTGCTTAACACTTTCTTTACCTTGATGCCTTAGGAAGGCTGACCTGAAACAGAGACTGGGCAGAGCTAGAGAATAAAGTAGGTATTTATTGTAAGGCCTCCAGGATCCACCTTGGGCAGGACAGGAGCCTGACCAGGGCTACACCCAAGGTGGACTAAGAACGGTCACAAAATGGCTGACTGGTCTCGAGATCTTACATTTTTATAAGTTTTCGTTTATTTGCACATTGGTGTTCAATTGTCCAATTACAGTTTCAGGTCATGGGGTCTCATCTTTCTTGTTCCTCCCTTCAGTCCACTGTTGTTATGCTGCTGAGCAGAAAGTTGTCCTTGGTCTTCAGCAGGAAAAGGATTCGTTTTGTCTACCTACTCTGTGAAGAGAGCTTACTAGCGCTTAATATGAGGCTCAGAAATATACCCCTAGGCAGCACAGAATCTGAAAAACATGAAAGCTTAAACTTAAGGCATCAACCTCTGCCCTCAGCAGCAAGACCAGTTGTCCTCAGGAGAACCAGCCTTCAGAGGTGGTAGACAGGGAAAAGAAGAATGGACCATTTTAACCCTGAAGGAAGTAGTGACATGCTGTGCCACTTCAATGCTCACAAACCCAAGAGTCTATGAGTCCTGGAGTGATGAGGGAGCTGGTGGAAGAGCTTACTAACTGTCCTTGGCCTTATGGGGGAGTTCAATTCAACAAAAACTAACAGGGAACATCACACAGCTGGTAAAAACCAGGCCAGAAAATTCCTGAAAAACTTGGATGATGATTTCATGGAGCAGGTCCTAAGGGAGCCAACTCAGAAAGATGCCCAGTTATTGGTCACAGTCAGCAGAGCTTCATGAAACAGAAGTCCTGTTTATCAAATCTGATTTCTTGTTATGACAAGGTAACTCACCCATCTAAACAAGGGAAACTGGTTGATGTAATACTTTGGGATTTCTGTAAATCTTTCAATACCGTCTCTCATGGCTTCTTTCAGCATGTACCTAGATAAACACATCATGGGATGGGTGAGAAACTGGCTCACGGGTTGGGCACAAAGGCTTAAAGTGAATAGGGTGATATCAGACTGCTAACCTGTCACCTGGGGGTTTCCACCGGGCTCCATCTTAGGCCCTGTGCTCTTCAACATCTTCATAAATTAGTTGGACAGATGACCAGAAGGGGTGCTAAGTAATTTCACAAATGATACAAATGTGGGAGGATCTGTTGACTCCCGTGAAGGCAGGGAGGGCCTGCAGAGGGGCCTCAGCAGATGAGTGGACTGGGCAGTCTCCGACCATATGAAGTTCAACAAGGGAAAATAACAGATTCTGCACCTGAGATGGGACAACCCTGGATGTATGGACAGACTGGGGAATGAGATGCTGGAAAACAGCACCATGGAAAGGAGGGACCTGGGTGTGCTGGTCAGTGGCAAGTTGAACATGAGCCAGCAGTGCCCTGGCAGCCAGGAGGGCCAAGCGTGTCCTGGAGGACATCAGGCCCAGCATGACCAGCTGGGGAAGGCAGGGGATTGTCCCACTCTGCTCTGAGCTGGGGCAGCCTCACCTCAGTGCTGGGGGCAGTTCTGGGCACTGCAATATCAGAAAGATGTTAATCTTTTAGAGAGCATTCAAAGAAGAGCCATAGGATGGTGAAGGCCCTTGAGGAGAAGCCACATGAGGAGCAGCTGAGGTAACTTTGTCTGTTCAGCGTGGAGGAGACTGAGGGCATGAGGAGACCTCATGGCAGTGTGCAGCTTCCTCACAAGGGGAAGAGGAGGGGCTGACACTGATCTCTTCTCTGTGGTGACCAGTGACAGGACCTGTAGGAATGGCCTGAAGTTGTTCCTGAGGGGTTAGGACGGATATGAGGAAAAGGTTTTCCACCCAGATATGAATAGATTCCCCAGGGAAGTGGTCACAGCACCAAGCCTGACAGAGTATTTGGACAATACTCTAGGGCATAAAGTGTTATTCTTGGTGATGATGCTGTGCAGGGTCAAGAGTTGGACTCAATGATCCTTGTGGGTCCTTTCCAACCCATCTTATTCTGTGATTTATCATCAGTCCTTGCTAAACAGGAAGGTCTCAAATGACTGAAGGTGATGCCCAGTGTGATGCCCACCTACCAGAAAGGCCAGAAAGAGAATCCAGGGAACTGCAGGCCTCTTAGCCTGACCTCAGTGCCCAGTAAGATTATGGAGCACATAATCCTCTGCGTGACCACACGGCACATAGAGGGCAACCAAAGGATCGGACCCAGAGAGCAGGTTTGGGAAAATCAGATTCTGCTACAAAGCTGGTGGAGGAGCTGGAGCACATGTCCTATGAGGAAGGACTGAGGGAATTGTGATTATTTAGCCTGCAGGAGAGGAGGTTCAGAGGCAACATTATCCCACTCTACAACTTGCTGAAAGGAGGCTGCAGCCAGGTCCAGGTCAGCCTCTCCTCCAGGCAACTAGTGACAGGACAAATGGATTAATTTCTTCACAGAAAACATGAGTAGACAATAGAGACTGCCCAGGGAAGTGGTA
This sequence comes from Trochalopteron elliotii, assembly GCA_024734555.1. Lineage (NCBI taxonomy): Eukaryota > Metazoa > Chordata > Aves > Passeriformes > Leiothrichidae > Trochalopteron > Trochalopteron elliotii. Next base: position 2,449,415 of record JANPWX010020199.1, on the reverse strand, counting down.
GAGTCACCATCCCTGGAGGTGTTTAAAGAAAGACTGAACTTGGCATTCAGTGCCATGGTCTAGTTGACAAGGTGGTGTTTGATCGTAGCTTGGACTTGATGATCTCAGAAGTCTTTTCCAATTTAATTGATTTGGTGATTCTCTGGTTCTATGGTAAGTAAATACTTTTACTATTGACACTGGAATGCTTTTGCAAAACTTTAAAGTAGATACATGGAGATAGGCTGCAAGAACCTGATAAAAAAATTATTCCTTTTATTAGGCCCACAATGTCTGAATCAATCTTTCTGAAAACCTCAGTATTGATTCAAGTTCATTCCAATTCTTGTTGCATATATTTAATAGGAAATATTATTTGGACTATTAAAGACTCCAAAATTAATAGTTTTGGTCCTTTTTGTTTAATTCATTTTCTAATGTTCTTTAGATATCTTTTTCCAGAAAAAGTTCTCAGTAAAGAAAAATATGCCCTTCTGAATCACACTGTACATTATTGAAATAGTACGTGACAAACAAAATCCAGAAAAGTTGAGCAAACACCTGACGAGTCCTATTCATCTATTAGTGAAGCAACATTTTCAGTCCAGGTAGTCCAAATTTTTCAAAGACAGACAATTGCTGCTGGAGAACGGGGTGACATTATCAGCTGTACAAAAGAAGTGTACTTGTATGGGGATGTGTGTGTCTGTGTGTGTACTGGGTCTGCATTGCTCATAATTTGGATGTGCAGATTAACTTGGAAAACGAACAGGAATTTCAGGCACAGTTGAAACATGCAGATAAGTGTGGCACCACACACAGTGGACCAAGTGGGAGCTGTGCCCCCCTGGGTCTGAGACTGACTTAGATATTTGGGACTTTTTTACTCTCTGCATTTAAAAAAAATCTCCACGATTACTGAATGTGTAACAACTTGGACTATTTGGTGAATCAGGAAATATTTTTAATTTTTCTGAAGGAAATAAATATTTCTTGCTGTTCTTCCTAAGAGTTTCAGAAAGATAAAACCTTGAAACTGAACCACTGCCAAAGTCAGACAGTAATTTACCTTTCTTCAGAGGTTAACCTGATTAGACTACACATTTTATTTTCAAGAAAGTTGCTTTTATTCTTCAAGTGAGGAAAGGGATTTTTCCTTCCTCCCTGTCTTGTTCCTTTTCTCATTCAGCAAGCCTACAATGCACTGAAGACTGCAGAAGTACCAATTCCAGAATTTACACAGGGACAGCTTTGGCTCCTCTGACTAGGAGCCTAGGCAAGGTATCAGATTGGTCAGTATGCCTAGTGAATGCCCATGTCACTTTGGGATGTCTTTAGTCTGTGTACTGTTTTCAGGAGGTGTAGAGGATCTTTGGCGTGTTGTAGAGGATCTTTAATGCATGGCTATGAAATGTCTTTTAAAATATTTGCATGACCGTCATGACTGCTGGGCTTAATATTAGAATCCCTTACTGTTATTAAAGTTCTTTCTTTGCCACTCAAAAAATAACCAGTGTTCTGCCCTTGTACTACAAGTTTTAGTTTGGTTTGTGGCTCGATTTTTGGTGTCATGCTAGGCAAAAAATTGAACAAGAATATAACTATTTCACAATGTAGACTGCAGAAATCACCCTTACTGACATCACAAAGCAGATTTTTTTTAGAAGTTTGTAGTGCAGAGATTTTAAGTACTATTTAAAAAAAACCTGCTCTGTTCCACCTGGAGCAACAGACAGCTTTGTGAAAATAAAACCTTCAGAAGCTTTCTGGCATGCTGAACTTGTCACCAGTCCCCTCTGCCTGTTGAGCTTAGTGGGTGCAAAACACAGATCTTGTGTAACTAAAAGGGAGGAGATAGTTGGGGAATACTCTGGATAGCTGGATATCTACTCTGGTAGTTTTGGTATACAAACAGTTAAGTATTTTTTAAATCACAATTTATTCAAACCCCTCCCACAATTTTGTTGTGTCTTTAAAGTGTGAGAAAGACAGTTCTTAAAACTGTATATCTCCATGTCAGTATTCCAACTATTCTGTATTTCTTCCTCCTTTGGGTATGTATTTTTAAGTTCCATTAGTGTTGAAATTTTAAGGACAAAAAAATAGTAAACCACCAACTCAGCCTGATTTTTGAGCATTTGGTAGGGTATTTAGTACTCTACAAGAAATGCAGATGAGCATCAAGAAAACAAAAACCTGTTCTGCCTGCCACAGCTAGAAAAAAGGAATAACCCCCTCACTATTTTTCTAGTCATCCTTTTTCAAGAAAATCACTCTTTAGTTACTCATTTCTTTTCCCCATGGTCAGGTTGGCTGCATCTCCAAACACTTGTAAGTACTGTATGTTCTGACATATCCTGAAGTCATGCATTAGCACCTTTTCATTCAGCAAAGGGTGAGAACAGATATCTTTTGGCAGCTGACAGCAGGGAGCAGGAAGAAAGGAGGAGAGTGAAGCTGTAGGACTAGGACACGGTGGTGGCCTAGTGGCTAGCATGGCTAATGTACCAGCTGTGAATAACCTCCTTTTTTTTCTTTTTTTTTTTTTACATCACATCCACCTAACAGATGTCTCTCTGTCATTGTCATGTCCTCAAGCTATCCTAGTAAATGATTTGATTATAAGTGAGTCACTAAGGTGGCAATTGAACCTCTTCACAGCTCAAAATTGTTGATGTGTGCACAGATAGTGCAGTGTGTGGGTGTGTGCGAGAAAAAAAGAGCAGGAGAGAAGGGGAATGAAGGGGGAAAGAGGGAGGGAGAGGGAGGAGGAAAAGAAATGTCAAGGTTACTTTGTTTTGCCTGGAGAATCAAAAGGGAGGGCAAATTAACTGCTGGCTCTGTTTGGTCTTTTGGATATCCGGCAACAAGTCAGTTCCATCCTACTCCAGCAGATGTGCATATCACTTTGAAAGATTGCAAAATGAAGAATGCAGTGATCTGTATTGTATATACACTTTGGTCTCTGGAAAGAATGTTAATAAATATACTGAGAGACTGCAAAGTTTGCCAGTATAAATAATGTGGCATTTCAAAGTCTGTCAGTAAATGTAATTGAATTTTTCAATGTAAAAATATGGTTTAGTTATAAATTGGAATAATTCTTGACATCAGTTGGGCATTAGGAGATATTAATTAGATACTGCTCACTTCCTTCTGAATTCTTTATATTAAATGAAATATCAGGAAAGAGGAATTTGCAAGGATGCAGTTTAGAGATTTTTATTCTTCAAAACAAGCTGCCTGGTAATTTTTAGTGGGGGAATAAATGCCTTTTCAAAAACATCGTCACTGTACTGTCTGAAACATGCCCTTTCCAATATGAACAAAATATGGAAAAGCCAATTCATTATAATACTTTGTAATGATAATAAACTAGCGTGAACAAGTAGCCTAGGGAAAAAGATGGTACTAGTCACCTTTACACAGAAGGAGAATAGCAAGTAATTGTACATTTTTACAGTAGGCCGATGACAACATTTCCTGTAACTTTGAACTCAGCTTGTCTGTCACCATCCTGGCAAACATTCCGCATATCAATCAGAGTGTGTATTTCCTGCATGACACTTACTGCATAACGTATAGAAATTGGCTATGTGATCTTTACATTTATTCATCCTGTTTGTACATAAATATATCAGTCTCCACATATATCTTATGCTGCAGAGGCAGTATTAAACCCTTCCGCAAGGCTGTATTGACCTCTGCCTGCTTGGCATCTGCAGATTGCTCCTCTTTAGCTACTGGATTAGCCATTCCTACCATTAATCATGGTGTTTTTCTGCAGAAGTTAATGCAATCCTGGCACATAGCTTCACACAATTACTTACATTGAATCATATTTTTCTAGGCTCATATGACTAATTATTGAATGCCTTTGCTCACATTTTGATAGCTGCTCCAATAATTTCCATAATCACCAAAGAATAACTTGGCACCCCTTTTGTTTTACATTCACAGAAGTCTTTGGGGGCGGCGTGATCTGTGCTTGCTCTCTAGCACTGTGTGCAGCAACCATGCAGGTTGGTCAGTCCCTCTCCTCCTGGATCATACTTCATGCTCTTATGCAATTAGCTCACTACAACAGACGTTTGATGTCTGCCAACTTTCTTAAAGTACCTGCTGATCAAACAAAACTGCTGTTCACTTGCCCTTCTCAGCAGAAAGGGATTTTTTCCGTAGTTCTTGAAATCTTTTTTCCTCTGAGGTTTTTTTCCCTTTTTTTTTGATAAGCATTCAAGGTGCCTTCAAAAAGTACATAACTACAATACTCTGAATTATTAAACATAAAAGAAGTAATAAGTCTCTGTTTAAGTAGAGAGGGAATGAAATGATGTTTGAAGGTAGAGAGTTAAAAATAGCATTAAAAATACATCTGGTAGAATCCACTTATATTTTTGCTTAAGGGTAGAAAATACCTATCAGAGATATCCAAGTGCTGGCAAAAATACATCTGTCTATGCACAATGTATACATCACACATATATTTGTCCACCTAAAATATTTGTACTATCTGAGGAGAGCTTAAGGATAATATTTCCTATAGCTGCCGAGTCCACCACAACATCATGGTTCTGAAAAAGTCTCAGACTGACCCTACTTCCCTCTGTAGGGTCCCCTTCCTTTTTCCTTCCCCTTCCCTCTTCCTTTTCCCTTGAAAATATCAGTAAAATTACCTCCTTTGAAAGCTGGAGGTTGTATTTTAAACCATCTTTAGACCATCTGAAGGGGAATCTTGGTCCATATTGTCACTAGTACAAATTTCTGTAGAAATGCTGTCCTTTGCCTTCTTCTTGCCTGGTATTTTTTTTTCTCTACAGATGTTCATGTAACAAATATCATCTGTCTGCACAGCCTTTGACAAACTGGGTGTATCTCAATTTAAAGAGGCCATAGCTAAAAATTCATCAGTTGCTTTAGTATGCCAGTAAATGTACTCAGGCTGCTAACCTGACCAAAATTCCCTGATGCAGAAAGTGGAATAGGTATTTAGGGGGATTTTAGGCTGGTGCAGGCCAATAAAGAGATTAAAATGTGTCATAAATTAGAGAAAACAGGTATCTTTTGGCTGACCTTATACAAACAAATATGAGTAATGTGGTAGTTCACAGCTGCCCTAATACATGCACTGAAGTGCCAAACACTAAGATTAATACAGAAGCATTTTTATACCAGTCTGCACATCGTAACTTCTGGTTTTTATCAGTACCCAATGTCAATAAAATGCAAAGAGTTCTTATCCAAACTGCTTATTATAAAATTCAATATGAAAGAAAAATATATTTATTTCTCCATGATCTTATCTCTTTAAAGATCTTAAAACAGTGTAATAAAAATGATTGTGTCCTCATTATCTGTTATTGCACTGTTTAATTTATGATTTGAATTCCTGACAGATTTTATCTGACTAACCTGACTACTCTTGTATTTGTTACATGCAGTCCTAACAGCAGACAGCTGTTACTGTACCATCTACAGCATAATAAGTATGTCCTATCTGTACACCATGTCATTTAGCTATGTAATAGGGAGAATACTGCAGGCACATGATTTTGTAGGTATGATTAATTCTGCTACGCTGTCTTAATCCTAGATTTATTCATTTAAAGATTCTATTTTGTTTCATTTACTTGCATCCTTGAAGATCCAAGTTGTGCAAGATGAGCTGTTTTTAATTTCTCTGGACCTAGGGTTTTTACTTATGCCTTGCAGAAATAAAGGGAGAGGTACATTGAAGTAAATATTGGTGAAGTGTGTTGGCATACAAGGAGTAATGGATGGTGGTGGAGTTGTGAAGAGCATAGTGTGATGGCCCTCTTATGCATTTTTGGGGCAGGTCATCAAGGAGTATTTATGGAAATTAAGTCTCAAATTTTGATGAGGTGTCTATGCGGTTTTTGGATGGCATCTGTCACTTCCATTGATGCATGTGTATAAATACACAAATCTACACTTCCACATTAAGAAGTGGGCCCTTGGCACTGAGAGAGCATTTCTTGTTTTGTCCCTATTTGGCACTCCCTCGCTGATGTTTGAAATCTTAGTAATTGTATTTTGTCAGATAATAGTCTGAGATTCCCAAAACTTGTTCAGTGAACGGATGAATATCATTATGGACATTTAAAAGATAATGAAGGCTTAGAATAGTCAGGTGAGCCCTCCAGTGTCTTCCAGAATGCGTGAAATTCCTTGGAGTACATGATTCCTCAGCTGTTCCACAGGTGCTCACGCAGATCAGTTACAGCAGATAACGTGTTGCTACATCACATTTGTCTTGTAGCAGCCCTTTATTTTTCCACAGTTACTTGTTAAATTTATTTGCATCCTTACACATTTAGCTCATTGTAAAGCTGACTGCATTATGCTGGTGAAATCAGTCCTGACAAGGGCAATAATCCATATCCCTGAATACCTCTTAGCCTAATAGTATACCACACATATAGTTATTTTATAATCTTAGGTGTATGCTATAATGATTTCCAAAACTAATTATGGTAGCATCTGTGTATCAGAGCTTGGGGTAGCTCATTTTTAAATGCAACATAACATGTTCCTTTTTTTTTACATTTAAAGAAGGTTTGCCTGGAAAACTGATTAAACACTGATTAAAGCTATTATTATTATTCTGCTGTTTTGTGGTGTATTTTAATACAATATTTTTGATGGTAAAATGTAAATAAGAAAACAAATTTGTTCATTCATCATATTTTTAAAGCAGTTAAAATTAATGACCAACCTCCCTTTTGAGAAAACAAGCAACATAATGTTTCTGTATTTGAGAAAATATTTAATGAATTCACTGGTTAAAATGTTATTATTTTAGAGTCCATTACTAAGCGTTCTAAATTAACTGAGAAAACTTTGCTCAGAAACCCTTCGCTCTCTTCCCTCCCGTCTGTCCTAAACTACAAAAACAATTGACCCTAATAACATATGTGGGAGCAAAGATCTTCACTAGTCAGGAATGCTGCCTGCACAGTCAAGTGTAAGAACCCAGAAGCAGAGGAGTATCTATTCATTATCTTCTCTCCCTAATAATTTGTCTCAGGTTAGTTTAAAGTCAGTGAACTTCCCAAAGATTAAACCCACTTTTTCCTTAAGCAGCTCTTATTGTAAATATTCCAGCTGGTATTTATTTTCCTTTTCTTCCTGTTCTGAAACATACACATTTACTAGGCCAATAATGTTTGAATTTTGCTGGTTGAAGGACAATTTACTTCTTGTCTGTAAAGTAAGATTATTTCAAATAATAATGTGTAATCCCTTGTACTGGAAACTGGGAGAAATTCAATTACGTAAAAATAAGAAACTGAATCCCCAACCCCAGAATTTGCAAAAGCTCAAGAACCTGAACATAACAGCAGAGGCCAATCTAATTTGCCCTTTAGGTGAACTTTAAAACTTGTAATGTTTATGTGGTTTGGTAATATGACTTAATGTGTTAAATTCATGCTTCATTATTATTCACAGATCACAAAAAATATATATGCTCTCTCTGTGCATACCAATTACTGCTATCATATTTCTTTTTTGATGGCTTTAATATTCTTATTCTATAGAAAAGTGAAGATATGATTATCACTTTTCAAACCACAGGTTAAAAAATTGTAAAAGTATCAAAGACCCATTTCAGGCCCAATTATATGATGTGACAGATTTACTAAGTTACCCACATTTGAGGTAATTTGTGCACCCACCAGAAGCTCAAGCCTGCCCTGGTGAAGGTTTTGGGAGGAGCCAACAGTTGTGCTGGGCTGAGACGAACATCCACTCTGAGGCACACACAAAGCTGTGGAAAAAGACTTCAGTGAAGAAGGCCCACTGTGCCACAAATCCAGTTGACTCAGTGGTGAAGGTTGAGGGAAGAAATTTATCAGTGTCCAGAGTGGCCAAAGCCAAACTGTGAGAAGGCCACTGTGCTTGGCATTTTACTGGCAAAGTATTGCAATATAATTATGATTACACAGTCTAGATTCCCCCTTTACAGTATTTTTTTCTTGCCACCAAGGCAAGGAGTGTAAAACACCTATGATGCTAAACATTTCTGTGTAGCAGCCTTCATTTATCTGTTTCAAAAAATGAATCTCTTCAGGCTTTGGGGTTTGATAAAGTCATTTAATATCAGTTTCTACTGGAGTTTGGCAAAGTGAGCAATTCAAAGTCATGGTTTGTAACACAAGATTCATACTTCTGGAAGAAAACAAAAGGAGAAAAAAAAGCAAAAAGAAAATAATAGGGTAATAATTTAAAAAAAAAGTAAGACAATGGAGATAAAACTCCTCGAGAGAGACATACCTGCCTCTACATTCAAGTTATACTCTTCTCAGTAAATTCTGTGAAATAAAATCTGAAGTACTTAAGTCATCATTGAAAACTGGACAAGATCCTCATAAATCTAAGATTACTTACAAAAGTTTTCAGTATTATTTTCAAAGAGCTAAATTTCAACCTCAGTTGGCTGTTTTACAACAGAGTAGATTGACCCATGAAAAGAAAAAACCTTCTCCTTGAACTGGAGACTGCCTTATACGTTGTAAACAAATATCAACCTTGTGGTGACTTTGGGGGGACCCTTTTGACCACTGTGACTTTTCAGAACAAAAAGGAGACCCATGTTTGTTTTTCTTAGGGTTTCTCAAAAGGCAGTCACCTGTCTTGAGTCATTTACTTTGAGCTGGGCCACAAGAAAGTCAATGATGCATTGGAGGGAAAATACAGCTGTGAGAGGACAGTCATTATTGAAAAGACAGTCTCACAATATATAAATATAAGGCATGTTAAAAGGATGTGACTGTGAAAATTAGCAAAATTTACCATTTTCCTGATATCTTTTACGTCTAAAAATGCAGAAACTGGAATATATGCATGTGGTGGAGATGCAGACTCATAACAAAATAGGAAAAGAAACACACAAAATATGATTTCAGGGGGAATAGAAGCCCTTTCTTCAAATGGTTCTCAATTCATTTATTTACAATATCTTATACTATGTATAATACGCTGTTTCTTTTTCTTTTATGTTCATCACAGACATCATTCCTGTAAAGAATTATGTATGTATAATGTTGGGGAAAAGGCAGTTTTCAATTTATAATTTTATCACTATACAACAATATAATACTAAATTATTATACAGTTATTATTTTGCTACTTGTCTATATTAACCTATGCTTTCTACATACCATATGAATAATTCTTTATGAGGAAATAAATATAATTTAGTTATTCACATGACAATATTCTGGTCTTCAACTCACTTTACTTTCCATTTAAAATTTCAGTCCAATGAATGAGTCTTCTGTTAAAAAGCATAGATTTTAATGAAATTATAGCATTCACTGTTTAAGCTTCAAATCTATGTTTGTTCTGTAAAAAGTAAATCCATTATCAGAATAAATATTCATCTATAGACTATATAAAGTTAGACAGAATTTCTAATTGGTTGGACAGTTCTAGTTGTGGTTTATTTAATGTTTGTGCAAGAAAATCTTAAAGGAGAACTGAGTTTTTCACATATATAAGATTAAAATGCAGCACATACTTGAAATACTAGCCAGCATATTTCTTGCTGCAATCATTTTTTATTGGATTATGAACATACGACAGAATACTTTCAGAGGAATGGGACAAGATGGGATTTACCTGAACTGACAAGAACAAAAGGGTTTAATGAAGTCTAGAAAATGCACTAAAGGTCACACAAGAAGAACATTGCCTCAATATTGAAAGTCATTTGCAATTAGAAGCAGAAGTAATTGGATTCTTGTGATACCTCCTTCTTTCCTTTCTATCTGACACACATGGACATTACCTATGACCCTGGATTAAATATTAATAAAATGCAGATTTAAAATATTAAAACTTTACATTCATGTTAATAAGTACTGTCAATCTGTTGAGACTCAACATATGGCTAATTTAAGAGTTAAGATCAGATGTTCATATTTCTCAAAATTACCAATGTCCTTTTTTTTTTTCTTTTACCTTCAGTGTTTCACTGTGGAATTAAGAAAAAATAAGTCAGTATTTTTCTGAGGCACCTGGGAAAAGGAATTATATTCAGTGTGATCTGAGATCAATAATGCAAACAACGACTATAGACAGGTAAAATTTTCTCATTAGGATAAATTCTAGCCTGTGAGGTAAGTAGGTGTCATTGATTAGGGGAAACGAGGACTGTGATATTGGCAAGTCCTATTAATGTGTATACCTGTATCATTCAAATGAAAGTAAAACAGAAGCAGTGGAGTTCATTTTCAAAGATTTGTGAAGGTTTTATGTTGGTTCGTGTTTGGATTGGTTTGGTGTTTTTTTAAATCTTGATAAAGAATAATATTTATATGCCTATTAACATATATTTGAGCATGACAGTCCAGATAAATGTGAATAGTAATAGATATTTTGAGAGGCAGTATGAAAATCTACATTTCTGTAATTTCAGACTCTTTCCTCAGTTCTTTTCAGAAGTTCAGGTTCTTCATCACTGAGACTTTTCAGGGTTTTAGGATGTTTCTAAGACTTCTATTTGAACTTGGAACATTAATGATAAAGATTTAATATAAACAGACACGTTCTTAAAAGTGGGAAACAACTAACAAGAAGTGCAATCATGCTTCCATCATGCTTCCAAATCAAGCTTGTGGAAATTATAGCAAAACATTAGTTTTGTTTAAGTACAAAACCAAGTGTTGTGAAAGATTGGTCTGGTTTCCACTACTTTCTTCCATCTGAAAGGGTAGATCCAGCTTTACAAAACCAGCTGTATTTCTCTTCTTTAATTCTCCATCTTGTTTTTCACAATGAGATCTGAACTACCCGGGTTATGAGTGGTTCTAAGCCTCTCTGTTGTCTCTGAACTCTGGACCATCTGCTAACCTGGAGATAGAGAGGGATTGCGTGGGAAGGAACACAGTAGACCTACATACAAAACATGTACTTATCTAGCCAGGGTGAGGAGAGACACCAAGCTTTGATCTCCACAGCCGTTATCCTCACTTCTCATATAGGAAAAATGAGAAAAGAGGAAGCCAGTGTTCATTAAAAAATATTGTTTCAATTTTAAGCTTTCAAAAGGAAGTCATTCTAGGGTAAAAGGATTACACCCCACTTTTTTTTTTAACATCAAAGGATTTTATGTAAATGTCTTTAGTCCAGATTCAGCCTGAAATATTTCAATAGCTTATTTTTAAACTTTTCTACTTAAAAAATTGCAGGAGACTTTTAAAGATGACAAATGTCAATGACTTCATCAACTATTACAATTTTATAAGTTTCTTTTATAAGTGTTTCTAAGTTTTTTTAAAGACTATTTTTCACTTTTGCAAGGAACTGTAAAAAAATTCTTATCAGTTCCCTCTGTGCTGTTTGCTTAGTATCAGGCAATACATCAGTACTAGAAATAGTGTTAATCCTCTCAATCTTAATCTTCTTTGTTCTGGCCTTCAATGCCCAGCTTTCTCTGTACCAATTCTATTAAAAGCATTTAAATCAACAGTGTAATACATTTTGACAAAGGAGTTTAAGCATAAACAAAATTAAGGGAACACTAGTTAAAAACGTATAATCTGAAGTATTCTGATATACAGACTTGAGTTTCTTCTAAAATATTGTGTATTCTGCACAATGTCCTCTTATTTACCAGTGTTGCCAATTTTCAAGTGGTAACATATAGGTGAAACTGGTGTGAATGAATTCTTTGAACTTCTGGTTACTGGTTGCCAATGGTCTCTCATTTTCTGTTTCTATGGTGATTGCAGTTAGTTCAGCGAAAAAAGTTAAGTGAAATCTCTACAACTGCCATGTCCAGTGATTGTAACCTCAGAGACTAAAATAGTTTCTCAAAATAGCCAGAGAGACATACCCAATATTTTGGGAATAGGTTGTTGGCCCTGAGTTAAGACCAAAGCAGAGAATTTCTGTGATGAGGGAAGGTAGGCATGAGGAGACCTCAGGAATTCAGTTTTATATTTAACATGTGCATTACTAAACAATCAAAAGCAATCACAGTGTGAATTATTTTCCTTGCTTTCACTGCAAAAAGAACACATAGCCCATGAAATTTCAATTAATTTTTCCATAAATGTAAAATAAATGACATCTTTTTAATCAGAAATATAATGATTGTTCTTTGACAGAACAATGAGTCAGGAGAAAAGGTAATTTTCTTTCTCACCTCTGCCAGATCTTGGGGCTCCCAGATGTGAACCCTCAAATTATACACTCTTCTTTTACCAAACTAGACTGCATGAAACAAGGAATCTTGTTGATTCCTTTCTTTTCACTTTGAACTGTCTAGCATTATAGTAAAACATTGCTACATCTGCTTCTGGTTCTTCCTTATCAAACCCATGTATATCTAAGGTCACTGCTATGCTGACACACAGGAAAGATTTGAAGACTCAGCCTTTGGCTTACCTACAGATTCAGAGAGGGTTGGAGTAATAAGGAGGGGAGTGAAGAGCTTCAGGTGATGTTTCCTTCTATGTTTCCCTGCACTGATAGGAAAATTTGTCTGTGTTCCCTTCTAAGGAAAGATGAAAATTTTACCCAAGTTACAGGATACAAGTTGGGACTTTTGATGATAAACCAGTACTTGCTCGATGTGTAAGAGATCTATGATTTCTTTCTGCTATATTAATAATGTTGCACTAGCTTTGAACCTATCTCCCGAAAAAAGATAATAAGCTTACAGAGTTTATTAGACAATGATATTTACTGATTTATCTGAAGGAATCAGGAAGATATTGAATTAATCTGAGGGAAATTCAGAAACTCTTCAACAAATAGAGAGCAAATATTAGAGTCTATGTTCTTTCTTTAATTCCTGAATGAATCTGTCCCTCTTTTAAAGACAGAAATGTTTATAACCTTTTTTTTATTCTTACAAATTATCAGAATAAATGCAATCATCAGAACTACAAGTAAATAAATCTACAGATAACTATTTTTTGTACCTTTAAAACTGATATTTTAATTCAAACATTTAAATCTAATTTCTATTCCAGCTAATCAAGAGCAGTAATTAAACACCAGGTTCCTTAAATCATATTCTATCACAGCCTTCATGTTTCCCATAACACTACATATGGTCCAATTGTTTACAGATGACAAAAAAAAAATCCCTGCTCAGATGTTAAATCAAGATGTTTTCTTCACTTTCAAATGGCAGGCTGGCAGCCAACTTTTACAATGAGTTATTCAGAGTTAAAAATGAATAAATAAATAAATAAAAATAGAGCCGATCATCACCAAAAGGAATAGAAAAGAAAGGAAAAGAAGAGGTTTGGACATTAGGCCCCTCAATATCAGGGCCTGCCAAATTGAAGCAGTTTCTAAAGAGTGTATTCAACCCTGTGTCAGACTAATTTCTTGGAAAGTTTATCTTTTTTCTGCACATTAGATGCAAGGCTAGAAAAATCAAGAGGGAAATGTTTTATAGTCATAAATAGGTAACGTGACTTCAAAGCATAGGCAGAGTTTTCCCCTTGGTACTTTGGCAGCCTGAATTTCATAGTCTTAAACAGCAGAAGATTAAAGCATATCAGGGCTTGACTTTGCCATAGTGCCACTGCAAATTTAGACTAATTCCTTTGTTTGCTTGTCTGAAACAAGTACAAGTACAGAAAAGAAACAGGGTCAAATACTGAACTTTTACAGTGCAATTACTGGCACTTTTATGATACTCTGTTTCGGTAAAAGAAGTAGGGTTACAAGTTCTCAGGCCATGAAGGACAGGAGCACACACTGATACCTTTAACCTCCAAATCTATCACAAGACAGTGTGTTCTGAGTATGCTGTGTCCAGCTTTTTTCAATATATTCCCACAAGAGAAGGAAAAATAAAGAATGAATTGGGGTCCCAAAGATAGGAACATGGTATGTTCAAAAGTCATCTGCATTTTTAGTTTGTTTTGTATCACAAGGACAGCAGGATTAACATGCTGTGCCTTGTTTTGATTCCAGCTTTTAGCTTCCCCAGATGTTTGAAGCTGTGTGATGCAAATTTTTAAGCTATTTGTTTCTGATTGTCTGGAAGAAGTTGTAAAAATTTAAAGCTAAAACTGAAAAAAAAGTATAATTGGAACAGAGAGTTTTGATTGTGCCAAAGGACTCTGCTGAGGCAGTGGAAATACCCTGCCCCATGGGCTACTGGAACTGATTTCTCCATGTGACTGAGTCAGTGACTTAAAACATACTTTCAAAAAAAAATGAAAATAATGAAATAGATAAATACATTATGAAATAAATAAATAGATAAATAGATAAATAAATTAATGAAATAGATAAATACATTAAATACATTTTTAGTTCATTTAGTGGTGAAAGAGAGGCCTTTATCTAACAACTTGGAATGCAGCAAAACTGGCTTTTTCTAAATTCTCTCTTCCAAAAGCCTTTCTTGTGAGGCACACAAAACAAGAAATAACTAAATTAACTGCAGAAAAAAATGCCTTTCTACCCCAGCTTTGCTGTGCTAGTCTGCTGTCTAAACCTTGAGTCAAGTTGCACCTATTTCTCAGTGTTGTTTTCACTCAGAAATGTATAATTCCCCTTCATAGGCATACTGTGACTGCCCACTAATTGTTTGTGTAACTGTTGTTGCCATGATCCTGAGCACATTGAGGTCAGTTTTTTAAGGCAACAGTAGGAGTTTCTTTCCTCTTGTAGCCTCAGTTTCTGGGTACAGTTACTCATAGGTAGGAAAGTTTAGAAGGTTAATGTCTTTTAGCAAGCTGTTGTGCTGACAAGATTAAACTTATGTTCTTGAGTCTGCCTCGATGCTGCAAAATATTGTATCCTGACACGCACAAAGATAAATTGCATACTAATACTTGAAAAATAGCTAGAAGTGTCTATATTGATTTCACTAGAAGTTTTCAGCTACCATTTGAGGGAAGTCAGAAGAAGAATGTCAAATTAGCAGTTTCAACTACTTTATTGTGGACTACTTTTTTGATAAATGAAAAAGGATGTTAATTACAGCCTTGTAAATACAAGTCATCTTGCTCTAATTTGTATGGACGTATCATAGACATAAAATGCATTTAAAAATTATGCACAGATTGGTTTAAGGACAATATTTGCAAATGACTCCGATATTTTCTGGCTTTAGGAACAGAAAGAGTATTGATATTTCTTGAAGATGATTGCTGTTTTAATCTTAACAATTAGGAACAGAAAGGCAGCCCTTTAATATCAAGAAAACAAACACGCTATCTAATTGAAATTTTAATGTTGTTTGAAAGAATGAAAGGAACTATACTATTTATACTATTTCATACAAGTCTCAAGTAAGTAACAGCATTTTAATGAAGGTACGACAAAATAAAAATCCACTTTTTTTTACTAAAAATATTTAATGTCTAGACTTAAAGGATAGAGAGGAAAGTTGAATGGTAGGACTTAACTGTAGTCCACAAGTATGGCCATGCACAGTCCTAAATCAGTACTCCCATGACAATGTGGTAAAATTGCTAATGAACAAATTCGAGGTATCTGATTTATAATACACTGCATATCTACTTCTAGATCAGCAGATGAGATTTGCATTTGCATTCTAGATATGTAAAGATTGCCACTAAGTATATGTCACAGTCAGTTACAAATGTAAGCTGAATGAGAATTTAGATTCCTAGGTTCTCTCCTTGTCTCTGTCCCCCACACATGGTGTGTCCTTGAAGTACAACGTAATGGCTTTGACTTTCAGGTTATCATCCCTAAGGTGACATGCACTTACTTAAACAAGTGAATATTTATTTGCTTCTTTTCCAACAGAAAGTCCTAAGTTCTTTTGTTTGATGTGTGTTGGATCCAATTAAAAGTTTATTAAATATTTTGAGCTCACTTAATGAAATTTATAAATATTAAAGGACAGCTGAAGTACTACCAAAGTATCACCAGTAGCTTGTAGAGAGAATAAACAGGAATAAACTGTAATGCAAGGGAAAATTCTGTTTTATCACTGGCGTCTGTTTGAACAAACATTTTGATTATCCATCTGGGTCTACAAGTGCATACACATAAGGACAGGTTTACATAGGTGTTTTCCAAGAACGGTTAAATAGGCTATGGCTCATTATGGATGTGTTTACATGGAGATTTGTCAGGATGGAGATAGGAAAGACATAGCAATCACAAAAGTAGCTTTTTGTATATCGAGTATTCCCTCCCTCCTGTACTAGCCACAATTCTTTCTGGCTGCTCAAGGTTTTGAACTGGAAAGCCATATTCTGATTTGATCTTATGATATTTTTCTAAGATTATGCAATCATGAACAAAAAAAGGTAAAATAAATGCAAAATGATCTGTGGGATAGGAACAGAAAGAACCTTCTGTACCTAACAGATTCAAAGGACTGAAATAAAGAAGAAAATCCTGAACATTGTTGCAACACTTTGATAACAGAGACTTTTTAACATTCTGTATACCTAAAAGTCCAGCTTGGTTTATTGCATTAAACTAATAAGTTTCTCTTCTGAAGTTTTGGGAGTTTTTAAAAGGAACATAAACCTGAACTAAAAATATTAGTTGTTGTATATGTTCAGACATAATTTCATTGGCAGAGTGTAGGTTTGTGAGCCCTCCAAAAAGAGTGCTTGGCACATAAAACTTTGAAAACCAGGAGATTAATTAATCCTTAGTTGTTATTTGTAGGGCAAGTCTACATAAACTATAGGACTGAAAAGGATTATAAAGCACAAAATTAGGGCTTGGGCCATAAAACTGTGAAAACCAGAAGATTAATTCTTCTTTAGATATTATTTGTAAGGCACTTCTATATAAGATACAGGATTGAGAAAACAGGTATATGACAATAAATCCTCAAAGCCACAATGTTATATAATTTATATAATGCATATTACAAATAGTACAAATAAAAGGGATGCATTCTAATTTTTCCTTATATTTTATGCAAAATATGAACACATTTTTATCACTCATGGAGGAAGCATGTTTGATTGTTGAAAAGGAGTGCTTAAATCTGTTTATCCACCTTCTTCTGTTCGTAACACACTTAATGGTATGACAAAATTCATTATGTTGACCAATAAAGAAGCAACATGAACGGGACAGAAAGGGCTACCGGGTTTGTTATGAATGAACTATTAATTAGCAAAATTAAGCTAAATGAAATGCATAATGAAAAAAAAACAGGGACTGGATCTCAGTCTTTATTTCCCAGTGGGAAGAAGTACCAGAACACGTGAAAACATTATAGCCAAACCTCATAAAAATGCAGCTGAAGAAATAGGTAACTGTGGACAGATGGAGCCAAACTATTTGGCCTGCATGGAAAACATGTACTTTTCCTTTTTTTAAAATAATTTCCTAAAGCTTTGAAGATACACTACATTCAGTTGACTTAGGCAAAAAAAAGCCTCCTCTGTTTCTCCCTATGTTTAAGAAATACTAGATAAAACTAGCAGGTGTTATCTCAAATATTCTGCAACAACCTGATTCCTAGAGGCTGGACACCTGACTTGACCAAAAATCAGGTCGAACACAGAGACCTCGAATACTCTTTGGATTATTCAAAAATTACATAAAAGACAGGTCTGAAGCTAGACCTCTCCTTCACAAGATAAAAAGATCTAAGGTCTTAAGGAGTATTTATTCCCAGTCTGGAATACCATAAGGTGTCTAAAATAAATATCTGCTATTTCCAGTTTTGCATTTCTTATACCACTTGCATATTTTCACTGAAAATCAGTATTCAGGTAGTTTCTAAATCATTAAAATTTTTTTTCCAGATTTAAGTTCTTACAGGAATAATTCTCAAGTCATGCCACCGTGTTCTGGACTACTGTCTGTGCTGGTACCCTTAAAGGAATGTGAAGGAGACAATGGAAGAGAGAGGGGCAGGGAGCAGAGATCTGGTTAAAACTGGGTACTGTCACCCAGTATCTGAAGTGTCAGGTCATAGTGGAAAGGCAGAATTTGAGTTTTCTCTGTGGACTGGTAAGTTATATCTAAGGAATAATTGTTGTCTCAGAAGTTGAATAGTATAAATGAGCCAATTTAGTTTTAAGATATGCATATTGCTTTTATCACTGGTTTTTATTGCCTTTACTAAAGGAATATGGTATGGGAAGTTTAAAAAGAAGAAATTTTTGTAGGTCACCTATTTCATCTTTCTGGCAATTGTGAATTGCTCCCCGCAGTACATTTTTGACTTCTTTGTCATTTTCCAAATTAAAAACAGAAGTAATGTGTGTAAAAATATTAAATTAACATTTATTTGACAATAAAGTAAATTACATTTATATGTGAATTTCTCAATTAGCCCTGCAAATCTTCCTTGGGACCACTATGCTGTTAAATCAGTAAAGTATTTTTATGTTGCGTTAAAGATAGATACAATCTTTGTGTTAAGGGAACAGCACTTTAATTTTGTTTTTAAGTTCAGAAATTGTGGATTTTCTTTTTTTTATATGAAAGGAGACAGTATGAGAGCACTAGAAACTTGTTTTGTTTATAAACAAAGTGGGAGTACACACAGAAGCAACTGAATATTTCTTCTATTCCCCGACAATGTGCAGCTACAATATTACTGGTAAATTCTTTGAAAATACAGTAACATTATCTTTTTTGACAAGAGAATTTCACTTGAATTTCATGAGTTCTACACACACTTAAATTATTGTATAGCAAATAGACATGAGATTTTTTTGTCAAATCTAACTCAGCTTTTTTGGTTGAACATAGCCTTTTTGGTTGAACATAGCCTTTTTGGTTTTGTATTTAATGCTCTAAAATCCACTCATGTATAAATAACTTGTAAAGTCCAAAGCTATGCTCCAGTTGAGCAGTAAGATTAATTAGCTGAGACGACATTGGATGGTCTTGATCGTCTCCGGCTACTGTCAAGAAAGACAAAGTTAAAAACTTTGAAGAGCTTATTTCCACCAAAATTCTTTGCTGAGATAACTCTCCTGTATCTATGCCAGGATTATGAAAAAGAACCCAGGAGTAAAGAACTCAACCTTTTATAGGACTCCAGAGTAGCCTCTTGTCAATAACCAAATGTAGATCTTTTTGAAACCCGTAGGAATACCTGGGTTGTAAGTCCTTTCTAATGTACCCAACTAGAATGCCTTTCTTAAATGGCAATAATAAGGTGTTCATATGTGTAACAAGAGGTTGCATGTATTTAATAAAACTTCTAAACTTGATTCTAAACTTCTAAACTTGAACTGATTGCTGCAGTTTCTGTTTATGCAGACATAAGCTACAGGATATATCTGCCAACAGTCACGTTAATTTTAGAAGCAATTTCTCTGAAGAGAGCCATCAGATTTACTTATGAAAAACAAATTGTGTGCTACAAATCTCAAAAGTTAACTGATGGATGCCCTGGTAGATTGTCTGATGTATCTTATATAGCAGTAGCATAACCCACCCTACCAAGACCTACAGGATTTGTAGATCAAATTTTAAACTTTTGATGCTCCTGTAGAAAATCAGTTAATTGAGTAGAAGAAAAAGTTATTTGCTGTACCCTAACAAATAACAAGACATCAACATGTGCTAAAAATATAAATGAAACAGTATTTTCCCTCTGTTTAAACTTTTATCATCAAGTCTCCGAACTTGATGATTTTTTTATTGCAGATCAGAAATGTAATTACTCCATAGACATTACCATGAGTCTTATTAATTCTGAATCTTTGTAGAAGTCTTGGTACTTCTAAGATCTCAGAAGAAGACTTTAAATACTGTTAAAACATTTCTAGTTTGCAAAGATTTAAATACTAGACAAGAAAAAGCATTTTAGGTATATGCTTTGAAGGAAGTGATGTTCATTGATAACTGTTGTTTCCCAGTTAAGGTAGAGAAACAGTCAGACCTTATTCTAAATAGATCCAGTTCATATTTTATTCCTATTGCATTTTTAAGTTTGTTAAAATTCAACCTGATAATATCCTCAAAAAATCTGATCATAAACATAAAATCACAAAAGTGGTGGAACAGAGCTGTTAGATGTGACTGTTGGGCTCTCAGTGCAAAATTTTACAACACTCACTTTCCAAAGTGTCTTGTGAAATAATCTCTTGTTCCTACTCAAGTAATAGAAAAAAATAAACAGGCAACGTATGTGGGCACACTGAAAAATGAGCTAAAATTATGCTATCTTTTTATTTTTAATTAATCCTCTTTCCCAACTCATTTTTACCATATACTATTGACTGATAGAGCAATGAAACTGGCCAAAATCTACATCAAAAATTGTGCATTTGTATGATGATCTTGTGGGTTTGGTAGATCCAGTGGTACAAAGGTCTCACAATGAAAAAATCTAGATTTTGCAATATCTAGGTCTGTCAGCCTACTATATCCTTGGGCTGTTACTCATCCTTTCATCCTTTAAAATAAAGAGTTGCCTTGAAGAAACTAGAGCCCTGGAGAACACTGGAAAAGTGTAAATTCTATAACTACTCTTGAAAGTCCCTACAAAAACATCCGCAAAATTATCTATTTACATAACCTGAGTTGTAAATCTTACAAGACATACAGCTGAAATAATTTATAGCTTTGCTTATCTAATTTTTTCCCTTCTTAAGCCTATGATCTGCTGCAGAGTTGCACAGTCCTTCAGGAGTTTAATTTTTGATGCTGAATCATTAAGTAACATCCTTGTGTACTTGAAATGACGTGGCTGCTTTTATCTGAGTAATACAAATCCTCTTCTACATATACACTTATTTGCATTCCAAAAGCTAGTAGAGTGTAAGTAAACATGCATTCATCAGTGGGATGTAAAGCAAAGATGAAGAGGAACTACCTAAAGAATTCATAGGGCATTTCACTTCACCACTCAAAGGAACTTTATATTAGCTTTCCAAAGATTATTAGAATATGGCTATGGTCTAATTTTTAACATTTTGCCATTGTGACAAAAAAGGACTGGTATTTAAAACAATTGAATAAATACAGTTTTTTTATAAAAAAGAACTTTGGGATATTTCCCTTCATTAACACCTAAACCTGGAGGCAGGTAGACAAACAAGAAGCTATTCTGGGCATAAGCATATAAATCCACAAATTTTCTACTTCAGAACATAGCTCTTAGATTCTTTGACACTTGGTACACACAGATGAAAAATATTCCATGTAAAAACATTCTCATTACATTATTCAAAGTGTCCTTGAAAAGAATATTATATTCTCCGTCTATCTTTTACTCTGCCCAATTCTACCTCCAACAGGCTTAGTAGTTTCCATAAGTGATACTGGCATCTGAAATATACCTATAATGAAAACAACAATTAATAAGGTTAAAAATGGGCATGGTAGACGAGCTTTGCACTGTTTCTGTCTGCTCAGTTTACATAGTAAGACAAGGCAGCTCCCACAGACCCTTTGTAATTTCAATGCTGCAGGACACTGGTGCACTAGCAAAATGTTTAACAGGCATCTTGAGGATGCCCTCTCCACACAGTAACACTCCTTAAGTAAATTAGATGAGTACAACAATGCTACTCATATTCAGCTTCAACTCTTTATAGTTAACAGTTTATTCTGGGAAAATAATTGAGTACATTCCATGAAAAAGATAGGTCAGATTCTGTAAACCAACAGCAGGTCTATGGGATTGTACTAGTCACGGAGTAGTGACAATTTACTCTACGAAAATTGCCCCTGCATAAAAAAGGTTTGCTCTGTTTCAGAGTTTTGCTACATTTTCCATAAGGATTTTAAATTAAATTAGTCTGCCCAATTCTTAGCATCCAAAACATTGTAATTCCTCTAGCATTTGTTAGTAAGTATTCTATAATTACCACTGCGAGGATCAGAAGAATTTAGAAGCTCTTAGAGGAGAGGAGAAATAGAGGTATGAAAGATTTTTTTAAAGCAAGTAAATGAAGATTATTCCTTCAAGGCATTAAATCTAATCTTCGATCTCTGAGTCGTCTCACTCTCATAAATTTATCTTGTAAAACAGACAATATTAATCATTACCTGTTTTCAGCCATTAGAAAAAGAAACCACAGGGCATGATAGGGTATTTTGAGAGGGTATTGGTGATTTGGTTGGGTTTTTTTTTTTCAAGAAAGACAGAAGTAAACCAGTTTTGTAGTATGGTTTATAAAAGACTAGAAGTTAGTAATCCTTCTCTGATCATTTAAGGTAGGTTTATCTTGACCTCCCTTGTTTAAATACAGTTTTGAAGGGAATGTTTCGGTGCAGTCTAAGGTCAGTTGGAAGGACCTTTGACATGACATAGTTAGTGTATCTACTTTATCCAGAAAAACATATATTTTTCAGTCAACAAAAATACATCTTTTCAAGAAAAGAAAAAACAAATTCAAGAGTTAGCGCCACCACCTGGGAAACCTGGGGGGACAAAAAGTGATGATGGTTTGGTTACCTAAAAAACCCAATAAAAACAATTTGAAAAAATTTTAAAAAAATCCAAACTCACAACAACTCCTTGTTTCCTGATTTTTAACTGAGTATAAAGCTTTTGTCTTGCAAAATAGAAGTAAAGTCAGGATTATATAAGTTATCAATGTGATAATGATCTCCTGGGCCTGATTGACTGCCCACTCTCCCCAACCCTCCCTTACTTTTACATATTCTCCAAGGTAATAAGCCTGCCACCACTAATGTTATAAAGTAGTAATTGTGCCTAATTGGTAGGGAGGTGACAGACCATTCTGGTAATGTTGTGAAACTGCAAGAAAGGAGGAGTGAGAACATTCACAGACCCAGCAGTAATTATCCACTAATTTGGCCTGTTTGTGTGGGGACAGCTCATTATAGCCCTTAAGAAACCTCAGAATAAAGAGAGAAAGTAGGTAGGAGGTAAGGTTAAATAATTAGTGTTCAGCAGATTTTTCTTTTTCTTCTTTCTTCTTCTCTTTAATTCAAAGAAGAGGATTAGGGAGGGAGAAATGTGATGAGTGTAACAATTGGGAATGGTGTAACCTTGCCTTTTAAGTGAATTTTACATATTTGAAAGCAAGCACAAATAGTTTACAAGGCACTGCAGGAAAAAAATATATATATCAGTAGTCCTTAAGTAGAACAATACTTAACAATTTTAACTTTGTGGCATTAATCTTATGTACTTCAGTTAACCTTATGCACTTCACTATTTTATAAAATCAAATTTTAGACTGAAATGGATTTTTAACTCTTGTTTTATGTTTTTATTGACTATCCAGAAGTGTACTTCAATCCCAACTGTAATTTTTTACATTTCTATGAAGAATGTAATCCAGATTTTTCTAATCTCTATTATCTCTTCAATACAAACTAGCAAATGAACTCTGCTTGAGAGACCTCTCTTTAAACCTTCAGGTTTTTTTCCTTAATTCCTTCCTGTTTGAATTCCAGATACTAGTTGACATTGAATATATTTAGTTTATTTTTGTTAAAAAATACTGAAATTAGCTCTATAGAACTATATATATAGAACTATATAATATATTATATCTAATATATTAGAACTATAGAACTATTAGATCTATAGAACTTCATTTAGCCACCATTAAAAGTATTTCTTTTCTTTAAATATTCTCATCATGGGTTAATTCTATTAGTATTTAATTGGCACCATGCATTTAAAGGGTAAGTATATTAAATTTAATTCTAAAGTTTCTGTTTAGTTCCAAAATCCATACTAAATATTCAGCTTCATGTAATGTGTCTTTTTCCTCTGTTCCATCTGCCTTGTCCATCCAACCCAGGGTTTGAAGATCGTGCAGCCTGGATATATCCTGGTTTTGGTCTTGCTGAAAGGGGGGCAGTTGATTTTTACAATCAGTCCAAACCTTGGCCTCTTCTCTTACAATACTAGTTAGTACAGCAGTTAGAGCTCTGTCTGAGTTTTTGTTACTTTCTTTAAATATAGACACCTGCTTTTCCAAACTGAGTTGCTACCTCATTCTGTATACATCACCAAACAACCATCAGATGATGATAATATTAATTTTGTGTTCATAATGTAATGTCCTTCAGGAGAAGGGCTGAAGAGAAAGGGAGATTGGACAAGAACATCCTTAATTCTTGCCAAAATATTGTTTTCACAAACAGGACTGTAGAGTTTAAATACAGAACATGTCATTGATTAATACAACCTCATATTGACAAACAAATTGGCTTCTCTGGGAACATTGAAGGGTTCTTTACAGTAGAATTTCACTTATGTGGTGTTCTTTTTATCTTATATTTATAAATTGCAAATGTCTTATCTACCGTCTTGATCTATTCACTTTCTTACACATGTTGCATAAGAATCTCTCACGTCATACACGTATAAAAGAGATTATATTTATTATAATGGAAAAGCATATTTGATACTATTATAGATTATGAGTGAGCACTGATGGGACATTCTCCTTATCCAGTTTATGGTAAGAGAAAAATCAGAAATTCAGAAATTAATAGCAATAAGAGACTGACAGGGAAGGAAACCTGAAACTTGAAATAGAAAAAATGGAATATGCACTGCCATCTTTTATCTTAATACAGCTTTTGGCTTTTAATGTTTTACAACTGCCTTGAAAATTTTTCACTCTCTATATGTATCTGTCATAACAATTGAAATCTAGTTAATCATGAAAAGTTTGTTGTAGAAACACATTGAAAAACACTTAAAAATAAATAAAGATTGGGGGTGGTGGTAATTCACAGAGGAAAGATCATAATGCCTTTCCTAGTATCAGTCCACTATGTTGTCTGTATGGCTTGGTGTACACGATGGACCTGTTTTTTATCTAATGGGACAGAAAGGATGTACTGCTGCTGTCAGAGTTTCACAGATTTTCTTGATCAGTTTAAGGGGAGAAAAAAAGAAATAAGAATCCTTGGATTTCAAAAAAGATAATACACACACCCAAAAAAAGCTTTCTTAAGTAAAACTAGGAAAATTCAGACTTAATAAAAATATTAATTGAATGAACTTCATTTATTTTGCAAAAATAGGAAGAAAATTTTGTGTCTTTTGCAATTCTGACATCTTTGTTCTATTTTCATTAATTTGCTAACTTTGAGTTTACTGATCACATTACAGTCATTACTGAAGAGAAAGGGATGTGTAACTGTTTGGGCTAGAAATCAGGGCTCTGAATATTCCCTGAAGCATCATGAGTAAAGAGCTGTCAGTAATTCACTTTTACTACAAATTAATGTCAACATTTCCACACATACTATCTGGACATCCCTTTCCAACCTTTATCATATTGTGAAATTCTCATCATAGCTGTCTATGTTGAGTTCTCTACTTAAAAAAAAGTTGGTTTTTTTTTACAAAATAGTTTGCAAATTTCTCTTACTTTATTAGTGTGTTTTACTAATGACAGCTTAATGGAGAGAAATGCTCAGAAACAGAAGAGCCAGAAATCTACAGCAGGAAGCCATAGTGTTCCTTATGGAGGTCTTTACTCTGAATGCTCCTGAAAGTCTCAAATACACAACAGAAAGAAAAGTATTAATAAGTATAAAGTCCACTCCATATTCCTCAATATTTTAGTCTTCTAGTCCTCCATCTCCCCTTGTAAAAGAAGGTTTTGTTGTACCATATGTCTGAATTTCAAAGACATATTTCACTAATAAATGTTGTCCATATTGTGGAGGTTTCAGTTACCAAAACCATGGGTGAATGATAGCATTAAAAACTTGAGGAGTCATAAATGATCAAAAAATAGTGGGGGAAAAAAAAAAAAAAAAAAAAAAAAAAAAAAAAAAAAAAAAAAAAAAAAGTACATTTCTGGGAACCTGCTACTTTAACTCCTTGGCTTATATTTCACAAAACTGATATTTGATCTCAAAAACAGTGCAAGACCTTTTAATAAAGGTATAGCATTACACACATTTCATATTCTATTTTTTACCACTTTCATGTTTATGAAGTTTTTAATATATGAAGTTTTTAAGTTATCCTAGTCAAATGTATTCGACTATCCTGTATAACCTTGATGTCCTAAGAACCCAGGTTCTGAAAAGGCCTTAAATTCTCCAGCCCACATTGCATCAATGTAAACTGTAATATTAACAGATTGGTTTATAAAGCTGAATTATTATGATTCATCACATCAAATGCATTTCACTTGGCAGATCAGGACATTGGCCTAAAAGAAGACTTAAGACAAACACAAAAAATGTCAGCTTACTGACATTTCTGCATTTTGAATTTTCTCCAATAAATGGGTGAGAAAAATTTGGCTTGCAATAAAAATATTTTTATTAAAAAATTAATCACCAAAAGGTATTGATACATGTTCTCTTTTCCTTCAAAAACCTCAAACCTTTCAAAATCCTTTCTAAAAGAAATTCAAACAAAAAAAAATATATTTTTGTTATTTTTCAGCACAAACAACCTGATGATTAACAGAAAGGTTTTTAAAAATCTAATATTGACACAAACAATGCTGCTTCATGGAAGCAACCACAGCAACAAATGAATTATGGGACCTGGAAAATTTCTGAAGAAAATATGTACACCTGCAGTCTCCTAGGAAATTAACTTCATCCAAATAGTAGACACAGTTATTGGGAAGATTCTTGCAAGGTAAGGGGAGAAAAATATTCCTTTCAATCAGTTGAAGAACGTGTTCATGAAATGTGACAAAAGCACCAGTTGTAAGGCATTTAGAAAGGACAGAGCTCGAAAATAGAGAAGTGGGACGTGCTGAAGGAGACAATGAGCACAAGTACAGAATTTAGTGATAGCAAATATTTATGAGTTTTTAAGTAGATTAGGAAATAGCGAGCAAATAATTTATACCAGATGAAACTGATAGATTTACTTACAATTTACAGAAACAGTCAGTAAATGTTTCTGGTTTATATTGGCAGGAAAACCTAAATACTGTATTCCTATCATGTGGCAAGGAATTAAATTTTCCTTTCAAGAATAATGTAGAAAGCAGATGTGAAAGCAGATACCAAACAATATATTTTAATAGAAAAACAATTTAACTTGCATTTAGTTTTGTAAGCCTTACAAAATCAGGAAAAAAGAAGAATATGGGAAAAACTCTAACATTTTACTAACATTTGAGGATGGATAAATCTTGTGCTTTAAACGCCCCTAAACCTTTTGAGCTCATACTATTCTTAAGGAAAAAAGAATGGAATGCCTAGCATGAGACAAGGACAAAATTAATGAGATATTGAAAGAGAGTAGTATGTCAACCAGCAGGGGTTTATGAAGATTAGGCCCTGTTAAACTAATATTCTTACAATGTTTCATATTTCAGGGTTTTTTTGTTAAAATATACTTAATAATCTTTGGGCCTGTTACAGAGTAATCCTCCAGACTACAGGAATAAAATATCATGAATCAAACACAGAATATAATTGTGGTTCACTGATCACAACTTGATTTACTGCTGAATATAAAAAAGTAACTTTGAATACAACTTTTTTCCAAATATGTTTTCACTGGAGCTCAGATATTAGTAATTAGTCCAGTGCTATTTAATATTGCATTGATGAAAATATGAAATCATTAATCATAGACTTTACTGATGACACAAAGCCTGGGAAAGAAATAAATAGAGGAAACAACAGATGATGGGATCTATTTATGGTTTTGTATATCTTCTTATATTCAGTTTTGTATACTGTTTATATGGGGCTTCTTTCAGCCTTATACTTGCTCTGCTCAACAGATCACTTCTCATATAGGAAAATACAGCTTTTCAGAAAAATTCTAACTTTTCAGGGTGTTGTCTGGGTATCTAATATTTCTGGGTATCTTCTGGGTCCCAAGCCACTGTACCTTCACTGGTAGATTGCTTTCAGTAAAAAGTAAAGGGTAGAGATGGGGAAAAACCCAGATTCTCAGGATTTCGTTTGCCATCTTTTCCCATAAGGGTCTTTTCCCTATAAGTCTTTGCCAGTTTTTGTTAGCAATTTTTTTGTTTCTAAGACCTGCTCTTCTTAGAGAGTAAAGTAGGAGCCCCCCTGTGCAATGACTTCAATTAGATATTTTAATTTTATATCCCACTACTGTCCACACCTTTATTCCGAATATAAAGAGTGTCCATGTCTTGAAGGAGTGTTTCCTGGCTATGAAATATGAAATTGTGCTATCTGAAGTATTTAAGATTTTTTGAAGAGCTCTTCTAAAATTTTTTACAACAACATTTAGTCTTGTTAGAATATTCTTACTGCTTCAATATGTATTGCAAGAACTAAATTACAGCAGTGTTTTATATACCAATATAACCTTTTTTTTAATTAAAGTGAAATTACGACAGGCTGATTAGAAGAAAAGTGCTATTTAAGCAGAAATATGTACAGAGAGACTAAATCATCCTTCACATTTATTATTCATGTTGAATAGTAAATTATTCTATTATCAATTTTTGTTCTATTTATATTCTAAAAGACCACTGATGGGAGTAAAAGAACAGTCACAGGAAGTGGTTCCTACCATTTCCTGTGATCTTTTCTTTATCCACAGTTCTAATTTAATTCAGGGGGAAAATCAAGTCAGTTATTATATTATATTTTAAATCTACTTTTATCATTTTTTTGGCCTAGGTACAAACTTAGTCTAATTCCAGTGAAATCAATTAACAGTGAGTTTGTCCAACTTCAATAAAGGCAGGGGGTCGTGTTGCTGAGAAGGTAAACCTGTTGGAATCTGTTTATACCGCTGTACCTTTAGAAAAAAAACAAAATAAGATGTTGCAATTGGCAGGTCTGCTATAAAGCAGATCTGTAATAGACTCATCTAGACCCAAACACTGGGTGTTTGTAGTAAGTCTGTAACTTTAAATGGGAAGATCACCTGTGTAATTTCAGGTATATAATGATCTCTTAGTCTGCCCCTAGACTTGGATATGGCCTCTGGCTTACTGATTTAAAATTAAGTTAGTGCATCAAAAAACCCTTCATGTTCTGAAGAACTTATCTGAGACAGGCTACGTGGTAAAAGGTACTTTAAGACGACATTCAAATAAACTTTCTGAAACTCTAAATTTCATACAGGCACTGAAAGTTGCATTGTAGAGATGACATTTCTCTCTTGCTGTCACACTGCTATACAAGATACTGCTATAAATTCCGAGTCAGAGGCACATCTTCCAGCAGGGAACTCCAAGCATGTGAATAATCCAAGTAGAAATAATTACTATAAGTCCATCTCTAAGTAGCACAAATCTTTAAATGCCTTGATTAATCAGATGTTGGTTTTCCTTTCTCAACATAGAAAAATAGGATCCATCTAAAAATAATGATAATGTAAAATATTTGTCTTTATTTTACTAGAATTTAAACTGGGATTCAACACAATAGAGTACTGATTATGAGAGTCACCTTTTTGCAACCTTAAAATAACTGTTTGGGGTACATATGATGTGGGATTTATGAAGGATCAGAAAAAAAAAAATAGGCATTTTTTTCAATATTTTCAATATATATTGGTAATTGACAAGAGTCACCCAGCAAGGGAAATAGAACTATATTGTTCCAGCTCTGACTTTAAATTTTTTTAATTGTAAATTTTAATGGCAAATATTTATGGGTTTCTTAAATCAGGCATTAACAGGGTACATAGCACTTCAGATCCACCACAATTAATTCTAAATGTCTAACTGGGGCACTTAAATTAAGTGGTAAGAGTCTTCAGTTGTCTCTGAATTCAAGGGCTGAAACATTCAAAACTTAGGTGAATTTAATCTGGAAGTTTTCACTTTTATATGTTGACTACATAAGGGACTGAGGTCAATAAAACTCCTGTTGTAGGCTCTTCACTCATAACCTGAGGCTAGGTAGGACGAGTCTGGACCTATTTATTGTACTCTCTTGCTGGAGTGGCATGCACAAGGATAACAGGAATGCTATAAAATATTCATTCATAGGTATAATGCAAACACAGTTTGAACTCTTGTGTTAAGAAAATGATAGCATGAATACCCAGGATCTCTCAGCACCCCTTGTTGCCTTATCAATGCCTCTGACCTGAGCCAGCTTTGCCTTACACTGCGCACCTTATCCCTAACTCCCACACAGCTACAGCTTAGTACTTTATTCTTCTGCCTGGAGGACTGTGCACAGCAGAAGTGTTCACAAATTAGTAGAAATACAACAAATTTACTACTAAAAAAATTTTAGACATGTATATTAGATTCATTCAGACCACTGTTGCTGAGATTTTCGCCCACTCTCCTTCATCCCCTCCAAGGATGCAAATGTTCATCCGGTTTTATTCTGTGGGGATGTTCAGGTGTCTCTGTACCAGAGATATCTGTTTAAAATAAATACATAGATATATAACTATAATTATAATAACAGTTGTAATAAAAATAATCATAATAATTATAATAATACAACTCTTAAAGCCTTCCACTTGGACATCAAAAGACAATGTTTTTAAAACCACTATTTAGGGAAGCGACTTGAGACCACAAAGGCTTCAGCGAGAACCATGAAATTTCTCAAAGTTCAGGTGCTTTACTTGATTACATGACAGTAGTTTAGGAACTCTCTTTGTGGCAGGCATTGCTTCACAGACCTGACAGAATGGATAGAGAATGGCCCTTGTGCCTGATCCATAACAGTCATTGCCTGTTACACACATTTCAAGATTCATTCGAGCTATGAAGATAATCGAGGCAGCCGACAGTTACCCTGCAGCTGCATGGATTTATGATGGCACTGTCAAGAAAATGAGCCAAAATGATACAGTAGCTGGCTTTAGCTGCAAATAACGTGATAGGCTGTACAGTAGTAGTGTAGCAGCTGCTGTCATTGCAGGTAATAGGCTATAAAGAAGGCTGATAGCAATACCTGTCATTTCTTAATGGCTGACTTCACTGAAGAGCTTTTGTGGCCTTTAACATGGAGATAATAGAAGATACAACAAATTTTACAGCTTTCACGTTGCATCCATAATTTATCTTAAGAGTACTGCCCCAACAAGGACAACAGTTGTCAGACTGAGAAAGTACAGAACTGGCTTTGAATAGTGAGAGATTGTCTATTATCAAGAACAGAATTCAAGTACAGAAAATGTTTCTACAGTGTTAAGCTCAGATTTCTGTAGCAAACATTCTTCAGTTTGCTGCAGATTTTTTCCAGGATATATTGTGGACAGGGGCTTTTTATGTAGAAGTTTGATTTTTCCATCAAAGGGAAAATGTAGAAAAACAAACACCATGACCCATTTTGCATTTCAGTACAAAATGTGGTCTTTTTCCAGATAAGACATAAACCTACAAAAATGGCTTTGTGTGTATCTAAATCTGTATTATGGCATAACAATGACATATTGTTATGACAAGAAGCAGACCCATCTTTTTTAAAATTAAAATGGGAAGCATCTATTAACTGCTTAGGTTATAAATTTGGTCAAACATGAGACTGATTGGTAAAGTGAACAGGATACATTTAAATATGTGATTAAACACGAGTCAAAGTCTCATAAATTATGTCGTTAGCCTTGTACCACTTAAGTATTCAACTTTATCTCCAATTATTTTTAAAAACTTTTTTACTTCAAATCCTTTACATCATGACCCAATTGGCCAGAAACTGGCTGCTGTCATAGTTGTTCTTTGCCTCCTAGACCTTGGTACATAATTTCATGCAATTTTCATTATTTTTCATACAATTTTTCATTGAAATGCATTTGAGCTCCTAGTTAGCGGTGTAGTATTCCAAAATTGTGGCTTTTCTCATAGAAATACCTTCAACACTTGAAGACTCTAGCTCCAAGATGGGGATGGCAGTTAGGATCTC
The DNA here is from genome assembly GCA_024734555.1 of Trochalopteron elliotii. Taxonomy (NCBI): domain Eukaryota; kingdom Metazoa; phylum Chordata; class Aves; order Passeriformes; family Leiothrichidae; genus Trochalopteron; species Trochalopteron elliotii. The sequence continues at coordinate 2,417,738 of JANPWX010020199.1, read as the reverse complement.
ATTTCAAAAATTGTTCAGACCTCTTGCGGAAATACTTAATTTCAGACTCTCTCTTTTTATTGGTCCTTAATGTTTTTTCTAACTAATTGGTGAGGAGCAATCCCTTGTGTCAGTGCTGGCAGCTGTAAAATTTGCATCAAGGTCCAAAGTGTCTTTAAGTTGTTCGGATTGGAAGGTCAGCCCAAAAGCATGAGAGATCTGCTGAGACACACGTAGTCTTGGATGTGAATAAATACCAAATAAAATCTTTGGCCTTGTCATAGAAGAAAATTAACTATAGATGTCTTTGAATGTTTTTATTGCCAAAATTTTAATGATTTTATCATTTAGGTTTTATTACACTCTGTGTGAAGGTAAGAAATACATGCTTTTCCTTGGTGCCTTGAAGAAAGCATTGAAAGCATACTTATAGCTAAATAGCAATTTAGTAGGTAGGGTATTTTTTTTTTATGATTTCAGATACCTTTCAATCATCCTCAGACTGAAGTATTTTCAGCAGGCCCATGACTCTCTATGTCTGTAGGCAGCATATGATTGTGTCTGTATATGGCATATGTCTGACAAAGATATTAGAGCTGTTGCAATATATTATTACTTTTTCTTTCTGGAGGCTTGACTGGTTGGTAAATATTTCTACAGTTCCAAAATAGTATATAAATGCTTTCAAGTGCACAGGTACATACTAGAAATAACTTATCTCAAACACAAACCTACTGATATGTCCAGCATTTGGCTGATAAGAAAACATAACACTACCTTATATCCACTCTCTTCCACTATCCTCTTCTGTTCTTGCACCAAGCATGGCTTGTCAGATCTCAGGACTTCAGCTGAACAATTCAATCTCACAATATTTAATACAGTAGTTGAGTATTCAAAGCACTTTTTTAATGCATGGGAGTTTTTGGACCATTCTGTACATACATAAAAATAATCTATGCGTATTTCAAAGCTCTAAAAATATGACATAAAATCCTGAATATGCTCTGTCCTCATAAGCCACTTACACTGCCAAGACTTTTTAAAAATTGTAGCTCAAACAGATTTTAGATTTACAAGCAGAAATATAACGATGACAGTTTGAAGGGAGAAGCCCAAATTTTTTCCTGTAAATATCAGTTTGCAAAATCTGCTGTCCCATGCTCTCATGCTTATTTTTAATGACTCAGGGCAAGTGAAAGTAGGAAAAAACGTTTGTAATACATGTAAGACATGTAATAAAGAGTTTTACTTTTGTTCAAAAAGACATAAAAGCATCCTCTGTCACAGATGTTGTATCTGTTTTTTATCTTGTTCTGAATTGGTGAGGTCTCTATTTCTGGGAATTTTTTTTGGTTGGTTGGTTGGGTTTTGTTCCTTTGGGTTTGGGGATTTTTTTAGTATAGACAAAGGGTATTTGTGTTTCAAAATAAATCCTTAAGGACTTTTAATTTTTTCAGTTAAACAAAGAGCTAATTCTGTTATAATGCAGAGGATTTCACATTTTGTCAGTGAAGAACTTCTCTGATCATTGAGAAAAGCAAGTTAGCTTGTGCCAAAAGGGTATGTCCTGAACTGCTCTCTACAGTTTGTACCACTTAGTAGGCAAAATACTATTGTTCCATTGTTTAACAGATAACTTCATCAGCTGGGCTTTCAATCTTCAGATCAGCAACCAGATGAGACTTTTTGACCTGTACTTTGCTACTTTGATACTGTTTTTTTATCCTTGCAGTAATCAAACATCTAGTTGACAACCACAAACACTTGTGCACAATTTAAAAAAAAAAAAAAAAAGTTACATATTTTTAAGCTGCAAATGCACAGCTGTGAAATTCAAGAAAAAGCTGTACAATTTTCACTTGCAAATTTATGGATTCATGAAGTAACATCACTGTGGTTGGTGTATGATATGATTGTTGGCTTGTTTCCTACACACCCTGCCTTTTCCTACCTTTCCGCTATCCTTGGAAACAAAGCCACTATCTTTGGTTTATTTACCACTACTTAGTCTTTAATTCTCATATAAAATTAAAATGCAGAGGATAATGTTTTTGATAAATTATTTTATTCTCCTTTTGTATCCAATATTACAATTAAAATATTTGCAACTTGTTTTTTAAAATATACCAACTCACATTTCGCTTTTGATAGGGTGACAGGCAAATCTCTTTTCTTCCAAGATTTATTTTCTCTCTCGAGATGAATGTTATAGGATTTGAAAATTATTGTGGTTCATCTTTTTATCTGCTAGTTTGTTTTCTGTGACAGTAGTATATTTTATATGACATCTGTGATTTTTTTTTTTAATTTAACTTAGAAATTAATCACACTATTACAAAGGGTCTTAGTGCAGTGCCAATTCTTGCTTATATCCCGGGTGTGAATGCTAATGCCCTTTAAAATTTGACTGTACCTGGAACTGTCAGAACCAGCACTTCTAAGGCATTTCATTTGTACTCAACTCTACTTAATTCACTGCCACTGTCTCAATTTAGACTGGTTCAGACTCTCTCTCACGGTTAAGTCTCCTTGCAAAGAGACTAGTTGGAAAAGTTCAGAGAGGTCCTGAAAATGCCTATAATTGGTAGAACCTCAGAGTCAGGGCAATACCGCTGTGAAAATCACGGGCAGTGACATTCAGCCCTTGACCTGAATAGCATTTCCCAGTTCTGAGATGATAGGACTCAAGGTATATTTCCCTTTACTCTTATAGTTTCCTGCAGCAGAAATATATAAAAATCACAAATATTAAGGATGATGTGGCAATTGCCATTCATGCTGTGACTTACGATATTCATCTTCTTTTTTCCACTCTTGAACACTGTGGTGCTTTTTCTCAAGAACTGTGGACTCTGTTGCCTGCATAGAGAGTGGTTTGGGTGCCAGGGTGGAACACTGACCAGAACACCATTCCTGCCCCAAAATCTTTTGTATGGCATTGGTATTTGGCATAAAACCTCATACCACCACAAGCCATATGCAAAACAAAATATATCTATTCAACAAAGGCACCTAGACACTACTAAAACAGAGACTATAAAAATTAGGTGTGTAAGCTTAACAGCAATCCTTGATATTTTTCCTTACAGGCAGAAGTAACACACATTTTAGCAGGGCTAGCATTAGAGAAAGGGTCTCTTTTAGTGAAGAGTAGCTGAATCTTTCTTTTATATAGCACTTTCTCTAATGTGACCTGTGCATGTGAAAGGTCACAGTTAATTTAGCAATTCCTGTTGTTTTCCATGGACAGTTACATAGCATACAAGATATGCTACATAAAAAGATTACCCTAGGTTTCTTAACTAGTGGATATAAATGTACGTTGTAATGCACTGAATAGGCTAATTAGGAATTAAACATTCCTTTAAAATCATTTTATACTCAAATTATGCTGACAACCAAATTTTTTTTAGCTCTTTCCCTAATAGTTGTGTTAGACATTGAAGAGCTGTGCTCCAAGTCTTGACACATTGTTCTGACTTATGCTCAATTGCAAAGCATGGCTCTAGGGAATAGTTTTGAACCAAAGTACCTGCTTATGACAGGTGAACTCCAGTTCTCTGGTTTTTAACTACAAGACCAGTATTCTTTTCCAGAATTTTAGAACCCTTCTCCCACCCTTTCCCCTGTAAAATCTGCAGAACACCTGGCCCCCACGCTCCCCCCGCCCACCACAGGAGCTCTGAGCAGTAATACAAAAGGTGACAACCTAACATCTGGCTTTTTTTTTTTTTTTTTTTTTTCACTTTGCTAGATGTGAATTAACTGACAAAATTATGAAAAGAACTTTGAGCAGTGGTGCTCAGTGAATTTCAGATGAAAAGCCAAAGCTAAAAACTGATTTCAAGACCATTATCTCCAATAATCAGATATATAATACTTCAGATGAGGACTAAAAACACAAGCTAAAGAGAAAACATCTTCAGTGTCAGTGAAGTTAAAACATGACAGCAGTGTTTTCTTCTGTGTATATTGTCTCACATGCAGGAAAGAATGAATTGAACTCATATCTAAAACAAGGCAAGATTTTCTATCTGACTTCATTACGTTTCTCCAGAGTGCATCCCCTATTTTCTACCTGAACTAAAATGTGTGTGGAGACAAGCAAATAAAAAGCAGCTCTGCACTGCTGTTACCAGATCATTTTAATAAGACAAAGGTATTTTTTGTTTTGTCACAGTCATATCTTAATTTTAAGAGTCATTAACACTCACTAGATCCCTTTGTTAAAGCAATCCTTGTAAGCGGAGGCGTGAACTAATGAGGGGCTTTATGTGTCCCAGCGCAGCTGGCAGCAGAGATGAAGTAGCATTGCAGTATATCAGAGAGATTTATATTCAGGATTCTTAATAGAAAGATTTTTGGGGACTCGGCCGTCATCTCCTTATAAATAATTAAAATTAACAAATTATCATTGTTATAATTCAGGCAGTTTTGCTTTCTGTCAGCATCCACAGTGTACTCAGGATTATATTCCCTTTGTCATTATTTGCAGGATTTTCCATTGTCTCAAAATATTTGCCCTTTGAATCTACAGCCTCTGCAGAGGTCAAAACTCCATTGTAGATGCTGCTCTTGAGATGACAGAACTTTTACAGACTTGAACCCATTTCAGCTTTCTATAATGGGGATGACATTGATTTATTTTTTTTTTTTAATTCATGCTTTAGGGGAGCACAGAATAATACTTTCTGCTACTTCTACTGTGATATCAAATTAATGCTCCCTTCCCTTTACTTCACAGAACATAAACAAAATGTTGAAACAATCTATTTTCAAACTGTGCATGTCTTTATCTTTATATATTAAAATTACATTTTAAACCTGTGTAGCTTTTATTGCTTCAAATGTCCTGGACTGCTACAATTAACATCGGATAATAAAGGATTCATCAAATGGTAATTCTTCAGCAATCATAGCACACTGCAACTTCATTAATGAACTTTAATTTTTCTGATTATTTAATTTGTCTTAGCAAGTGCAACTAAGAATTGGTGAGAGAATTTTCAAAGCCACTTGGCTGATTTGTGAGACCCCATTATTCCGAAAAAATATAGAACATGAGTGGAATAAGTTTTTCTTATATGTCAGAAGATATGAACAATGAGATACATTCTAATCTCTCATCCTGCACCTAGCTGAGGTTTTTACTGGTGTAATTAGCTCTGTTAAAAATCAACATGATCTGTAATTAAATAGTTCTGCTTCAATCCAAGACACCTTCAGTTGTCTTAGGAGTCTGAGTCTCAATGACTTACAGTGGCTTTAACTTCCCAGTTCATTTTTACAATTTTAAAACTGTAGTCATATTAAAAGGTAATCAGGAAATATTATTAACTGATAGTCATACCAATGCCAAGCTACAGCAAGCAAATAAATTAATATTAAAAAAAGAGGAAAATGTGGAAATAAATTTCAGAGGGAGGCAGAGAAGGACTGTCCCCCTGGCAAATGAGACTGTCAAGACCTATAGGCACCCTTACTGGAAGGTGCTCAACAAAATATCAACAGAAATTGCTAGGCATCAGATACAGGAATCAGAGAAGATCACTTTGGTCTGAAAATGATCCAAATATTTAAGCATTTGGAAAAGGAGAGAAATAAGATTATTAAACTAAATAACAATTTCCCCATAAATATTGAGGGATAAATAGTCATAAACCAAACCATAACCATACTAGGCATAGGAAGCTTTTGAAGTATTTCAAGCTTTGATTATGAGTTGAGAACAGAATATTTTTCAGGACAGCTGAGAAATTGTTCTTCAGAATAATATTTTATTGTTCTTCAGAATAACGTTTTATTTCTCATAATATTTCTTTTCCTTCTTACATTAGGCAGAAAAGTAACAATTATCAGAAAACTGAGGAAAAGAAAATTTCTTACTTCTCCTCCATGTTTCTTTTTAAAAAATATAATACTGTTGAGCAATTTTGCTGCTGTTTTCCTAAAAAGGTTTGTTTTTGAGAAGAGAAACTTCATGATAAAGTTTTGAATAAATGTGAAAGCACCTAGAGTACCTAATGGAGCTGTGTAATAGGAGAGGGTCAGAAATGTCATTCTTGGCCATCAAGGTCCAGCTAACCTAGGTCCCGTGTGCACAGTTGCTATAGAGTCTATCACATTTATCATATTAACTTAGTTTTAGGTGCTGGAGAGGTATTAAAGCTTTTTTATATGACCCAATTGAAGTGTATATTTAGTTATCTTTAGTTCTCATTTGTTTCGGCATAATTTCCACTTAACAGGGTTAAGATATCTGAAAAAATGTGAGATTCATCTGGTTGTCCTGAATTTGCAAATTCTGAGGTAAAGATAAACTTGAATCAATGTTTGATCAGAGCACTTCCAAAGTCAAGGGACTTTTACCTCTAGATTATATTAGGGGTTTATTTTCAATGTTCAGAAAGAATAACAAACCACTGTCTAACACTTTCTTCCATTGAAAACTGTTAGGATTCAGTCTTTAACTTCTGTTTTACAGCTAACTTCATCTCATGCAAATGACTAAATTCCTGGCACATAAATCATTTTTGGATTAGCATTGCTGTGTCTGATAAAAATGACACAGAAGACATTAATCAATATTGATAAGTAAGCAAATGTGATGTTTTCTTCCACACCTTTGCATGAGTTGCAGCTGAAGCACTGGGTGTTAAATCAGTAATTTTGTCATCCTGAATGCATAAAAGAATCCTTTTATGAAACTAGTCAAAGTAATCAGTTCAATCAGTTCAGTAGTTCAGCAGTGTATAGAGTCATCCCTATTGCTAAGGGTCTGTTCAGCACTTTAGTCCCTTTTTCTTTTTCTATCTACAGATTTCATTACCTCATAATTAAAAAATGTCCCTGTGGAAAAAATCATGATGGGGAAAAAAGAAGAAAAAAAGTCTTTTCAGAAACAATTTTATTTTGCGTGTTTATATGATTCCTTTTATCTCTCAACAGTATTTATCATGCCATGTGTGCTACAGTCTCAGTAGGTGTAGGTAAGGTGAGGACAGAGAAATAAAACTAAATTTGAAATGTTTCTGCCTATGTTTCCCATTTAAATTATAGCTTTGATTTTCCTGTACACCGGCATTTTTTGCTAATTGTTTGCTTATTTGGTACTGTATGAAAAACCTTCTTGTCACTTTTATTAGGGGGAAGTAGGTTAAATCAGATAGCTCAAGATGCACTGCTGCTCTACTCAGAGGGAGGGTAGTGGCACAAAACAATAGTGCAAGGGGAGTGAATGCTTATCAAGAGAAAGTTTACTTTTGGTGTTAAGAATTAATTTTGCTGAATTGGTGCAGTGAAAGTGGTAAACACAATCCCCCTCACTATTGTTTGTCAGGGTGTATTATATCATCCTGGATTGCTTTGTCAATAATCTGCCTGGCCTGCAAGCTAGAAATCTAAGATTGCCAGGATGAGTGACAGGCTGGAGATAGCTGATAATTCTAAGGAATTGGAGGTGTAAAATCTTTAAGGACCATGTCTACAGTATAAATGCAAGGGTATCTCCACATCACTCTGTACTTACAAAGGCAACAGCATTGTTAATGGCAGCCTGTCTGTCCATCAAGTTTGCTTCAGGGGGATTTATCCCTCTTTCACTCCTTATCTTCCATGGCTGTGTTTATTTCTAAACCAGCTGCAGAATAAATTGTCTCTTGTCTTCACCTCCTACACTGAGTACAATGATATGTTCTGAAACCGTGGTGTTTTTCAGGCATTTTTTTTTCAGAACAGAAACTTCTAATTCTGTTTGTATATGGGTACACTTAGGTTTTTCCATTTTAGACACAGTAAACACAGTTTGTTTGGTTTTTTTGCTCCTTTTCTATGGTACTTCTCTCAAGGTTCATAAATCTGTTCTGTATTGCTAAGGTATTTGAAATACAGAAGGGAAGACATAATAGAACTGGTTCAGGTGATTAATAGGATGTGGATGTAATACGGCAAAAACTATTCTTTTGTATAACACAGAATATATTCAGAAAAGTGACTGTAAAGATATCCTGACATTTCATGTTTGTGAGTCTTTCTCACAAGTAGGTCCTTTGTAAATAGAACAGTTTTTTTTCCAGCTGCCAGCTTTGAGAATAGAATCTGAAAGTCAAGTTACATAGCTGGTGGCCATGTATTCATATTAGAAGTGCCAGATTTGGTTAATTAGCCTATTGATTATGGCACAAGAGACAGTGTTAACATGTTATCTCTTCTTTCTGATTGCTGGTTAGTATTTTATAATCATAAGACTTCTGAGATCACAGGGGTTTTTTAAAGTAAGATGTCATTTGCAAAATCACTTTTATAATAGCAGTTAGCGTGCACACTGACACAGAGAGAGCTCAGATAGCTTTAACACCTGTATAAAACAACAACAGCAAAAAAAATAAATAAAAAGAGCAACTAATTGGGAATGCTTGGTTAGATTACTTTTTGTATGGCCAGATATACAAGGTATTCTATCTACTGGTTTTAGTTCAGATAAAAATTTGAAACTGAATTATGAAAGCATAAAGAGGAGGATATTGTAAAAAATACTTAGTTGAATCTATAATATAGATTATATAATGAAGATTTCGATTAGCAGATATCATCAAAATTCAGCAACTTAGAGTGGTTTGCTTACTTTTTACTTATAAGATTTAAAAGGACTCTCAGAAAAAAAACCCACTTGGGTTTTCAGTGTATTTTAGCTTCAATATGAAATTATACTAGTTTGATAATTTTTTTTTGGAAAAGGTGTGCTGATTAATCAGGATTGATATCTCTGTTTCATCTTAATAGTCATATTTCTATGAACACCTGTATATATATTTCTCTCTGTATTTTTTGTCAAATGAAAACCAGAATCTCTCCATAAGTTCCCTATTTACAGTTTCCAGAATGAGAATCAAAAAATTACTTGATAATTACTGAATGTTGGTGTCAAAATCCTATTAGCCAGGCACACACAGAGAGTTGAGTCTTTTATTTCTGCTGAAATTCATTACTGAACTCCATGGTCAGAATTTATTTCTGAAAAAAATAGTCACGTATTTACAAGATGTAGAGGTTAGATGAAACCTTCGAGACAGTGTCAGCTGTCACTTACAAGCAGCCAAAAAAAAAGCTATGTCATCCTCCCATTGCTCCTGATTTCCATCTCCATAGCACGTTGTTTCTTTCAGAGATGTTTCACTGTCTCATAGTCAACTGTATTGAGGACCTACGTGAATTGACATCGTGGTGGCACTTGCTGTTCTTCAATTTATTACTGGCATAATATTATATAAGTTTATATAATTAATAATAAAGATAATGATAATTATAATAATGATGATGATTTTGACAATAACAGTAGTAGTAGTAGTAGTAACAACAATAATAGCATTTGAGAGAATTGTTATTCATTTTTTGTTTTGCTTTCAAACAGAACAACTTACTGACCTAGTTCAGCAAGAGGTCATAAAAACCCATGTACCTGCCAAAGAGAATAGAAAATGAAAGGGTGATAGCTCAGCCAGAAACAGGGCGAAATGCAAAGTTGTTTCCTTTGATGTGGTCTCAGTTTGGTTTAAATTGGATTGTATTCTAAAATAGTCCTCTCTTACTCATTTATTCTAATTATAGTATTTGATGTTACCAATAGCTAGAGTGGGAACAGATATCTTTTATACCTGTATTTCATGGAAAATTAAAGACATTTATCACAAAGACCTGAAGTCCTGTATCAGTAACACATTAAACATCAGTGTTTGATTTCATACTGCTCAATCATTTAATCAGTGGCTGTGGTATGATATATTGATGACATTGTCATTAATGACATCAGGAAACCCATAGCAATAGCAAGCAGCACTATTGAGTTAAACATTATTGAGAAGCATTTCCAAAGGTAAGGTTCTGTGTCTGTAAATCACACCTGAAGTGTAATAGACGCCAATTCAGAAAAAGGTTTATTTACCATAGGTCAGCTAGTCACATAGAAGAACAGCATAACCATTGTTCTGTAAGAGTACATCTCTTTCATAATTCATATGGTGGAATAAAACATAGTAGTAATCTCATTAGAAGAGGAAGTATTTATAGCTAGGATATATTTATACCTATTGTCTTGAAGTTGTGTGCTTGTGAGAATATACAGGCCTGTATATAAAATTAACACAACATCTAAGGCATTTTGCATCCTTCCATTTACGGTTGTAGATAGAGTTGAGAAGGAAAAAAACTTTTTCTTTAGATCTGATTTTATTTAGACTGATCTTTGAAGAGCCAACAGCCAACTTGTTGACACCCTCAGTTTTATATAGAGGAAATTTTTCTTTATTTTTCCTTTAAAATTTTTTTTTTTACCTTTTTTTCTTTTTTTTTTTTAACCTTTTTTTTTGTTACAGGTATTCATCTTTGTAAACTGAGTTTCCCATGCCAATACAACTATAGCCACTTCCTAGTGAGCTGAGCTTGGTCTCAGCAAACGATTCAGCAGTGTTAGTTGCTTGCAATTCTTTATCATAACTTTTTATAGTTATTTCCTCTACTCAGCTATTGCATTTGACCTCCATCTGTCTCTCTGCAGAGGTTTGTGCATTGTTCAGCATCTGATACTCCTTTTCTTCAGAGGATTTTTTTGTTATCTCTGCTGTGCGCCAAGACCTCCTCTTGACATTGTGACAATGACTGTAAGTCACATTCTCAAATGCAAAGATGTCTTGTCTTCAGAACATATTTCCTACCTCTTCTCCCCACTCATGATGCATCATGTTAGACAGGAGGTGAACTGTTCACAAGAATGCTTGAAGTTAAACATTAGAGCTTCCCAAAACTTTATAAAACCATGATTCTAAATGTAGAATGTATAACCACATCTGTTACAAATAATACAGTGTAGGGGTTTTATTGAAAATATTTCCTGATCCCATAACAATGAAATAATATTGTTATCAGTTCAAAATATGACTTGTATCTTATATAACTTCTGATTAATAATATGACCATTCATTGTATTTTTATAAGATATACCCTGCAAAAGGATGTCATGAAAGTTTTTGACAAGAGTTTTTGGACCAGTGCCTAAGTTAGGTGCTTAAGCAGTACTGGGGATGTGTGGTTTAATCCCACCAAAAAGCTGGCAAAAAATACCAGAGTCATAACAGGATTGTATGTGTGTAAACGTGGAGACATCATCAATTTCCCAAAATCCAGAACTGCCTTCAGATATACTGGGCTTCCAGGGAAAAGTATGGACTATTTTTCCTATTTATGCCCAGAAATATTGTTCACACAGGGTTTCCACCGGCCTTGAATGTGCGCAAGTCTACCGAGTCAGATGATGGCTCAGAGAAGATATTATTCACATCATTTTCCCTGCAGATGTGGACCCATAGAAAATGTTCTCACTTCAGCCAAAATGTAACAGATGACATTGGTCAAGAAAAGCTGTAAAAAAGGCAATTGTATGATTTATAGGAGGAAAAATTATGGTCATTCATATAAGATATCGTTATAACTGCTTTTATGTGAAACAAATTCCAGCTGCTGAATAAGTCTTTTGTGAGACATTTGACTCCAAAGCAGAGCATGCATCATCAGTCTAAGCAGGGGGTGCTCCAGATGATGGTATTTATATGTAGCTGAGATCCAGATACAAGGTGGATTTGAAGTGACATGTCTTTGAGCAGGAAAGCTATTAACAAGACTGTTCTTCATCAAGGACATCCTATAACCAGATCACCTATAACAAGATAATCTCACATGAGAGGTAAACTCAACATTTGTTCCATGTGATGAAACAGTCCAGAAACATAATAAAATACTGAAGAAAAACTGTGAACTGATCAGTTTGGGAACACTGGATGAAAGCAAATCCCAACCTGCTTTGTACCTGAGTATTTGCACTTTTGTTTTTTCCTGGTTTTTCCAGCTCTTTGCTCAGAAACACCTTCAGAGGGTGGCAGTTTTGGAGGGGATGCTATTATTAAACAGACATTGGAGACAGAATTTTAGGTTTGCAAGATGATAATGTCTGGAGAATGTAAAAAAAATTTTATTGGTCAAATATGTGCGTTTGCTGTGAATTTTGTATGTACTTACATTTTTTTTTTTCACTGAAGCAATGGGTTTGGGATATAACTACTTATGTGTCAGATTCTGATACAGCATTAATTTTGAGAGTGAAATATCTGTTGTATATTTATCACAAGAGTTCCTATAGTAGAAGTTATCTGCTTGCAAATGGTGGTGAAACATGGAATCTGAAAACTGCATTATTGATTAATATTCTGTGATCTTTTATATTTAAAAAAATTACAATCTCACAATGATGTTCAGCATGTGATGTTTTATCAAGAAATAAGGAAATAAAACCTCTGATGTTGTTATAATACCATGGATTTTTAAGTGTTTAGATTTCATTAGCAAAGCACTTTAAAAACTTTAACAGAATCAATCATTCAAAGACCCAAAAGAAGTAGTTAATAATTGATTCTGTGACAGAGAGAACTCAAGGCTGTGGAAGGAGAGAGTGTCAGAACCAGAGTTACAGGAATCAGAATTTCTTATTCCTCAAGCTGGCTCGGGTTTTTTCCTATCAGAAACTGAATTGTATTCTTTTGCTCAGCAGGTAGTCAGTTTGTCATAGACATGAATATTGGTGACCCTTGTAATTTTATTCTAATAACAATCTTCTTTGAAATAAACCTTAGAAATCAGTATTTGCCACAATAATATCCTGTAGCAGACTATCCCACAGATGAATGATGTCTTTATGTAAGTCAATAGGAGAGTAATGAGGAGCTATCACTTCTTATATGAAAGCTCTTTATTTCAGGAAACATTATGTTACTGCAACTACTACACAGCACTATTTTTCTCTTCCTGGCAAACCCCACATTATTTGTTTAATCTGAGTTTGTTTTTTTTTTCTTTTGCATGTTTTGCTATGACTAAGAATGACTAGCATGGCTCTGGTCAATCACACAGCAGAGAGTACCATTGTTAAAGCAGTAAGTATGTGCTGGGCAATATTAATTATGTGATTATTTCAGGAATGGCTGGACACAGCTGTAACTGATTTTTTTATACTATTGACCTTTTTTTTGGGTGCCAATACGCACATGCAAATTTAGGATTTAAATAATGGTGCTTGAGAAGGGTGACTTGTGAGGTGAGGAGGAGGAAGCATCCTGCCTTCGGCATAGCACGTAGGAGTGGGGGCTTCCTCACTGTCCCCTGTGCAGACCATGCCTCACAGCACTGGGGGGGGTGGGGGGTTGTGGTGGTGTAATTCCCCCCCCAAAAAAAACAAGCATGGTGATGCTAACAAATGGAGAGACTAAAGTTTCATGGTGGAAAGATTATTGTGCGGGAAAATACAGCTTTGACAAAATTTAAATGTTCTATGGAAACATGCAGTTTTTCTCATATTTTCTGACAGAAACTCAGCAGAGTTGCTGCCATTCACCCACTTCCCCAACAGCTTGCTTGGCAGGCCTGGGGGACCCAGCTGATGTCAAGGCTCCCAGCACTTCCAGACTCCCTGTTGCAGGTGTGAAAGGCTTTGGGGACCTGGCTGTTGGTAGTGCCAAGCACCAAGCTGAATGACAGAGAGCCTGGAAGCAGGTTACCAGGTCTCTGGAGCACTGGTGCTGCACTCTCTGTGCTGAAGCACTGCATGGATGGGGTTAGGTTTGGTCTGGTCACTTTTGTTTGTTTTCCAGGTTTGGTGATTTTTTTCCTGACCTGTCATCCAAAGCTGGGATCTTTTTCTTTTCAGTGCCAAAGTTTTTACTCTGCTTTAGAGCAACAGGCTTTCCTGCAGAGCTAGAAATCCAAGTTTGGATCCACTCTGATGGGGAAACTTCATCAGTAATACACTGACAGGAAGTCCCATTCCATGGAGAGTAGAGTTAATGAGTTTTTGCCATCCCATCCCACAACTCCCCAGTCTCCTTTATAGGCCTGAATTCATCTTTTTATTTCTTATTTGGAAATTATTAATTTTTTTGGATGTTCAGCATTTTCAGGCCACCAATATATCTTCCACCAAGCATCCATATGACCCTAAGTGCAACAATGTAGTCACTACTTGAACTGGACATCCTTCTTCCTGTGATCCTCTTCTGCAGTGGAGTTATTTTAATTAAACTGACTGGCTCACGCTTTTAAGAATGGGGCACAGAGTGAGGGGAGGGTGGGACAGGAAAAAGGCAGCAATTTCTGGATCCAAATGAACTGTAACGTGAATCAGAGATTTACAGAATCTTTTGTTCTGGTTTCTTTTGTTAAGTTTTGCTACTGATACATTTCTCTAAGTGTGGAAGTAAAAAATAAAAACTTTTTGTCAGCAGATTTCCAAATGGGTGCCCAGGAGGAAGATCTGAACTTCCCAACTTTATATATATGATTCTGCATGGTCTAAGATGGTGAAAATGAAAGTTTAAGGGCAAATCTACACCTGAAAAGCCAACATCATTGGTTTTCCTTACAGAAGGCTCCCTGGAGAACATAATACAGGGAATCATGGGCAGTTTAACAGTAGCTGGGAAATGTATCTCTCTGACATTTAAATTTAAAACAGAAAGTCACTGATTTTCCCTTAAAATAAACTAAAGCAAATTTATAAGTAATGCCTAACAAAACCCAATCAAACACACAAAAAACTGCCTCCTTGAGGACCAAAGAGGGGAAGGTCAGAGAAGCTTGGTGGTTTGAATGGTTGGTTTTCTATTTTCTGATGGCAAACAGTACTCTAAGCAATGGCTATTTAGCCCCCAGAAAAACATATCAGATAATCTTCTATATTCCACCTTATTCTCCACTATGACACCAGAGTTTAGAAATTTCTTTTTTCTCTTTGAGAAATAACAAAGCATTTAGAATGGAAATGCACTTTCTTACCCCTTTACATACCACAACACTTAAACTTCCAGACTTACATGTCTGACATCTCTTACATGTCATTACCTGGGAGCTATGCAATGGGATTTGGCACTGTGTAAATTAGAGAAAGTTTTAATGAGACTATGTGTTCATGTGTAACACCACATTTCGGATGTTCACCAAATACAGCCAGGTGCCACTCTTAAGGGGCAAATTTTCTGTTGGCGGCCAAACAGCTGCTCCAACAGCTCCATGTCCTTCCTCTTCTGAGGACCCCAGGGCTGGAGCAGCTCTGCAGGTGACTCTCACCAGAGTGGGGCAGAGGGGCTGAACCCCCTCCCTGCCCTGCTGCCCACAGGGCTTTGGGTGCAGCCCAGGACACACTTGGCTTTCTGGGCTGGCAGTACCCATGGCTGCCTCATGTCCAGCCCCTCACCAGCACCCCCAAGTCCTTTGGAGCAGGGCAGCTCTTAATCTGTTCACCCCCCAATCTGTACTGGGCGTTGCTTTGTCTCTGGTAACTCTGCAGCCCAGCTGAGCAGGATGTCCACCTGGAAACATCTGATGCAGTGTCCATCTCTTCTACAATACACTGAAAGGCTTAGGCACTTGCTCCATCTAGAATCCTGGACAACGAAGTGGTTTTTTGCATGTTTTTCATGGGGTTTTGTGAGCTCTGTCTGGATCACCTCATCTTTTTTTGCAAATTCGGAGGACTTGATCCCTTCTGGGTGGACACCATAATTGACCCCTCTAAGCAGGTGTTAATGACCAGCAACTGATCCAAGTGCCTGTACAATCTGACCCACACACTGTTTGTTACACCATGTCTTTTTATGCACCACATCCTGCCCTGTTCTTTGTGCTGCTGGTTGCTCATACTCCCTGGATCCATTTAAATTTGTCATTCTGCTCCTGGCAATGTCAGGAGCCCTCCTGGGTCCTGATGGGGCTCGGTGCTGAGTCCATGACTGTACATGTTCTCACAGCCTACAGGCTACTAAATAAAACTGTGTGTCATGAAAAATAAACTGAAAGGGAAAAAAAACACTACAAAATTATGTGGTACATCTCATTCCTGTATTGTTTAGTGTGGTAACTCTCTTGAAACTGCATTTCAAAAGGCTGCTTGGATCAATGGGTGTATTTGCTTCAACTCTTCTTGGGTGCTGCCTTAGATACACTGACAAAATTCCTCCTTTCAATAATCTCTGACTTTGCTAAAAATGTGATTGTGATAGATAATAGCAAAGAGAAAAGCAATATCAGTGTTAACCTGAAAGTCTAAGTTCTATATGAGAGAGAAAGATCAAGTGACTAACCTTCAGTAGAACTGTATGTTTCTAAGAGCAAATGTAAGACTGCTACTGTGCCAAATAGCATTGAATCAGTAAACTGAAAAAAGGTAAGATAAAACAGAATGGAAGAAACAAAATAAACTAAAAATAAGATGGTGGTGACACTAGTGATAATTAATCTGAACAAAGTGGATAACAGGACAATGACAGTTAAAATACAAGTCAAAAAACAAACAGACAAGTTTTCTTTTCAACAGAAAAGTGCAAGCACTTTTAATATTAAAGGGAGATACACAATGAGAGAAAATACTTCCTGAGTAAGCAGGGCAATTTCAGTATTAATATAATTTATAAAACTGCTAGTAAAAGAGAAGTACGAAACACTATATATATGAAGAGTGGCCTTGTAAAACAGCCAAATCCTTGATAATGGTGGAAAATTATAACTAGGATTTTAAGGGTTTGGAGGCAGGTATTATGGACTGAAGAGGCAAGTTCTGAGAGGTTCCATTTTCCAAATAGCATTAATTTTCCTGGGTTCGGCTTTAGCCAATTGCTTTTGATCCAGGTGCTGATTTTGGCTAGAGTATTGGGAGGATAAACGCTATATCCTGTAAAGCATGAAGTAGAATATTTGCATACTCTTTTATATTTCCCAGAGAATCCAAAATATATGGTGGAAAATAATGACAGTTATCATGCCAATCAACACACTAAGTGTCAGAAAATCTGCAGCATCACTGACTTTCTTTGTCAAGAGAAGAACTCTTAACATTATGATTCAGTTGGTTTTTTGTTTGTCTGAATTATTTAGAAATGTCGTTTTATATCTAAATACCAACAATAATGAACCTCACTAGACTTCCTGATCATCAGATCTAGATCATGGTTTTCCCAAAGAGCCTATCAAAAATTAAATATTACCTGAGGATTAGCATCTGACACCCCAGAAAAAAGGGTCAGTCATTAAAATATATTTTCAGGAGAAATGCAGTGCTGCAGTTTATAGCTCAGCCAGTTCTCTCTTCTCACTTCTACATTCTTTATTGAATTATATTATTTTCTAAAATATATACAAAATCTCTTATCAAGAGTTAATTATCTGATTCTCAGTGAATCCATATTTGAGCTTAAGACTGTCACTGCTACCATGAGACAATGTGTTTTCCCACAGGAGAAGTTGCTGATGTAGTTGTTTACAAGACTTTTTCCTGGGGAATGCATCCATGCTACAAAGTAGAAATAACTGACTCTGAATCTTTTAATGAATACCCATTTGTGCTGTAACAGATCCATTTTAAGAACCTGATATAAGTCTACCAAGAGAACAGACTAGCATGCAAAACACAGAGAGGGTAAGTAAATTGGTACATTCCTATTGATAACTGAGACAGTGGTAGATCAGTCTGGACATGCACTTATCATATAATGCTACAGTTTTAGATAAAAAAAATAAAATTTTCCATGAGAGGTGTCATAAGAATTTTTTTTAAGATCTCTATATTTTCTCTGACTCTGTCTTTATCCTGCTAAGGGTACCAGGGTTCTATGACTATGTTTCCACCCTTTCCTCTAATATTTCTACTTTATTTATAAAGAACATTTTCTTAGAATTAAAAAGCTCCCTAAAAGAAACACAGTACTTGCCAAAAATCTCTCCTTATAATCCACAGGTTTGAAGGTAATGATTGTAATGGAATAAAATTTCTGTAAATCTTCTAGTTGTGTGTCAGCTATACACTTAATAAAATATCTTGTCAATCTTTGTTACAAACTCCAATGTTAAAAAACAGTTTTATTCTGAACTATATGGAGGAATTATTCATTTGAAATTGAAAAGTCAGTCTGCAGACTGCAAAGTAAATCATTTTCCTTGCTAAGAACAGGGAAAATTGGGTGAGAAAGTAATTGAGTAGTCATGATGCAATAAGAACTCCAAAGAAGGAAGACTTGATGTCAGCAGAAAGATTCTCTGCTCACAATACAACATTATAGAAGTAATATTTTGGAGAAGATATGTAGAGTTGTCACATATGCCTATTATCCCAATATCCTTTATATGGTAATCTCCAGACATTGCTGCTACATGAAAAGGAAATTATTAATAAAATGCTCTGGACTTCCTTAGGTAGGACTTATTTAAAAAACCAAGTCAGTAATACCCTTTAAAGATATTAATTATTAGCTAGGGGCAACACAGAATACTAGATTCCTACTGACAAGCCGATATTATAATTTTAGGCACAAAATTCAGTACAAGCTTCTGAGTGCAGTACAGTTGAAATCAGTAACAGCAACATTACCACTAATAGTCATGAATTCAGCCCTAGATTTTTTTATTTTTTTTAGCAAACAAAAGAAAGATTCTGTGAGTTTATCCATTCACTCATAAAATTATCATACATAAAATTTCTCACATTTTCCCTACAGTGAATCCAGCTGACTCATTGGTTCATTTTTCACTAGTAGCTATATATTTACATGTCTATAAAGACTCAACTTCCAGTAGCCATTCTTTAGCAATATTACACAGTTCCTCCTGTGGAGAAGTCAAATAAATCAAGTAAATAACAGTATAAAATGTACAGGAAAAGAGTACAAAACCCCCACGATTATTAAACCATATTTCTAAAGGTAAGAAAGGAGAAAGGTGAGGGGCTTCACCTATAAAAGTGAAATAATATCCAGCTAATAAGTAAAAATCAAACATATTTAAGAGAAATTTTGGCATAAAGACTACCAAAGGATATAACATAGATTTTGAAAAATAATTATAATTCATCTCTTTGTCTTTGACTGAAAAATGGGTTGGTAAAAGTAGTTCTGAAAGGTGTCACTAAGAGAAGATTCAGAACAGATCAGTAACAGCTATGTATAAAACATTGGGGTTTTTAGCATCTTTCCACATTACCTTAAAGATGCTGCTTTACGGGACAACTGAATTGATTTCTTGCTTTATTGTGACAAGTTCCTGAAAGGTTTATCATGACAAACATATTCTTTTCAGTGAAGATAAAATGCTGAGATGATAACATGGAGGGGGGGAGGGAAATGAAGGCATTTCTTTAGGTGTGAAAAAACAGTGGTTTCCATTTTTTTCGCGGTAGAGGTGGATAAAGACGACCCAGGATAACACACCGGAAATTTCGTGGTAAAAGCTGGGAATTCAGGGAGAATTTTTTAATAATGCCATAGTTGAAATATACAAAGTGAGTTGCCAAATTGTATCACCACAGCAAGTACTATAAATAAATGCAAGAGGCATCTTGACATTTTTATGAAAAGGGAGGACAGTGAAGGGTGCATTGACAATGCAGCAAACAGGCTTTTTGAGACAAGTAGTTTCTTCGTGTCCAGCAGATCTGCATGTCCCTTAGCATTCATTTTAATTACATTTCGGAGGCAATAATTACTTTCACTTTTTACAGTCTGTTAAAGCTAGCTGAATTTTTCTTCATTATGTTACTTATATACAGTGTCTCTAATTTTTAATATCTACATAAAAGCACTATCAGCCACTGCTGAGGGCCAAAATTTTAGTTCCTCTTAATGAAAATAAGTCTTAAATTGTTCCCCTGGAAGACGCTTCTATACTCTTGCACCAAAGCCCTTGATAAACTGTCACATTTTAAAAGACACATATTTTTATTTATTATTGTCTGAATTTTGTATTGTTTGTACAAAATAAATATCTTGGCATGTTTTCAGTAGACGCTGCTGACAACTACCTTCTATCAGGTCAGAAACTTCAGGTGACAAATCATGCTCCTGCATTCTCCTCAGTTTTATTATAGAAAAAGGGGAGATTGCAGCAGGTTTTTCTAATGCTGATTTCTATGTGACTTGGGGATATTCATAAGTCCTTTAAGACCTCACAACTTTCCATATCAACATACCATGTTTTCAGATAAAGCGACATATTTTCTCTCTCTTTGTAGATCATGACAGAAATGTGTTTCAAAATGCATTCAGTACTTAAAATCAGAAAATTTGGAATTTTAACAACCTTACCACAACTACCATCAAAAGGGCTTCTGAAAGACAAGGTAGTTTTAAGGTTGTTTGCAAATTTAATTTGCTACCTCTGCTTTTACCAGACTGTACTTATAAAAAAAACATGTAGAAGTAGTAACTAAATTCCTGCTTTTAAGGATTTTCAACATAATGTAGGCATTTGGAAATAAATAGTTCCTTCTAAATAATGTATATAACTAACTAGATTATATAAAGATTCCTGATTTTGTGTAAGTTTTTGTCTATTAACTACCTAATTATCGGAGGTTAAAAAACTCAATGGCAAATCCTTTCCAGAAGGTATTTTCCTTCTTCTTTTGTGATATCATTATTTACATCCATTGATATAATTTTTGAGTAATAGACAAGGATGTGGTTGGTCATATTAGTAAGGGAAGACTTCTGATAGACTCCAGTGAGGATGGTATAGGTACACCAATGCATAATCAAATGAAAAATACCTCTCCTCTCTCCTAAAACTGAGAGCAAGTACAATAAAAATTACTATTCATGTCATATTACCAACTCTGTGTTCTTCTTATTAGGACCTTGTGTAAATCATGAGGAAAGATGACAGATTTCACACATTAGTCATGGCAAAATGGTAAATTTCACAATTAGTCATAGGCTATTACAAAATGATCTAGAAATCTAGTTAAAGTAATTTTTATCATTAAGCAGTTATTTAATATTGTCTTCATAGAAATCTTGAATGCAAGCATGGCATTTCACCTTATAAACAACTCTTGAATTTCTAGTTTCAGTCTTAAACACAAAGTAAATCTTTTTCAAACACCTTAGAGATATATTTCTGAAAACAATTTTTTCCTATATACGTGCCAGTTTGCAACAGTGAGAGAAGTCAAATTTCTGTATTAAAATCTGAGTATTTCCCTCTTGAAACAAAATATATAATATCCAATTTAGATACTTTCTTCAGTTTTGTTACTTAACTTCAAAAACTCCTGAATTTTGCACTTATAACTGGTTTTGAAGTGTTCCCAGAATTTTTTATTTATTTAATGGGTCTACAGAAACAGTGTTTTCCTACAGTTTGTGTTACTAGATCATTTATTGTCCACCCCTGTAATTTAGAAGGATGAAGATCTACTGACCTTCAGCATCTTCTCCTAATGCATTGACTATGTAAATGGCATACACTCAATGCTGTAAAAAGATCTTCAGCCTCCTTCTTTGCCTTGGATCAGGATGCTAATTTTTTCAGCTCATCCTTCGTGACAGTTTGGGTCAGTTCCATCCATTTATGACAACCTTGGTTAGTATCATTATGTGTATTTACATATAATTTTAAGAAACATAATGCAATTTTGGTTGGTTCATTTTTCAGACACTGAAGACCTACAAGGACCTGAAGAGTCATCAGACTTTTTTATTCCAGCTGCATAGAGGTCCATAGGTTGATATGAAGGGGAGAGTAATGCAAGTGTGTGTGTCTTAGATTATAGTACTGTGAAAATCTAAGACTACCCATTATTGAGTACTTTTTTCTAATATGCTTCTAAATATTTACAGCAGCCACACACTGTAATGTGCTGTTGTATTTCCCAAGTGTTTCTCTTCTTTTTGAAATTATTCTTTGTTTAGTTTGAAAGTATGATATCTAAACAATACTGGTATTGGCTGGATAGAAAGTTTCTAACATGGTTTTGAGTATTAGAAAGCAGACATTCTTTACTATAGTGCACTGATCACCCAGAGGATCCTTCCTCTAATTGAGTGCCCCAAGTATTGGGTGGAGATTTTATCATACACACTGATTACATATTCATCAGCTATCCCTGTTTATTTGATGTACATTTATTGCTTTATTTTACATATCACAACCCTTGCCAAAGTCCTTATGTGGTCTTTCTCAGGTCTTCTTTGGTGGTTTTCAATGTCCAGTGTCCTTTTTAGGTGGCTTTTCCTCAACCCCAGCTTTTGAGTTAGCACAGTATTATTCTTTTGCATAACTTCTGCTTTGCCAGCCTCGCAGAGCTGAGGTAGCATCCTGCTTGCATTTTGCACAACTCCTGTTTGCCTAAGTTACATTCTCTGTCTATTTCTCCAAGGCTGTGCTGTTCTTTTTGGCTGTCCTTGTGAGAGTAAAATGCTGTTCTGTTCTACTCTTCTTATCCAGTCTCCCATTGTCTTGACACTAAATTCCTTAAGGGAACTGATCTACTAATACCTGTATTTCATTTTATAGTGCAAGACATTACAACAGCTGAATCATGATGCAAGCTAAAACACACAAAGCAATTATGGTGACAATTACAAATGTGTTTTAAACCAATCCAGCTGGGTAACCATGCAGTTACCAAGTTTGATCCAGATTTCTTCAGATCCCCAGGAGGTGTCATCTTGATCTGTGGACTGTCAAATTTGTGTTTGTTTCCAGATTTCCTGGACTTCTGTAGACATTCTACTGCTTTGATAGAGAAAACAAGACTTATTATGCATGTTGTTTTTTTCTCAGACAATGTTTGATTACTTGAGCGGTTTTAGCCCTTTTGATTCTGGAATAATGTATCCATGATTTTTTTTCAGCCAGTTTCAATGTAGTAGTAAAAGCTGTACTTGGTAGAGTACAAATACACTTTGGCTGAAGCAAAGCATTTCTCCAAACTTTGAAGTAGACACAATCTCCTGATAAGAACTCATCACTGACATGTCCAGTCCCATAAATCTGGAGACTGTTCACTGAGCTCCACTGCTCACAGCAAATCCTGTAAAGCATTGCTAAGAGAAATGAGGTAATTATTCAAATCAACCCCTTCTTCTACATGTGTGTTTCCCAGGATGTGTGGCACTTGGTAGAGCTGACCATACAGCAGCTCATAGGGGCTTATTTTGCCCATTCCTGGCAGCTGGATTTTAATTCAAAATAGAGCAACAAGCAAGGCTGTGGACACATGTTAAGGAGGTTTCCTGATACATTTTACACAACTGTAATTTGATTATGCAACTCACCTCTCTAATTTGCTACTAGCTTAGGGCCTATAAGTATGAAGACCCCAAGCTATTTCCAATGTTTTCCTAACCTGTAGTACCACTTCTGCAATAAAGTGGGAATCTCTGTCTAATGACATCCCAAAGGTATGCTGCATCTAGGAATTACTTGATTCAAGTGTTTTAGTCACTTCCTTAGCCTGCAACAAAGGAAGGTTAGGTCACACAAAAAAGGTATCCACATTTATTGTCCTAAAAAGGAGGGGGAGGTACAAATACTAAAAGGTATTTGTACCCCCCTTTTTAGGACAATTCAGTAAAATCAATCTGCCTATATTAATTTGAACATTTCAAGATTTTATGGCTTCTAGAACTATTTTGCTAGCCGTGTTAGAATTGTTTCTTCCACAAACTATACATTTTTGAATTCTTGGATTGTACAATCTGAGTAATTTTAGATCCAACTACAGATTTTTGCAAATGTTTCAAAAGTTACTCAGTACTCCAATAAGTGGCTTTGAGTTTGCAATCAACTATTTAATGAACAATCTATTCAGGGATTACTATTTGCCTAGTTAAGGTAACTGCCCAGTTACCTTCTGGTAACTTCTGGTTACCTTCCAGGTAACTTCTGGATCAAATTTTGCTTCTAAGGCTTAAATTAATTTGACAGTCTCTAGCACTCTACTTTGGTTTTTCTACTGGGAGATGAATCCCTGTCAAGGGTATTAAACATAAAACTTTTTTTTCCAATATGCCTTTTTCTGCAGCCTCTTTGGCAGGTTTACCAGTTAAATGATTCCCCAACTCCGGTTTGGTCTGACCTGCTTCAACTGCTCTGCAATGCACGACAGTAACTTCAGCTGGTTTCTGGATACTTCCAAGTAAATCCAAGGGCTGCTTTCCACTTTTGATCAATGTACCTTGAGATGTCAAAAGGACTCTTTCTTTCTAGATTGCTCCACATGTATGTACCATTCTGAAAGAGTATTTTGTTACCTTGTTTTCCTTCTCAATTCCAAAGCTTGAGTGGATGCAATTAGTTCTGCTTTCTGGGCCAAAACATCTGAGGGGCATGTGCCAAATTTGATTACCTGATGGTGTGTAGTCACTTCATATTCAGATAGCTGTTTTCCATCTTGTCGAAAGCTCCCATCAGTAAACAATTCCCAATCACGTCTTTCCAAGGGACTGTCTCCTAAGTTAGGTCTGCTGGAATACACTCCTTTCTATAACCTGTAAGCAATCATGCTCTGTGTTTCCTTCTACTTCCTTCTACATGTTGGGCAGACAAGAACAGAGAAGGGCTAAAGACAGAAGTTGTTTTGAGTGTCACATGATCTTGCTCCAGCAAGACTATCTGGTATTTTAGCATCTGTCCAGGAGATAGTCAAGTGACATCCTTTCTGCTCAAACACTAACTGCACCAGACATTGTATATAACAAGAAGGATTACAAAAATCCTTGACATAGAATAACAAAGGATTACAAAAATTTTTTTGTAGTCCATAACAAAGGATTACAAAAATTTTCACAGACCTTGAAAAGTGGCAATATTGAAAGCCCATCTCAGTTTCAACTGAAGCTTATTTTGAAGCATATACATTTATAACTGCCAATAAAAGTAGTGTCTCATACGAATGGGGGAGGAATGAGCACAGAGATAGTTAGAGAACTATTGATAGAGTAAATGTCATTACTGATGGCTCAGATGTCCTCTCAATCAGAGTGTGCATCTCACCGGTAAGAATTTATACAGGACTCTGAAGATTCCACTTTATTTGGGTAGCACACATGCACCTTATGAAGTGTTGTCACTTCAATACTTTCAGGAAACATTGGATATATTTACAAAGACAAGGCTTTCACTACAGTGTACCATGATTATATGTACCAGTGCTTGTAACATCAAAATTCAGTGCTCTATGGGCAAAAGCAGACTGGCTGTGCCAGTGCTGAGCAGTTCACCTGAGTACATTCTGCCAAAACATCTTCCATGTGTCTGACAGCCAGTAACTGCAAGTAAGATATCATGAATCCGGAAATCCACAATACATTCAGGCAAGTCTCAGCTTTTCTAAACAGAAAGTCTTGCACTAAAAAAATGGTTTTTCCTGAGGAAGCCCTGGTGTCAGTTACAGCTAAGCGATTAAAAGAAAATCTGCGCTGAGTCAGTTTGTGACAGTTTCTGATTTAAGAATCTAACTTGTGACACAAAACATCCTTCACCTCTTAATGCATTCAGTGATAAAAATGCAGACCCTTGAGTCTATGGAAAATATGCTGTAATCACTGAAAATTTCTTCAAACCATTGTTTTCTAGTGTTAATAGTTTGTCCATAGGAGAGGGGGAGCCCAAAGAAGTAATCCTAATTTGCATACAGTAAGCCATACAAATATTGAACAAATGCTTTACAAATACTGATTTTACTGTATTTTTCTTTGCATTTGCCTTAGGTTAGAGGGAGAGAAACAGGTCCCTCAGCTTCTAGTAGTCAATACTATATTATGATCATGTTTTAGGAATGGTAGTCCCCAATTCAGTGCCCCCACTGAGACTCTCTAAACCATACATCACTCTCTCTCACCCCCTTTTTCCCCCCTTCTTTTTCCTGCCATAGGCTACAGAGAATTGGAGGCACAAAAGGCAAATATCACAGGTTGAGATAAAAGCAATTTATTGGAAACAGCACTGTGATAAGAAAATGACCAGCAACAGCAACCATACTAAAGACAGTGGGTACAAGAAAAGAAACTATTCACTCGGAAAATCCCCAACCATACCATACGGCTCCCTCCACTACATTTTCTTGACCAGAAGAAACCCCTTCTCCCCCGAAGGGAGTCCCTTTTCCCTGCTCCCAGCAGTGATGGGAGCTGGTATAAAATGACTTCTGGGACCCAGGCACAGCACCTCCTAGAAAAACTATCCATGACCTGCCCAGAACAGGACAATTCCATACACTTCTATAAACGTAGATTAAATGCTAAACACAAGAGCTCATTTTCATTATGGTTCAAAGCAATAGCTCACTAGAGCTGTTCACCATTCCATCACTGAACTTGTAAACAAGCAAGAAAATATGTTGCATTATGTTTACAGTACAGCTTTCTTTTTTCGTCCAGAGCCTCACAGTTTTCTCACTTGTACGCTAATGATATTGCAATAAGAAATTTTGGTGTAGAGGGAGTTGGGATAATGGGAGAATGATACCATGGGTTAAATTTTTTTTAAACTTGCCTAAGAACCTGGATAAAATAACATTTTTTTATAGTGCTGAGAAAAAAAAAAAGAAAATTAATTGAATGTAAATGGAATGTAAATGGATGTAACATAATATGAAGCACTGTAATTCCTGGACATCACTTTTCCCACTGAATAGAATTTCATTTGCTACATCTGTATTTCCAGTGCAGTGGCATTCTCTGATCAGTTGCAGATGACAAATCTGCAATTTGAAAAAAAAACAAAAACCCAAACAACCAAAAATTTCTTTGTCCTTTAAGAAAGAAATTATCATGAATATGTCTGATAGAGATGTTCAATACAGTAGTCTTTGCATGTATAAAAGCTTTTCTTTTATAATCAAGGGCCATTACTATACAGTACTTTTTAACATATATGTCATCTCCAGTGCAACTTTCAAGATTCTGCTTTTTTCATGTGACTTGAATTCACATATCCATTTAAAATGCACATTTCATATTGTTGCTTCTTCAAGAGCTTCTTGTGTATTAAGTTTCACAGTAGACAAACCTCAAATTTTTAATCTGGGAAATCAATTTAACTTTTTGTATAGCAATTCAATTTCCCATCCAAACATTTTTACTTTTCCCAGGATACTATACACACTTACTTTCCCTTGCTATTTACCAGCATTTCATTAGTTAGCACTTGATGAGCACTTTTGCTTTGAAGAGCTAACTGTTTTATCTTAACTGGAGGAACCAAGCCCAGCATGCCAAGAAAATAAAAAAAAAAGAAAAAAAAGGACAAAAGAAGAGCAAGACAGTGTTTTAGAAAAATTAAAATAGAAGGGAAAAAAAAAAGAGGAAAAGATAATTTTTCATACCAGTGATGGAGCTGGCTTTGCTACCTTAGGGCATTAATTACTGCTTTAAGAGATCATCTTCTGTTTTCACAGAAGATGTAGTAGTAACAATAACTTATTGACAATTTCTTCACAATCAAAAGTTTCTACCTCAGCTTAATCGTGAGAAGGTTACCCCGAGGAGCTAAATTCAACTGAAAGAATGAGGAAGCATTCATTTAAAGATAGGGAGAACCAATGCTTTGTTCTGACTCAGACAAATCCTGTCTCCCAATAGCATACTTCTTGTTTTTCTGAAGTAACAGAGTTGTTTAAAAAAAAAAATAAACAAAGCAAAAAGTGCAATCAATAAAAATATCCCTAGATGATGGAACTTGACCCTAACACAAAACAACTTGCTCCTCATCTGCCCCTAAAGGTCAGGACTGAGGTGGGAGTAAGTTTTCATTTCTCCTCTCTAGGCTCTATCTGGTCTGTGGATAAATATATTCTCCAGAGCTCTCAATCAGGAATTTCTCATGCATTCTGAATTCACTCAAAAATCACCCAGCAGTTCTGGAGCACACAAGAGAAAAGATGCTTTGCTCAAGTTCACTACTTTCAAATGCATCACCTAAGATGATAAAATCATCAGATATAGTGGATTATTAGACCAGACTGATTCAGTTATTCCACTTTCTCTGTAGATTATTACACAGTGGGTGCTTTTATAGCATTTTTTTTTCTATTTTTACAGCAGAAATGGTCTCAGTATTCATCATTTAAAGGGCAAACAGGATAAAAAATTGACCTGGTATATGCCATGTTTGGCTTTCCATTTGCAAGAGTCACAATGTGCTATAGTAGCCCATGGATTCAACTTCCCTTATTTTTCACTTCCTTTTTTTGTATGGGAAGGGAAATATCCCAGTGGTTTTTTGAACAACTTGAGCTTTGTTGACCTGGGACCTATTTTTCAGTGATCAAAACATTATCTTGGGGTTCTAAGACTTCTGTAGCTTCAGATTCAACAGTCATTGTAGACTTGCGAGGCTTTGTTTTCATCAGTTACACCTGTTAGACACTTGGCTGTTTGAAAAGGCTTTTGCTTATTTTTCAATGACAGTAAAAATAAAAATGGGAAGAAAGAATTAATGTTAGTGAATTGTACTCCCCAGGGGCACATGGCAATATTTAGGCAACATGCCTAAATATTCTACCCACAAGGTCTGGTAATGTTTCTACTATAAATGTTATGCCAAATAGTTACAAGTTTTAAAAAAATTATATTTGGGGTTATTGGTATTGGTTGTTTTGTTCCTTTGTATATAATTTGATATCTCGATAGTAGAAAATATTCCTATTTTGTCATCAATTTATACAAAGCAAGGTTTAGGGGAAAGGAAAATTAGTGGCAGGAGTAAGAAATACTGCTAAACTGTTGATTATCACATGGTGGCATGGGTAAAAAACTAGCATTAATTCATTATTTCAACATACTATGTGATTCAAATCACCTGTTCCTTGCCAAATACCTGCGAAGACCAAGAATTCAAACAAAGCCCTTATGAATAGATATCAGTTAGTCACTGGGAATCTGGTAAATTATTAAGCTGCACACTATCTAAAATGTTAAACAAGCTTCGAATCCTCTTGGGAGTTCAAAAAGTCTGTTGACTTTTTTTTCTTTTCTTCCCTTTTTGTTGGAAGTGTGAGTATCTTGTTCAGTCAAGACTACCTTGTTTTCCCTTTGTCAGTTCCTACAGGGTTGATTCAGCAGAGACTGGAGGGTGCTACAAGCAGAACCAGGAATAGAAGCTTCTGTTTTCCTGGTTATTTTTAATTCCTATTGTGATTTGTGTGCAATAAAGTTCAAGGAGATGTCTGTGTCTTTTTTGTAAACGTAAATGGAAGAAGACCAGTCAGCTTTTCTGCCTCCACCTGACAAAAATCTGATGTCTTAAGGAGCAAAAAAAGCAGAAAATTACTCTTTGGGACCAGACATAGCAGCAAAGCTACTAGAGGAATACTCCTTAGAGGAATGAATAGCAAATTTATCATTTCTGTGGCCTTCTGTGGCAAATCTGGTGAAGGACCTTGTCGCTCCATTGTCATTGATATTTATTCCTCTGCCATATGGGATGACATGGATGACATCATATTAGAAATCACATCATTGAAATGAACCAGGTAAAACAAAATAAATATTTTTGAGGGATAATTTGGGGTTATTTCATCAATGTGATTTACTGGGAGGTTTCACACAGCTGTATCAGCACGGTCCAGGGGCCAAGGCATGGAAGAGAACCAAAGTTTGGCCTGGAAGTAGCCAGGTTTGTGTTGGCTGCTGAAATTCTCAGGTTTTCTGACCATCTACTTCATTTCATAGGGTAAGCTGCCCAAGCATGGTCATAGCAGGCTCAGTTAATGCATCTGCACACCGAAAGAGTTCAAGGAAAACAGGAGTTTATGGAAGGATGAAAGCAAGGCCGGGAAATCTGAGTTCTGCTCACAATTCTGCAGTGAGTTCTGCACAGGAACTTTAGAAAATCGGTTGTAATTAAGCTTCTACTCTGTAAAATGGCACAGTAGGGGAAAAAACGAGCAAGATGCTTTCTTTGTTCAATATGGCTAGTTAAAGGGGAGTAGAGCTTCATGCTGACTGTGAGTGGAGGCTAAAAAATAAAAGAAGAAAAAGCAAAGAAAGATTTAAAATGAGTCAAAGTTGACATTGATTATTTTTGTAAGAAAGGTTCAAGTGCTTTCCATAGTAACAGCAGATTAGTATGACCAATATGCACCTACACCTTCACTTTTGCTTATCAAGAGTTTTTGATAACTCAGAAATTTAGTAGCTTTTCCATGGCTAAATGAGATAAGAACATCTTTTCCTTTCATTATTTTGTTGGATTGTGACAAAGCTTAAGAGAGGTTGGAGGACAAGTTAGCTCAGTTTCACAGTGAATAAATGTAGATTATTTTTGATTTGATATGCAAACCTACACATTCTCTCTTTGATGTATTTTTCAATCAACATAATATTGATAAAGAAGTATCAATGTGGGGTCTGAATTTCTCTTAGGACTAAAACCAAGAAATAAAATGAAAAGAAAAAAAACTACATATGCTATAAAAATGCAGAGTGGGTGAATGAAGAAAAATAAGTTAAGCTTGTGGCAAAAAAAAATCAGGCAGAAAGGAGAGATAAACATTCTAATGACAATGTAGATACTATACATATGCATGCCACCTAGTTGTGCCAGTTTAGATTTGGTGGGTGTGTTGTTTCTTCTAGTCTTTACAGATATTATGGACTTCCTTTACACTAGAAAAATCAGGGGTTTAATTAAACCTGCCTCAGGCAACAAATAACCAAAACAATAGTTTTAATTAGCAAAAAAAAAGGGAAAAAAACAGGCAAGGCCAAAAAACAGTGGAGAAGTTCTAATGCCTACAATCTTTGTAGCATAGAAGACGAGGAATAAAATTTAAATGTATGTACTAATCTGTGTGTTGCAATGATTTTTTAATTTTCATATTAACAAGTGAAGAATCAGGGTCCTGAGACTGTGGACATCACTGTATATAATAACCTGTACTTACATAACACTCATCCCTTAAAATGTCCCATGTTTGTATGTTTTGTGTGCCTTTGGGTCAAAGTTCTTCTTTTAGAGTGGGTATTTGTTTACACTGACTTTTTACACTGCAGGAATGTACTTTGTCCTCTTGCCTGAATACCAAAAACACAGTATTGATTTGCTAGATTATCAGTAATATAGTATTATCAGCATTTGTAAATATGGGATTTTTGTTAAACGTCCACTTTCCTGGATTCATGTTATTAGAAGAGAAGTACAGCTTTCATGTTAGGAAAAAAAAAAAAAAAGCATCCCTAAGACAATCTTGCAGCTTTAAAGTGTTGGAATTGTGCTATGTCTTCCATAAGAGTTCAGCATTGTGGACATTTTAGTGTTTTTTTGTTTTTTTTGTTTTTTTTACTTTTATTTTACAGCTGCAATATCACAGTGAGTGTTCTGGAGTACTCCAAAGTGTTTTACTGAAGGGCATGTCACTGTCATATAACATCTTCTAAATTAATTTGGGTTCTGACCATATTTAAAAAATACACATTAAAATAAATTTTAAATTTATTTAAAATCTTCTAAAAAACAGTTAATTACATGTGATAACTGGCAATTTACCTTGACTTATTTGAGTCATGCCTAATTATGCAAGTAAAATTATGAGGATAGATCTTTAAAGTACCATTGATCTCAGCAGATTACCGTTACACCAAAGATTTTTTTTCTTAATTATTTATTGACTTTTGGAATACCAGATTTTTTTCTTAGTTCTCCCCACTTCTATTTAATTTCAGTTTGGGCCTAAGAACTCCTATTTATACCAATATTGACGTAAATAATTATTATCTCTCATAAAACAAGCTCAATGCATTTAAGGCAGAATCAGATAAGATTAAATCTGCACTGAATCATCATGAACCTCAGATCTCTGAGTATGTCAAATTTGATCACAGAACTTATTATGAGTAGAAAAATATATCATTGGTAGATTGGTTTTATGTTGGTTTTCTGAGTTGTGAAAATTTCTAAGAGTTCGCATATTTCAAGGTTAACTTATGGCCATACTGTTTCTTTTTATGCCACAGATTCAGTATAGCCCAATCTGTTGGAAGAAAGATTGCCACTCCTGTATTTTTCTCCTTTTTTTTTTTCTCTTATCAACACAATTGTTTCTGCTCACTGGTGTCTCCCTCCCACTCTTTCAGCAGCTGCTTTACTGTGACATCTTACCTCCAGCAAAGTGGGAAGTTGAGCAGCTGCTTGCAGAACCAAAGCCAATCTTCTGCCTGGGATCAGTTGGCAAGGATTTCTGTGAAAGAAGCAAGGATGCAGTAAAGGATATGTACTGAATTAATTGTACCTGCTTCCAGCCTGTCTCCAAAACTTGCTGGAAAATGTATCCATCCATTTGTGCAACAGCAGCAACAACAAAAATTACTCCCTAATCATCTTTGAAGGTTAAAGAGATTTAACAAATCAGATCTGTTTATTCATGGGAACCATAGCAGCGCTGATGAGTTTTTTAAAAATTCAAATTGCATTTATTTCTTTTCAAATTACTCTCAATCATGTTTTTCAGTAAGGCTGTGTGTATGAATGCAATTCCTTAGTGTGAGGGAAGGGCTTTATTTATTTACTGTTATAATGGTGTTTTGGAGATTGAGTCATCTGATGATTCACTCTGTTCAGCTGCATAAGTAATATTGCAAGTACTGAGAGAGAACTAAGCTGACATCCTGTAATATTTGTTGTTTTGGACTTCCAGGTACAATACGGCTGTTGAAAATACTTTATTTTCTATAGCACAAAATGGTTAGTGTTGCTTCCACTCAGGAGGTGAGAATAAAAAGATTCCTTTCCTTATGCTCTGTCGTTTGGTCCAAACTTAAACACTTCATGTCTACCAAAACCAGAAATGATTCTGTGTGCACTGCAATATACACACAGTATTGGTAAGAAGGATCAGGGCTTTAGATGGGTCTTAGCTAAATGCATACTAAGGAAGAGGTGAATTTTCTTCTTTATCACAATAATTTTGAACTTCCTAGAATAACATTTCCATATAGTGGAAGTATAATGATCTAGGGAAAGGTAATAAAGTGGAGGACCATACAAGAGATTTCCTATAAGCTGTTGAGAAAACTGATTACTTTGTGAGCAATGATCTTGAAAAAGCTGTCTACCATTAGACAGACATTGTTCTACTAATATTCTTGCCCTTTCTAACTCAGGAGTTTGGCATTGGTTCACCACATGAAAATGTTATTTGTTGTGCCTTCCTGAAGCTGAAGGCAGATACGAGGGTTCAGGAAATGCTTCTTGGTAGTTTTTTGCCCCCCTTACATTTCCAGCCAAAGAGATATGGAAGATCAGTAGAAGAACATGATATCTCCAAAGTAGGGAGAGACCTCTAGTAAGTGGACATTCATCAGTGTGATAATAACTGAGAAATAACTGATTCACTGCCCAGACTGTGAAGAAATACCTATTTGATATCTTTAAGCTTATTTTGGGTTAAATCCTCTCCCAGCCCAAGCCGTGAAGGCATCTCTGTCTTCCTACTATAGGTTTCTTTTGATTCCTAGTGCATGACAGATAAAATATTTTATTTTCCTATAACCTTAATGTGCAAAAGCAATGTGGTTAAACTGCCCTCATGGCCATTTTGTGAATGGACAGCAGTAATCTATCTTTGGAGATCTGGGAACAGATTGAGAGCTATCAGATCATCTCTTCTTAAACAAAATTCTAAGCTAGATCCAGATCAATGAGGTTTTTCGGGTTTTGCTCATTTGGGGGGTTTTTTTTGTTTGTTTGTGGGTTTTTTTTTGTTGTTTTTTTTTTTTTTTTTTGTTAAACTGTATAGTATTATGAGGGAATTATGCTGTCTTTCAAAGCTGCATGATCCAGTTACATCATTGACACAATGGGGTTTTCTTTTGGCTCCTCAGGAGCTCAGAAGGTGGGTTGGAAGCAACTTGTACCCCTCTGACTTGTGCTTGGAAACAGGAGGCGGTGGTCTGCAGGCCAGGTAGAGCAGCTGCTGTTACAGAAGTTGGCAGCAGTCATGGTGTTTGATTTACATGTTCAACCATGCAAAATCAGCTGAAAATTATGTAGCTGAATTCAGATGGCCAAATAATGAGACTGTTTGTGTCGCTCAGCATTTTCTTTTTATTCCAGTCCTTACTGTCTAGCTGCAAAATATCCCTGTGGGTTAGAGGATGGCACAGAGAAGACTAGGTTTCAGAAACAACAATAAAATAGGATGCTGTTAAAATAGTGGCCTAGAAGTAACTTGTCACGAATGGGATTTGAAATGAATTTTCAAAGAGGCTTCTATTTGAGCTACAAAATTCCTCCGATGATTTTGGCAGTCCTACATGGACAAAGCTATTTCAAGAAAAAAATGTCCTACAATTTCTGAAATTTGGGGGAAAAAAAGATGGAAATTTTAGAAATTAATTTTGTAACATTGTCAGTTCACTAAAATAATTTTTTTGTCAACCATAATGGTTTTTTGTATTTGCATAAAATATAATCCTTTCCAAAAAATACAGTATAGCAGTGCCATGCCCTTTTTAATTCTCCGTGCCTATGTTGGCCTTGAGAGTGGATAAACATGCCATTTCCATTATGTGACCACTATTTTTGACAGTGAAGTATCATCGAATGTTAATGCCTCTCATGTTCTCTTCATTATACATGCTCATTTTCATGACAAAGACCATAAAGAGAACAGAAAATGGTACAAAATTAATATGTTCTCCTGACAATCTGGAGACAGCATTGCATGATCTTACACAGAAGGCACAGCTGGGGACTTTGACAACTGCAAGTACACAGCTGCTTCTTCTACTAAGTTCAAAATATTTTCCATGCAGTTTTGTTCATAAACCCATGGATACATGCGTATCCATGGGTTTATGTTTGTGTCTGTATGGACACTCTGCATAAGGTGACCGGGATAATATTTTATGTCTAAACTACATTTGATTTTTAAGCCTAAACTACATTGATTTCTCTTCTCAAGGTTTTGGCTTGTAAAATTTTCTACACCTTAGTGAGCATGCCTGAGAGAAGAGGTAGAATAAAAAA
This sequence comes from Trochalopteron elliotii, assembly GCA_024734555.1. Lineage (NCBI taxonomy): Eukaryota > Metazoa > Chordata > Aves > Passeriformes > Leiothrichidae > Trochalopteron > Trochalopteron elliotii. The sequence continues at coordinate 2,382,923 of JANPWX010020199.1, read as the reverse complement.
CTGTGTAGACAGATAGCTGTCACGGTTTAAGAATGGTATTCTGCAACTTAATGTTCCTACTGAAGCCACTCTCAGCTATGTCATGCTCACTTCCTCTCCTCTACCCCACAGTGGGACGGGTAGGAGAACTGGAGGCACAAAAGATAAAGATCACAGGCTGAGAAAAGAACATTTTACTGGAACCATCAATGAGTTAAGAAAACAAATGATAAAGGCAACAAAACTAATAAGAGTGTGCAAGAAGCAAGTTCCCAACAATACCGGACCATTCTCTCTGCTATGCTACCTCATCCAAAAGGGTTCCCTGTCCACAGAAAACTACATTACTTGGTACAGAATAACATCTAGATCCTAGAGATGCCCCCTCCTGGCTACTGAAAAAATTAACCACGTCCTGACCAGAACCAGAAAATTATCCACCCTTATTTTGTATACCATCTATGTAATGGCCAGATCCTATACCTTCCAATTATATACATAAATTTATATACATACACACACACACATATATATACACACACCTAAGCATATACATATATATATATATACACCCACACAAGCACAGGTATCATTTCCATAGTCAGTGATTGGCCCTCCAAGATGTCTGTGGATTTCATTTAGTCCATGACTGGAATTTCTATCTGTCCTAGATATGTTCCAGGGCCACAGATGTGTTGTCAGCTTGTTCCAAGCTACATCAAGGCCTCAAAATTGATGTATCTGGCACATTCTCATTGTCCTTACTCATTGTCCATGGTAGTTATAGCATATCGTGGCAGGGTCATTCATCAAACAATATTATACAATGAAACATTACAGACTGTTCTCACTCAAGAATCAAATCCCTTGAGGTGCACAGGGTTTTCTTGTCCCTCTGCATTACCCACCAAGTGCATGCACATCCTTGCCTTTGTTGGAAGCAGAACTAATCCGCTTTCTTCCCTAACATATTCCTTGTATGCACGATGAGGACTTTATTCCCCTCCGTGGTTCTTGGAGGTTTTGATTCCACAGAGCCTGTTCTATTGGTAGAGCCTCTAGTGTTAACTAACCACGTGATCTTCACCAAATGTAGTTCCCTGTGTTTGAAGGGAACACACCCCTTCCTTTCAAAGTGGTTTTTAACAGTCCATTGTACTGTTTAATTTTCACAGAGGCTGGTGCATGACAGGCAATATGATACCCACTCAATATAGGGGCTTTACCTGCTAAGCCTGCTTGATCACAGTGCACATTTCAAAGTTATGGATCACCTGGGAAACAGTGTCCATCGTTAAATCCTCCCCAAAGTTAAGCCACGAACACATCTGTATTGTTACATCTCTTCCCTGATGGCCTGAGGCATCATGGGCCCACACACCAGCAATAATTCACCCTTATGCTGCCAGTCCACTTTACTGTTTCAGGCTCCAAAAAGTATACGCAAAAGTGAGTTGAGGGAGCAAACTGGAGGTGTATGACTTCACCACCTGAAGCTGTAATTGGAGGATTAACCCCTGACATGTAAATAGACCAAACTTATAATTATCTGAAAAACTTGTGACCATCATCCATCTTGGGTGTTGTCCATTGGAAACTGACAGTGTCCATCTTGGCATTTGTCTCCCGAAAACTTATTTTCCTTACTTACGTGACCTTACCTTGTTTTATGGCAAAAGTGGCTGTTAGGAGTTTTGAGTTATTTCCTTCCCTTTCTCAAAAACTCTGTCTGCTGTTCCCCCTTGCGATGATGTCATCGATGTAAGTGTTCTGGAGCCTCATCCTTTTCCAGTGCAGTCTTGATCAGTCTATTGCAAATAGTGGGGCTGTGTTTCCACCCCAGGGAAGACAGTTCCATATGTACTGCACACCCCTCCAGGTGAAAACTCAGGCCTGCTAAGACATGGAGAAGAGCACATTTGCAATGTCAGTGGTGGCACCGTTTTTCTGCCCTGGACTCCAGTTTATACTGAAGTTCCACGTGTCTGGGACAGCAGCACTCAGTGGTGTTGTGACTTCCTCCAGGCCGTGATAGTCCACTGTCATTCTCCACTGGATTTACACACTGGCTGTATGGGACTATTAAACAGTGAGTGAGTCTTGCTGGCCACTCCCTGGCTCTCCACAAATCATCTCGGATGAGAGTCACAGAGTCCTGGCTCTGCAGTAACGTCAACAGTGCATAGTTGTAATAACAATCAATACACATCTTTCTTTGACCATTAGCAATCCCACAGCAGAAAGGTCCTCTGTGAGACCAAGCAGTGTTCAACTCTTTTATTTCCTCTCCCAAAAGCACAATGATGGCCTTCTGAGTCCTTGAAAGACCCAATATTGACATCACACATACCAAGGAAGCACAGGGCCTCTGGGCCAGTCACAATGGTGTGTTTCTGCCATTCATTCCCAGTCAGGGTCACTTGAGTTTCCAGTACAGTCAGCTGCCTGGGTATACCCTTGTTACGTCAGAAACAGAGATACATTCTGTCCCTACATATCTTGATGGCATCAGTGTACATTGTGCTCTGGGGTCAACTAAAGCTTTACGTTCTCATGGATCTGATGCTCCAGGCCACTGGATCCACACAGTCCAATAGATCTGATTGTCCCTTTCCTCCACAGGGCTGGAGGCAGGGCCTCTCTAGTTCTGGTCATGGTACTCGGTGAACTGGAGATCCTTTCAAGAGGACTGGAAGTAACATCATCCCTTCTATTCTGTCTGAGGACTTGCTCACTTGAAACTGGAGTGGCATTTGTCCTTGAATTTCCAGTGATGGTTGTTCTTCCTCTCAACTCACATACCCATGCATGAGGCTGGTTTTACATCTCACTTCTGCACATCCTCTCTGTGGTCACACAACAAAAACCACAGGTTACCTTGTGGTTTGTACCCTCTGTCTTAAGCAGGAGGGTACTGGCTCCCAATAGCAGAACTTCTGGCCCATACTGGAGGACCATGGGACATTTCCTCTCTAACTTTCTTGATTCTTTCATGTGTCTGTCGTTTTGAACAATCCTTTCACAGACAAGGTGCAGGTTGTAGAAAAAAAACGATCATCCTATTGCTGTAGTCAGGTAGTCACCTGAAGCACTTTTTCTCCATGGTGTTCCACCTTCTTGGGTACACGTCTTGACAGAGTACCATTCAGAGTCACCTTCAGAGGTTTTTTCTACCCTCTTCCCACATCCTGGGACAGGGATCCCTTGGGTTCACTAGCATCCAGTTTCACACCATGGGCCATGATATCCCAGCATTGGAGCAGCCAGGTCAGCAGGGACTCACCCCTGACTGGCAGTGTAAACCTTTTCACATATCTTGCAGCTCACTCACAGATAGGGATGGGTGATTATCTTTGGCTTTGCCCTGATTATCTTGGGTCCTGCTTCCTCTTCATTCTTCACTATGAAAATTGATTTGGTCTTAGACTTCTTCTTCTGTATAGAGCAACTGCTACCAGCATGGATTGTTCCTGTGGTTCAGCTGAGTTTGAGTGGCCATGATGCCTGTTTGTCCAATTTCCTCCTCCTTTCCCTGAGGGTGCTCTCTAGTATTGAACTGTGTCCAGTAAAAAGCAGCCAGGGCTCAGTACACTGTATTGAGTTGCTCCTGTGTGGAGTTGCCACAGCATTCTCTTTGCAAATAATCTGTCACTTTATGAGGGTCCTGTAAATTGCAACAAAACTAGAGTACAAGAAATGAACAAATCTTATGTGAGTTCTCACTTTCGACATTATCTAACTGCTCTTTTTGACACGTTACCTGACATGGAAGGGACCTCCTCCTCCACCCCCAGTAGATGACATGAGATGGTATATAATAATCTCAAGGTCCCAGCCATGCCCCCTTCTGGCTATTGTAAAAATTAACCTTGTCCCGGCCAGAAGCAAGACACCCATGCAGGGCATCTGCTATTATCCAAATCTTGTATTTAAAACTGCATCGAGTCATAAGGTTATTATCATCATCATTGTCCATGGGCAGCTGGTATTGTTAAGGTATTCTTTAATCTATATTTTAAAAGAGAAAAGAAAAAAAAGTCGACATATTATGATTTGCCATCAGTTTTACATCCTCAAATTTTGCCCGCACAAAAACTTATGTGGGAGAAAGCCAGAAACAAAAGAAATTGTAGAGTGTTGTCTTTACCTTTTGGAAATTAGGACCCTGCTTTGCAGATGGACTTCTGATTCATATGTTTTCCCATTCAAAACTCTCATCTGCATTTCTAGATAAAAAGCAATATGAAGTACATAGCAGACTTATTGCAAGAAAACTTCCTTCATAATTCCATTTCAGAAATTTCCTGGTCCATGTATACCTGTGGGAAATAAACAAACCCAAAACTAATTTAAACCCCATAATAATCCTAAATTTTTGCAGCTGAGATATACAGGTAGAAGTTCTGTTGCACTGGGCAGATATTAAAGGAATGCTTTCCAAAAGAAAAGATTGGAGAAACAAGAATCCTTCATATTTTCAGAACCTTACATCTCTAGTGCAGATCTAAAAACTAGCTAATCCAGAACATCTGAATGGATGTATCCAGTCAGCTGAGCTTGATATTTCCCCAGAAAAATTTACTACAAGCTAATCTCAAGGTAATTGCTTCTCTCAAAGTAATATTACCATCAAATTTATAGAAAATTCCATTCCCCAAGTAATTACTGTAAAAATAAATATATATTCTTCATTTTAAGGATGTTTAGGGTTTTTTTTAAAAAAAATCCTAAATAATCAAACACTTTCAAAGATTTTTGACTTCGTCTGATTTTTCTAAAGAAGCTAAAAGATACTGAGTTCTAGAACATAAACTGCTTTTTATGATTGTGGTAAGTTTTCAGCTTTGATCAAGAGTACACTTTAAATGTGTATAACTTCAGCTAAGAATGTGATAAACAGTAAAAACACCAGTCTAGACTGTAGTTTATCTAGAGCACCTCTATAATCTTTAACAAAGTGGATGGACAACTCAACAGTGAAATACCGTTTTAGATTAAATGAAGTTATTCTGCAGCTGTAAATGACAGTGGCTTTAACTTCTCTGTGTCACCTAACAATGCAACATTTTATGAAGACCTTAGAGAATTGTGTAGATATCACATTCAGAATGTCAGAAGGAACAGAGTGGATGGCGCTCTGAAATAGTTGTTGCTACTCTCCAAACACTGGGAATCTTTCCTTTAAAGTAAGAAGAATATGAGTCACAAAGCTTCTGTGAGTATAGAGTACAGTATCAGAACAAAAAAAAGGTGTACATTGAGTAGGATTAGAACTTGTCAGAAATGCTTCAGGGGAAATTTAAAATGTAGAAATAAAAGAATTTCTGGGTTGGGTTAATATCCGAGTGTCATGAAAAGAATTTGTGCTATTGAGAAAAAATCTTAATTACACTTTTCTTTCTTTTATTTCTGACACCAAACACCTCTTCAAAAGATATTAAGGTGTTGATAAATTGCAGTGTGTTTGGGTGTCCTAATTTATAACACTCTCCAGCAAAAGGTGAATTTGTTAAATAGTAATGAAGTCCAAGACACAAGATTTAAATTGCCTCAGAGCCAAAAGAAGACAAAAATTATTCTTTTTGAGACCTGAAAGGACAAGCATTAGATCAAAGAAGTCTTTTGCAGAGAATTGAAGGGAAAGGGGCAAGCTGGCTTAGAACTTGTGATCAGTAAAGCAAGAATACGAGGAGTCATAATGCCACAGTAGACTTCAGACAGTGACACCTATAGAAGATGAAAGACAAAGTAAAAAAATGGCAAGCAAAAATAAAGAACCCTGACACAACGTGATAGTTCTGAAAAGACAAGCATTACACCATGGCCTTACAGAACAAGGAGAATCAAATATGAAGATGTGTTATAGTAACATAATGCATTGCAAAATACATCTTCAGCATATTTATAAATCAGAAAAACACAGATAGTCTTAAGAGTCTAATAAAAAGATATACTTTGATTTTACAAATCTTTCAAAATTTTTTCTAAAAGGTTTTGGTTTATGGTTGAGGTTGGTCAGATGAGACAAAGGGGTGTGTGTGAGGGTTCACTGCTTTGTTTTTAATACCCTTATCATGGCTTTGGTCTTTCTGGATGAATTTGTTACCACAGAAACATATGATGTGTATTCTGTAACATTCCATGCATTATGTGCATGGGTTGTGGCTGTTTCTTGAGTTCCCATGATTATTTAGTGAGGGAGTGGTGTATAATTCCTGACAGTGTGGTAGTTTATCTAGTTACTTTAAAGAAAGCTGGTATTTCAAAATGTTTCTTCTAAGATCTTTACAAAAATAAAAACAATTGGCAAGAATATCAGTTCTTGTTACAGTTGCCCAGCGAATGTAAAAACACTAAAAATTGCCACAGGAAGCGATAATTTCAATGACAAATTTTAAACCTCTTTATTTGATGTGTTAAGTAATATATTTTTGATCAAAGATAAACAGATCTAAAGTTCCATTTGTTTTGTTGCAGAGGAAAAAGGAAATTGCAATTCCCTAGAGGCTGACGTACCTTGTAAAGCAATCTGTCTTCAAACCCGGAATGAAGGAGAGTCAAAAAAAAAATCTCTGAATTATGTGACAAGTCCCTTGAGATGCTGCTAGTTATTCTCTACTGTTGAGGACCACAGATGTCTCATATTGTGGGTCATATTGAGAATTTTTTGGGGTTTGTTGAGGGGGGGGTTTAAGTACTATGAAAAAAAAAAATGTTGTCAGATGGTTACAACTGTTTGTATTCAATACTGTCCACTCCCTGCAGCTACATATCAGTAAAGGTATTTCTTAAAAATCTTCACCTGGTTCTGAGCATGTGCCCGGGTTCCATACTGCGCAAACACTGATAGATGTTGTTTTATTGCATTTTACTGAACTTGAATTTCATGGAAATCCTTGGAATCAGAATTGCTAGGAAGTTTGAACTGATGAATTTAAATCATAGGAAAAAATCCAGCAGTCCCTTTTCACTGGAGACAGCAAGATAACTATTTTGAATTTTCAGAGAAGTTTCTGTATGGTTGTTTGGACACGTGGCACAGAACCTGCAGAACAGGTAGAGGGGAGGCAAAGGTGTCTTTCAGTATCTTTGTTCCTTCTTTGCCCTAGATTTCTTCTCTCTCAGGGGTGCTTAAAATAAAACCCATAGCTCAAGATGTTTGTGCCCTAGAATTTGAGGATCCTTTCAAAATATCTTTCCCTTGTCCCATTCTGATTATCAGCCATCCAGCAGAAATAAATATTGAAAGACATGTTTTTAGAGTATTTTAAAAGTTGTCTTCTACAAGAGCTATGCTGATAAATGGTGCCATGTCTCCTGGGAAAGAATTTTAGAGTATTGTTACAAATTTTTATCTCCTTTTAAAGCATAACATTTAAATTACTTTAGTAATTCTAACTCTCAAACTACAAATGTGGTCAATAAAAAATTATTACATATAAGAACTACTGAAGAATAGAAGGAACTTGAGATTTTTGAAAGCACATGATAGATTTTCAGATCTCCACAGGCATAGTGAACACACTGACCACAACAAATTAGAACCTTTCCCAAAACAAATTAATCCCTGTTAATTAAACACTTCTTGCTTCAATTGCACTGGGAAATGCAGGATTTGAGGCTTACACTGAAGTCACACATTATAGCAGCAAAGAAGAAGTATTCTGTTTTCTTAATTTTGAAAAATATGTCATTTTGCCTTGGGAAGTATTACAATATTTTAGTAATCAGCTGCAATGCTCATTAGTCTGCCTATATATCTGAAGCATTTGTATTTGTTGATGTAGCAGCAGCAGAGATAAAAGAAATTTGAAAGTGAAATCATTACAAATTTGAGTCAGTGCCTTTTTCAAACTGGAGGCTTTCAATATTACCCTTAATGAGATGATGCCCCAAACTCCAAAAATGGATTTTTGTTTTCTAACCTCTTTTGAACTTATTAGAAATTACTTTATGATCTGAATTTATGAAGAGACAGAATCTTCTGTTTACTGACCTCTTTCTTCTCAAAAGAAAGGGGGGTGAAGGGGAGGCTTGCTAACGAGTTCACAAACCAAACTTCATTTCTCAAAGTAAAATACAAATCACTTGATAGAGTAAAAAGTAAGCTAAGGTAGATTTATACTGATACAAACAGAACCATAGTTTTATGGCCAAACAAATTTAAATTAATGTCTGTCGGCTGAAGCTATATGCATCCTCAGAGTGTTATACTTTAAAATGAACTAAGAATTTGATTATTTAAAAATAGCAACTGGAAGGGAAAAGGTGGAGGCTTGCATATCTTATGAACTAATCCTGGGAGGAGTGCAGATGGAAGACTGCTTAAGGCAAAGCAGTTCATCTGCATATGGCAGATTTCAAGAACTGGGCCTGGATTACTCAGGGCCAAACATGGAAGGAACTTTAATAGAATTTTTTTATATTTACAGATCTTCAAATTTTCTTTCAAATAAATTGAGCAAGTAATCCTAAAAACAAGACTGCTGTTAGTTTAATTATGAATTAATGTTTTTTTTTTTAAATTACAAATGAATTGATTCCCTGTGTGCATACAATGAACAGAAATCCACAACAAGCAAACACTTGCATTTTAGAACCAAAGTAGAAAGAAAGCATCATTCTTAATTAGGCAGTTCAAAGGTGATATGTAGTGCTCTAGGAAAAGTACCAGATAACAAGAAATGAAAACATTTATACGTTGTTTTAAAAGTTTCCTTCTGGTGACCTTAACTATGCTTGCTTGTCTTTGATGAATTATGACAGGTACTGTCATGTTAAATGGTCAACAAATTCATTATTTAAAGAATAACATTTTTCGGCAGTAATCTTGGATGTGTTCAAAAAATAACCTTGTTCATGCAAGTTTTTCAGGTTTTGTGTTAAGTCTCACATGACAATTCTGGACCAAAGGCTAGGATTAAATAATGAGAATTTCAGTAAAATAACTATGCAACTTGTTCTAAACATATATTTCCATGTGCAGTAATATTTCAGAATGGATGTTGACATTTTTTTCACTGTGTTACTTATTTTTGATGGAATGCACTTTATCCTTGCATCAGATTGGTGTTTTGTCCTGGACAGAAACCTGCAGAAGAGTCTATGGAAGGCCAAAGAGTGCAATGTTGTAGAAAATTGTCCATCCACAGCTGTTCAGCTGAAAATATGCACTAATAGAAATTCTTTTTGGTTTTTAACAAAGAAAATTCTCACTATTTCTTACAAGTATAGAAGTAATCTCCATCTTAAAAAAAAAAAAAGGCAAAATGCCAACCAGAAAAAAAAACAGACCAAAACCAGATTAATCCAAAACAATTTATATTTTTGGAAATGAGCAAGATATGGAAGGTCTGTATTGAGACACAACTTTGTGAAGAACTGTGAGACGGGACTTCATCATAGTGGAGTTGATCTAAGATTTCAGCATTTGACCTCAGCTGATAATCTCAGTTCTTTAGCCAAAAGTATAAAGAAACCAGCCCTTAAAGACAGTATCTCTCCTATATGTCCAGAGGTTTATACTTCTCTTCAGCAGCCAGGGAACTGAAATAAACACCTCACATTAAACACAGGGAAAAAAACCTCCTATTGCAGGTCAGAGTCCTTTGCTTGAATTATAGGTGACATTTCCATTTTAACTTTGGTAATATTTGCATTTACTTCTATATTTAGAGATTATGGCACATGTTCACAGAACAGATTTTGCTTTTGTTAATAGATAAGTGAGCTTTAGCATCAAGTTTGGGAGACTATGATAAAAGCTTTATTTTGACAGGAATGTCCACTTTAACTAATTCCAATCTCTGCACAAAAGCTCCTTGTCACCCCTCTGTATTTGAAAAAAAATCCCTCTGGCCTCATACCATGTCTTCTCATACTTCTAAAAGAGAGACCTTCCTGCTAAAAAGAAGGTCATTTTTTAAGGTACAGTTAGTATTGTTTCTTCTCTGTGAAATCTTCCTTTTGTTTCAGCAAATCAGAAATGAAGCTTCAAAACCTAATAAAGTATATTTTCTGGTAATTTTTAATAAATACTATATTCTTAACAACACCTATCATATAATAGATATTTTTTTTACTAATATAAAAAAAAATATCTTTTCCAACTAATTAAAATATTGGCCCGATTAAATATATCTGCATATTGGGAATTCCTGATGTTGTGTCAGGACAAATCTTTGGCCAATGGTGATCATGTATTTAAGTGTTTATATGCAGTTCTAACACAAGTGTTTTCTGGGTGGAAAATAAATTTTTATTTCATTTAAGTTAATTTGCTTTGACAAAAGTTACTCCTTGTGAAGGAATCCAGAATTAAAGATGTTTTTCAGTTACTACACTCAATTTCTTGCTGCTCTCTTTGTCATGCATTTTCTCTTCAAAGTATAATATCTGCTAGGAAAATCAAATGAGAGGAGGGATTTTTATATATTTTTTAATCCATCCCTAAATGAGAATCAAATATAAAATAATTCATCATTTCCTCTTATTTGAAGATTTGTGTTAAAATATTATAAAAAAGCAGGCAGATTTACTATCACAAGGTTAGGGTTTCTTTTTCCTAACATCTTGTGTCAAGAAATGTAGCCAGATATGAAGAGTAGGCTTTTTTAACCAATAACTGGTGTTGGTAATAAGGACTGAGCTGATAGCCAGCTGTGCTACTGCCCTCAGTCCTGCAGTGAGAAACGGGAAAGGAGTCTTCAAATGATTACTAACTTCACGTATTTCTGGCAGTCAAGGTTTTATTAAAAAAATTAATAAAATACCTTTATACTTCTAAAATTTTAACTACATTTGAAAAAAAAAGTCTGTATGAAGACATTAGAAGGGAACAGCTGTGAACTGCACAAATCAAGAGTATTGCCCAGTTGGGCTGCCTGCCTACATTGTAGACTTGTCTTTAGTAAAAACTCTTCTCCTCCCAATTAAAGAATAAAGGTTGAGGAGCCTGCAGGCCTTTTCAGTATGTTTGGTGTGACTTTTAACCCCTCATTTTACCCTCTTCATATGGCTGTCCTTTATACCATACTCTCTGATATGTCAGTGACACCCAGTAGTGTTGCTGTGGGTCAGACTGGGTTAGCATTTTTGTTACAGACTTTACTTCCTGTTGATTTGTAAGTCATCTGTAGGAATTAATCATAAATTAAGAGTTTTACATACACACGGGGTATTTTTTCACCCATTTGCCTTCCTGCAATATGCAATCCTAAAAGTTAACACATTGAGAGGTCTAAAAAAAGACAAACAATATGAGATTGAAGAAAGTATGACCAGCAAGAGCCTTTACTACACCCCAGATCCTGGTTCTGTCAGCAGTAGGTTTTGCTTATATTTTTTGCCTATTACATCTCCCAGATAATTATCTTCTAAGTATGGCACAACTGCTACATTCCTACTAAGCCATCATGGAACTGTGGATTTTTCACATTCTTTCTGATGTATAAGCCAAAGTCAGGGAGGTTCACATGGTATACCCATGCAGTCATTAGACTAAAGTTACTTGTTTTCCTATCACTCTTTTTATCAAGAAATCAAACTTTCTGTCTGTGCTGGTTTCAGTTGGAGTAGAGTTAATTTTCTTCACAGTGGCTGGCTGGTATGGGCTATGTTTTGGATTTGTGCTGAACACAGCTGATAATATGGAGATGTTTTTGTTATTGCTGCAGAGGGCTTAGACAAAGCCAAGTTTTTGCTGTTTCTGCTGTTTCTGTTGTTTGCACACTTGTGAGGATGTTGGGTGTGTATGGGAGGAGACAAGCTGTGACAGGTAGCCCAAACTGACCAGAAGGGTATTCAGATCATATGATCATCATGCTTAGCATATTAAGCAGTGAGAGGAAATAACATTTGATGGTGTGTGCCTTCACAAGTAACCATAATGCATTATGGGACCCTGCTGTCCTGGTGATGGCTGAAGACCTGCCCTTCCATTGGTAGCAGTGAATTAATTCCTTGTTTTGCTTTGTGTGTGCAGCTTTTGCTTTCCCTATTAAACTCTCTTTACCTTGAATCCCAAGTTTTCTGACTTTCACTCTTCCAATTCTCTCCCTGATATTGCTGATGAGGCAGTAAGACAACTTTTATGGGTCTTCGCTGACAGCTGGGGTTAAACCACAACAGTCCTTTTTTGATGCCTAACTGGGTACACAAAGGGCTCAGGACAACAACAGATTTGATTGGGGTGTGCTACATTGAATTTATAGCTGTTACTGCTGTTTAGTTAGTAATGAGCAATGCTTGCCATGGGGCCCACTCTCCTGACTATATATTAGAGTCTACTGCTCATTAGTGGCTGCTTTTTACTTTCATTGCTCGCTGTAGCAATGTAGTGCTGATCACCTCACTGTATTGTGCCTGGGAACATTCTGATAACAGCCATGGTGATGCTCCTAGGCTGGAAGATGGCCAGGATATTGCTGCTGTTTTCTGTGCTGCTGTACTGGACAGGCTGAAGGTTCTGTCTGAACTTGAGTTGAAGGGACTGTGACATGTGGTGAGTCCATGACAGAGCAGAGATCCATCTGAGGCCCATGGAGGATCCCATGCCAAAGTAAGTGAATGCCAGGAGGAAGATGTGACATGTGAGATCCCTCTGCTACACCAGGTTTGCCAGCAGGACTTGTGACCTCATGGGAAACCCACACTGGAGCAGTTTGTGAAGAGCTACAGCTCATGGGGAGGGCCCATGTAGGAACAGTTCAAGGAAAACTGCCCCCCATGGGTGGGACTCCACCCTGGAGCAGGGGAAGCCAAGCTTCCCTCGCAGCCCATGGTGAGGACCATGATGAAGCAGACTGTCCCCCTGCAGTCGATGGAGGACTAAGACTTGTACTATATTATTGGTGGATTACAGCAGGTACCCCCTGTTACAGACAAGATGGGGACAAGGGGAGGAGTTCATTACCATGTAAACACAATGACCTGACCCAAAATGACCAAGGCTGGAAATTGTAATGAATGTACCTTTACATAGTTTATATGGTACCTGAGGCAAGAGGAAATTTGTGAAATTTTCTGACCTTTGAATAGAAATAGTTTGTTTGAAGTATAGTTTTTATTTATTAATAATTGTTTATGATAAGCTATTCCTGCAATTTGGAGGGAAAAAAAATGGGTTTTTTTTCCTGACTGTTCATTACATGATGAAAGAAGTTATGCTGTGTTAGAAAAATCAATTACATTTTACATCTGCCTACTTAAGCTGCTATTTTTTGTTGAGTAGGAGACCTTATGTAATATCCTTCCCCAGCAAATCCAGTTTTCTTTGTTGTGGTTATGGAGGAATACTAGACTCTAAGAACTGTGCAATTTAATAACAGAAGAAAGAGCTGAAGGTGGTGCTACTGTCCTTCATGTCATATATCTGACTGGGAGAGAGAAAGAAACACCACATGCACAGGGCACAGCTAAAATGAAATGTGAAATGCAGCTCCAATACACAACACAGACAGAGCTGTACACAAGAAGTTGGAGAGCGGGGATTTATGAGGTTCTCTTGATTCATTTGGATTGGAACAGTAAAAAAAATCTTTTTTTCTAGACTTAAGTGCGAACATATATAAAAATACTGGGGAGTAGAGGATAACTGAATTACTAATAGAGATACAGAAAGACCCCTGATGGAGAAACGGATAGAAAACTAATTCTGCTACGTAGCTTAAAAACCAAGTAAAAATAAGATTTGGAAAACAATGAAAACACTGAAAATTTACAAGAGCAATCCATTAACATTATTTATAAAATGTACTTTGGTAATTTCTCTGAGCCACATCTTCAACCTAAAAGCATTGCAGAGAAAAGCTACACCTGCTAAAAGAATATTGAAACATTATTTTAAGGAGTGTTAATTTAAATTTTGATTTTACTGGAAACAGAGGTAATGAAAAACATAAATATTAAAAAAACCCCTTATCTCTTACAATATTTAAATCCTGAAATTTTTGTTAAGTATTTTTAAGACAAAAAGACATCTTTATTTGTAATGTTGGGTTTTTTCAAGATTAATTAACTGAACATAATTTAGTTCAGAAAAACTGGAAAGGGCAGGCTTACACTAATCTCTCTGGATCTGTAAATGAAGAAAATGTTAAAAAAAAATCTACATCAAATGGCTAGCAAAATGAGGGTATAAAAAATAGTGCAACATACCAGTTTTGTATGATTTTTGCTTTTATTTGAGACTTGTTTAATACTTGAAAATAATTTCTACAGCAATTAACAAATTAGCAGCTTATCTGGATTTAAAAAAAAAAAAAATCAAAACTCCCCAACTTAAAGTTACAGTGTTACAAAGTGAATTGTTCTACAGCTGCAAAATCAAGTGCTTTAGCTGAGTTAATGATTTTCATTTCTTTTGCATGTGTCAGCATTAATGGAGGCAGGCTTCTATAAAGCCTTGCATGTGAAGATGGTGCTGAGCAGACTAGATTCAGTTCTGTTGAATGCTTTTTGCATTTTTTTTAATAACGCACAAAGGGAGACTTCAAATCAGGCTGAACTTCAAGCAAAAGTTAATGCTATTCTCTTTTGGGTTCAACCACCCACTTTGCTTAAGGTCACTAGTTGAGGCTAATGCTGCACAGAGGGGTTGCAGCAAACTTGGCATCTCCTTGATTAGGCTCCCTGCTGATCTAATACACATACCAACTCACTTGCCAAGTCAAATAACACATTTAGTGAATTGGAAATAAGATTTAAGTGAGCCAGCACAATGCGGCTTGCCCTCTCATCTTTTTACCGAATCCTTCTCTTTGTATGCTATGCTGTGAAAACTGCTCTTGTTAGAGGACTTAATCTTCATTTTTTCCTGTAGATTATTTGGAAACAGGTCAATTGAATGTTGGGGCTTCTAACTCCTCCTACCAAAGAAAGACATGTCTTGTGGCATACTTATTGCATCATTTAATTGAAAGGCTGTTATTATGAAAAAGAAAATATTATAGTATAAGGTTATTTTAGAGTGAAAAAAAAATCTAGGATTAAATGCAACCCCTTTTTAAATAATGTGTTTACCCCTTTGTCTTCAAATCTCTTATCTCAAGAGTACTTTACATTAATTGCTGGTGAGTAGTAATTGATGGGGTTGATCATAGGACATATATTCATCTCTTGTGGCTGTACTACAGTAGTTAATTCTTAAATACAGTAAGATACTGTAGTATCTAGAGTGACATTTCTATAATGCCTTTCATAAAAGCAAAGTAAATCACGTAGTGCTTGACTTTGAGCTATTCTGTATTTCATTGAAAGAAAATCAGGACTGAAGTTGAAGCCTTCAAAGTTTGTTCACTGTTTTTATTAATTTTAGAAGGAGAGAAGTTACAGTGTATAGTATACTTCGAGATTCAGCACAGATTTGTCTCGTACTTTAATGCCATTTATGCTGTAATAAATTGCATCTCTCTCATATTTCCATTTTTGGTGTTCAGGGTTATGATGTGTATTGACTTTTTAATTATCTTCTTATCTTATGTGGTTATACATATCTATGAGCATCTCTTCCTTGTTTAACTTCTGAAATAAGAATTTGCTTCCTGAGGTACTCTTGTTCTTTTCTGTCTTTTCTTCCTTTTTCTTTTTTTAAACAAATACAGGGGCACGATAATACAGAGTGGAAAGTTGAAAAAAAACCTGACATTTTAACATCCCATCAAAGACAGGAGATTTTAAGTACTACATTAAAAAGGAAAAATTTATCTGTGTGACCTACAGCTGCAAGATAAAATGACTCTTTTTCTTCCAGAGTAATGGCCAGTGCACTTGACTTCTAATGAATTCACTTACTACATTTTAATCCCCAGTAAGGGATTTTAGGTATCAGCAAAACATCCCGGAATATTTTTTTTTGTGACCATCTGTGTACTTTCAGTTTGGCTTTTAAAGCCAAGCATTTGTTGATGTTGTAGCAGACCTTTGGTTGGAGCTCAGGCAAATGGGATAACATATAGAGTACATGTGTCTTGCAACTCATTCAAGCAAAGCAGCGAGGAGGATCTGCTCTCAGATCCTCCCTTGGATCTGCAAAGGATTAGCAGAACAGATGCCTCCCTTGCCATTGCCCCCAGAAAGGAGAAAATGCTGTTACCCTCATAAGGTCCATGTACAGTTGGGGCAGGAACTAGGTCTGTACTCCCCAGGGAATCATTAACAGCCTTCAGGTCAAGTGGGAAAAAATGCATGATTATGGAAAACAGATACTTCTCTGTTGTTTTTCTGAATCATTCACAAGTCAAAGCAATATTTATCATTCCAAGACCTGATTTTCAATTTTATAGTAGCTTGCCCGACCTAAACCATCCAAGTGGAAAATTGTGTGGTTCAGGCCTCATGCTAAGTATTTTCAAAGTTTCAGTTAAAGTATTTAGCATTTTCTAAGATCAAACATGAAAATATGTTGCAGTTTGTCAGTAGTTCTAACATTTAATTAGGAAGATACAATCTTCATTATTTGAGGAAATAACCTGAAGCATGTTTAAAAACAGTCCTGAAATCAGAAGACATCCTGTTTCTCTTAAGAAAATCCTCCAGCAGCAGATCAAGACGTTTTGCATCTGAAGAGATGAGGCAGCACATGCTCAGGTAACAGTTGGTAGAAGTATAGCTAAATGCTTGGAAAATTGCATCTGTAACAGTGGAGCCTACAAAGGAAAAACAAGATTTCTTTAAATGTTTCTTCTAAGATTCTCTCAGTGACCCAGTATCACAGGCAGAGCGGAAGCTTCAACGTTTATTAAAGAAGCCTGACTGCTGAGTCACAAGGTGCAGAAAGGATCCCCATGCTTTCCAAACTCTTTCTTGGAGAGGAGTGAAGGCATGGTTGGATCCCAGCTCAGGCCCAAACATTGTCAATGGTGTGAGGAGCCAATTTACTTCTGTCTCAACACTGGCTGTCAGAGGCCTGTGGGGGACAGGTTGCACATGTGCCATCTGCAGGAGTAGACTAGGACAAGCTGGAGGAAAGCCTTGTCTCTGGGGAGACACTGACTGGCAACAAGTTCATGTCTGACACAGGACAGGCAGGGAGCAGGAGATCACCAGGGACACTGAACACTCCGGAGGGGTTCTCCAATCAGACTGCACCCATGGACTGCAGTGGGACATTGGACTGGGCAGTGGTCTGACAGCAGGGAGGAGACGGGACATAAAAATAACTGAATCACAGGCTCTGGGGCTGTTTTGACCTGTGCTTTTTTTGGGTGTTGTCTTTTTGGTCTTTTGATCAGCTTCTTGTCCTGGCTCTAGCGTGCTTTTGCTCTCACTCGTCCTGCCTCTCGCGGGCTGCTTAGCTGGACACTGGCGGACTCCGAACCTCCCCTCGCCTGTCCTGCCTCCCGGTATTCCTGACCGACGCCCTGCCTGCTTCATTCCTGCGTTCCTGCCCGCCTCTAGCCCCGCTTCGCCGATCCGGCCCACCGCCACGATCCCCACCGCAATCCCGGACAGCGTTCCGGCCTCCCGGCCCAGCGCCCGCCCCCTCAGGCCGTGTCCGGCCGCCCGTGGCCGCGGGAGCTGCGCCTGTGGGGCCGCGCCTCTGCGGGCGATAGGACACCCGAAGCTGGCATTAC
>JANPWX010020199.1:2287979-2364996 GCA_024734555.1 Trochalopteron elliotii | reverse complement strand
GCGCAGCCCCGGCCGGCAGCGAGCATACCCTGCCCGACAGCGGCACGGCGACTGGCCGTAACGCCCACTTGCTCTCTCTGCCTCCCCTCTCTCTCCCCCCATCCTTTTTCAATTTTCTTCCTTCTTTTCTGGCTTTTCTAATACTCTTTGGTAGGGCAGCTCCCTCTTTGTTACCAAAAAATGTTTCTCTGATAAAATGCTGTCTTGACTTAGTTTCATCCTAGACCATCTGCTTTAAAAGAGCTCCTCGCAGTACCCCATAGTGGAGTGCCACAAATGGTTTATGTGCGAAGAATTATAGAGGTTTCATTGAACCTTTAGAAAACTTTCTCCCACATGATGAAGGATGGCAAACCAGATATATTTCTATAAATATAAATAACTTATTATTATAATGATTAGACAAATAGATTCAGTCAGAATTATTTACCACACAGTATAGTGTTTATAGATATATAACTGCTACAACAGTACACTGCACTGTATAAGTAATATTGAAGCAATATTTAATAGAAAATATTAAAGCAATTGTATTAAAGCCAGTAAACCCAATTATTAAATAGAGATTGATGTTACTTACCTATACCAACAATCATGGGCGAGTGTCTTTTGCTCAGCCTCCAGAAGTAACCTTCAGCATCATCCCCACTGAAGGGAGGAATCTCCACAAATATTCCAAGCATCATTTATGAGAAGACTCTTCTAGAACTAGGCTGTTATAATTTAAAATTATTCACTGTCGGTCATGTGTCTCCAGGTCAGTTGTGTCAGCTCAGCGGCTTTAGATAAGTTATTAGTAGTGCCACTTGTTTGTTCCTTTATTGGGATACTTTATCTGATCTACCGCATCTTGACCTCAGTCTCCTATTGTTTAACTTTGGGATTGATGGGTCAGACTGGTTTCAGCATTATTCAACACTAAAGCAGAATGACACCTCTCTCCATTCACCACTGGTAGTTTTGCAAATAGGACTTTGTTAGAGTTGGTTTATCTCATTCTAGGCAGAGCATCCTGCTACACCCACAAATCTCTGGGACCTGATGGGTACGTCCAAGAATCCTCAGAGCTACCTGATGTCATTGCAAAACTGGTTTTGAGGTCTTGGGAATGTGGAGACCTCCCAGCTGACAGGAAGCTGGCTAACTTTGTCCCAGTTTTCAAGAAGGACAAGGAAGACCTTGGAAACCATAGGGCCATCAGTCTCAGTTCAGTGCCTGGTAAAGTTATGAAGAAGATTATTCAGGGAGGTATAAAAACACATGAAAGACAATGCAGTCATCAATCACAACCAGCAGAGCTTCATGAAAGGAAAGTCCTGCTTATCAAGCCTGATTTCCTTTTATGACAATGTAACCCACCTAGCTGATTTAAGAAAGCCAGTAAATACAATTTTTCTGGACTTCAGCAAAACTCTTGATATTGTCTCTCCCATTATCCTTCTGGACAAAATGTCTGGCATAAATCTCAATAATCATGTTACGTAATGGGTGAATGACTGGTTCATGGGTTAGACACAAGGGCTTATACTAAATGGGGTAACATCAGACTGCTGACTGGTCATGGGTGGGGCTCCACAGGGCTTCATTCTCAGCCCAGTTCCCTTCAACATTGTTATTAACAACTTGGAAAAAGGACTTGAAGGAATACTCAGTAATGCTTGCTGACGACCATAAACTGGGACAAGCTGTTGATTCCCTCAAAGGCAGGGAGGGCCTGCAGAGAGACCTCAGCATATTAGAGGAATGAGCAATCACCAACCATATCAATTCAACAAGGGAAAGTGCCAGATTCTGATCCTGAGATGGGACAACCCTGGATGTATGGACAGACTGGGGAATGAGAGGCTGGAAAGCAGCACCATGGAAAGGAGGGACCTGGGTGTGCTGGTCAGTGGCAAGTTGAACATGAGCCAGCAGTGCCCTGGCAGCCAGGAGGGCCAAGCGTGTCCTGGGGGACATCAGGCCCAGCATGGCCAGCCGGGCAAGGGAGGGGATTGTCCCACTCTGCTCTGACCTGGGGCAGCCTCAGTTTGAACATTGTGTCCAGTTTTGGGCACCACAGTATAACAGACATTAAGGTCTTACAGAGAGTCTGAAGGATGACTACAAAGATAGTGAAAGCTCTGGAGGGGAAACCAGCTGAGGTGACTTGGTCTGTTCAGCCCAGAGAAGAGGAGACTGAGGGAAGAGCTTATTGTGGTCTTCAACATGCTCATGAGGAGAAGCAGAGGGCAGGTACTGATCTCTGCTGTGAGATCAGTGACAAGACTCACTTGTGACCAGTGACAGGACCCAAAGAAATTGTCTGAAGTTCAGTCAGGGGACATCTAGGTTTGATGTCAGGTAAAAGGTTTTCATCCGGAGCGGGGTTGAGCATTGGAACAGGCTTGCCATGGAAGTGGGGAATCACAGCATCAGCCCTGTCTGAATTCAAGAAGTGTGCTTGGGCTCTCAGGCCCAAGGTGTGATTCTTGGGGTGTCCTATGCAGGGCAAGAAGTTGGACTCGATGATCATGATAGATCCAACTCTGCTTATTCTATGGTTCTATGAAATTGTAATGTTTGTTGGTTTGTAATCCTTTTGGTTAATTTCTGAGGTGAAATGCAGATCCCTAGATTCTGAACACAAAATCCAAATTCCCATTTCTTCAATGACATTGGAGGATTCACGATTAAAAGCTACCTTGGAAGCAGCAGTTTAAGTGACTTGCTCAGCATAACATAAAAAATATTTTGTAGCATCAGACTCAACTCTGGAGCATGGCATACAGCTTTCCTCTTCCTTGTCCATTTTCCAATCTGTGCATGAAGTACCGCAGAGACCCTAGGTCAAGTACACTTATTTGTGAAGTGAGACTCTTCTCATACCTGAAAACATCATCTCTTTGTCCTCCCACTGAGCTTGAATAAGAGCCAGCAGTGTCCCCAGATGGCCAAGAAGGCCAATGGCATCCTGTGTCAGGAATAGTGTGGCCAGCAGGAGCAGTGAAGTCATTCTTCCCCTGTTCTCAGCACTGGTGAGGCCACACCTCAAGTGCTGTGCCCAGTTCTGGGCCCCTCAGTTTGGGAAGGATGTTGAGGTGCTGGAGCCTGTCCTGAAAACGGCAACAGAGCTGGTGAAGGGTCTGGAGCACAAGTCCTGTGAGGAGCAGCTGAGGGAGCTGGGGGTGTTCAGCCTGCTCAGAAGGAGGCTCAGGGGAGGCCTTGTCACTCTCTACAACTGCCTGACTCTCTACAACTGCCTGAAGGGAGGGTATAGTCAGGTGGGGGTTGGTCTCTGGGCAGCTATTGACAGAAGAGGACACAGTCTTAAGCTGCATCAGAGGAGTTTAAGGCTGGATGTTGGGAAGAATTTCTTCACAGAAAGTGAAGGGGCATTGGAATGGGCTGCCAAGGGAGCTTGTGGAGTCCCCAGGAGTCACGGTCCTTGAAGGTGTTTAAGGAAAGACTGGGTGTTGGACTTAGTGCCATGATCTAGTTGACAGGATGGTGCTAGATTATAGGTTGGACATGATGATGTTCAAGATCTTTTCCAACCTAAATGATTTTGTGAATCTGTGAAATTTCCACAGGTAAGCAGAATCTGTATTCACTATTAAATAACTATAATAAATGTGAATCACAGTTCCCCTTGTTTAAGAATTTATGGTATGTCCAATATGTTTTGATATTTAAGCTTATAAAGTTTACGAGGTTTTTACAAAATATCCTGTGTTCTATAGATGTATTTACGTATGTAAAACATCTTCGTCATTCAGACAGATACAATACTTCATATAAGCTTTATCTAAATAAATTAAAGGAAAGAAAATACTATAGTTCAGCATTTACATTTTCCTTGACTCTGCCCTAGTGCACTTTCAAGTCATAAGCTTAATCCTTCAGTGCTTTTGAGAATATATACCTATACACGTTTGCGTGTTTTATCTTTTGATAGATGTTAATGCATTTTTGTGCTCCTCTGTGTGGATATATTAGTCCATTATTTTTACTTAATTGCACTGTTATGAAGCCCAGAGACATTGACATCTAACCCTTCATGGAAAAAGCAAAGTTGAATGGTTTGCAAGGTACATGGGAATGACTGACCAAAATGTTCAAATTTTGCATAAATTTATGTCTTGTTTGTTCTGTAATGCCATGCACAGCTAACCCAACTGTAAGATGTTAGGGCAGTGAGGCATTTTCACCTTGCTGTACTCTGTCAGCAGTGGAACATAAAAGCAGCATATTAATGCTTCTCCAGTTGGTGGAATTTCTCCACCTTGATGAATTTCCTCTTGTCTTGCAACTCTATGGAATGGCTCCTACCACATTAAGATTCTGATAACAGACAAGTTTTAATATTGATGATCCTAAAAGGACAGCATGTGAGCTGGGAGCAGCTGATGTCCAAGAAGCTGTTGACGAGACTCAGATGCAAAATAATAAGATATCAGTGCTGGGAGATCATTACTTAGTACTTTTCAGGTTTGGATCATTTAATTCCATCTGCCAAAATTCCCACAGTACTTTTCATCAGACTGCTGGTACTTCTTTTTTTCACGATGCATCTCCTTGCTGTGCATACAGCTGCCATAGATACTGACTTTAATGACTTCCAATGGATTTCTGATATGGTGGTGAATACAGATGCAGAATACTCCAAACACAGTATTAATGGTGCAGACAATAACATGGTTTGTGTTCAAACGAGAACCAGTTACAAAAGAGATCATCAGATTGTTTTTCTCACTAAATTATGTGTTCGTGTGATTTTCCTTTTATTAGGCAGATTGTTTAAAATTTGTTTTATAATTTGCTTCCAAATTTCATGTGAAAATATGAAATGGCGCAAAATTTTACACACATATAAAACACTCTGATGTAATTATTTTTTTGCCTCTGACTGAAAGATATTTTAGATCCCTAGCTTGCACTCTAATAATTTTGAAGTAGTTTTATAAATACCACTGTCAGCTGCCTAGATGAGTACTTTTATGAAAAACCAAGAGGAAAACCAATACCATTTTCTGTGTGACTTGTGTGAAAAGACTTCATTAGCTCAAAAACATGCAAGTTAAATCTCAATAAATCCTTAGTGGTTTATTAATTAAATTGGACGTATTTCTCATATAAGAGGTGCAGGTCTCATATCCACAGTAGATTTGTAGATATTTAGATCTAAGAGAAAATAATTGTTTCTAAATAAATTTGACCCTCAAATTACCTTGTCAGGCTATCATTTTTCTCTGTTAGGTACTCGTTGTAATATTGTTACAGCCAAATATTTTCAAAATAAAGGAAGTGTACTTTGATAGGAAATAGATATCTTGTGGTGAAGCCTAAAAACACTGTATGAACAAAGTCGTTTAAATGTATGGTTCCACTGCACCAAGATCAAAGAAAAGAGTAATAGATCATATAGTCTCAATGTATGAGGGACCATCTTGTCCCTGTGAAATATGGATATCCATATGTAAGTCCATGTAGACTGCAGTATTACTAAAAAAAGTCAAGGCTCTTACATCTTTATGATGCGTTTGAAAAAATAATCATGGGACTTTTCAAAACATATCATAATTTTAATTGTCTCATCTGTTTGGGTCTTTAAGGTTTTTCTGTGTTATTCCACATGACACAAAATAATAATAGCTCATGTAGTAGAAACAGCGCAGGACGGGAATTGATAATTAGTTCTGCAAATTTGCTATAATGCAGTTATTTTTCCACTGCTGGAAAAGTCTATCATGCATTGATAGAACATACTTTCCATCTGTCAAATAACATGTATTCAGCTTTTTGCAGCAACCTATGGGAATACAAGTTGCTAACTGCTGCTAACTTTGAAGGCTTATCTTGATCAATAATGTGATTT
Source organism: Trochalopteron elliotii (assembly GCA_024734555.1). Classification (NCBI taxonomy): domain Eukaryota; kingdom Metazoa; phylum Chordata; class Aves; order Passeriformes; family Leiothrichidae; genus Trochalopteron; species Trochalopteron elliotii. Next base: position 2,359,139 of record JANPWX010020199.1, on the reverse strand, counting down.
AGGTCTATATGTCATATTGATACATTTTGACATAAAAATGCCATTGTTAAAATAAAAAGCCTGGTAGTTTGATCATACGATCTTAATAGCTGGGCAAACACTTCACACAGTAAGTTTATTTGTGATAAAAAGGACGAAATTTGCTGGATTGAACAAGTAAAGCTGCAGTGTTTATTCCCAGTGAGCCTGAGAACTGAGCTCAGTTTTTCTCTTCTGGCTTCTGCTGTAGCCATGGCACATTATGTTTGGAAAGAAGAAAACAAGACAGGTCTCCACAGAAAAAGTAGGTAGGAGTACAACTTCCAGAGTTATTTCCCATATTTCCCATAATGTGAAAAATTGTAAGTTAAGTAACTTAAAATAAATTTTAAAAAGCTTGTGTGAGAATGTTAAGCTTAAGTTCAAACTTCACTATAAAAATTTCATTTACACTCAGGGTAAAAATTCTCACTTGAAATAATAGGTATGTTTCAACACATTTGAATGTACATTGTCATTATGAAGAGCACATTTTATTATTCCATTCCTCTGTGACAGTTATTTTTTTTTCCTGTTCAAGATATTTCTTTTACACTAAATTAATAGCAGAGAAAATGCAAAGTTATGAAACTTCTGCTTTTTGAAAAGTTTCCCATAATCTAGAATCACATAATCCATAATCTATAATCACACAAAGGAAACAAAAAAAAAACCCAACTACAAAACATGAAAATAACCACCTGCACTCAAATAACAAGAGATACAGGAACAGCTCCATGACAATCTAATTCCACAGCACCTCGTCTTCTGAAGTCAGCATTCTTTTCTTATATAGAAGGAATAGAATAAAATTGCAAAGGACAATTTGGGATTCTAGACATAAAAAGAAAGTAGAACGTAAAATGCATGATTATAACTTACAGTATTTACTTGCTGTAGCAGTGAATTGTGCATTTGCTTGTGATTCTTGTAAAAGAGACTGAAAATTCTGTAAAAACTGGCAGTAAACAAAAATCAAAACAAAATATTATTTTTAGAAGGCTTGTAGTTCTGAACTTTTGTGAACAATGGTTTTAAGCTTTTCCAACACTAACTTTTTGTAACAGTTTATTGACATAAGAAATACTGTCTGAAGTTGCCAAAAGAACAAAATTAAAACAGTAGATATGTAACTTTACTTAAGAGGAACAAAAACTCCCTAGTACTCCTAAAATTACTTATTTTGTATTGGGTCTAAATTCAATTCAATTGTTTTACATTCATTTGATTCGTGCTCTCTCACTGTGCCTTCCTAACACATACATGCAACAATATTGAACTAATTTAAATTTTTACAACACTGTGAAATTGTTCCTGCATTTTCTTATTATCTGAATTGATGGAGTAATTAGAACCGGACAAGGTTATATCTAGGTGTTCCAATAAAAAATGTTTTTAATTGCCCCGAGACTGAGTGAGGATAATTCAATTAAAAATCTTTTCAGTTTGATTCATTCCTTTCTTCCTAAGGAAGGATTATGTTGATGGGTTTCAGGTAATGGAACTGGGTGGCTTAGGAGGGGCATTAAAACATCCTTACAGCTTTAACTAATGTGATTAAGTTTTATGAAGTTTGTTTTTCTTCTTAAAATCTTACAGAGGTCAAGTACTCATGTGATTCCCTTGGAGCAGTGGTTGAGAAGTTGGATGAATTGAGGACACAGTAGTAATCTCTTGAAATGTGTTCATTAGTTCTAAAAAGATTTGAAAAAGTTATTTTCCACCTCACACAACTTTAGTTAATAAATGGGGGAGTGAGGGCAAGGGGGAAGCACCATGCTTTTGAAGTCCTTAATTAGCAATTTTTGGTGCAGGATCTTTTCTCAGATAACACCCTCTTATTGGTTCACATTTCTGTGATCATTACTGAGGAGATAGTTAGGGGTGACAAATATTTTGAAGTTGACTTGTTGAGTTCATACCTTTGCCCTGTCAGTAATCTAAACTGAACTAGATACTTACTGAGCTTGCGGGAAAAGATATCATCATCAACTAGGACAAGAGAGGAGAATTCTAAATTTTTTTTGAGATTTCCTCTACTTAAAGAAAAGTGTGGCAGTTAACAGCTTTTCATTTCTTATTTTAACAGTTTCATGTGCCTGCATGCTCTAAAAATTAAAATAGTAATTCATATTAAAAATACAGTAATTTAGGGCTTTAAAATATTGCTAAAATATGTTTATTATTGGTAATCTGGCGCTTGACATACCAGGAAAAATGCCAAGTGGTGATGCAGTGTACAAATAAATTACACTGTGTCATGAAATATATTTTGGAATACAAGTGGTATTAATAATGCCCATGGGAACACACATGCCAATAGTGGACAGATTCTTAACTCCCTTTTTAAAGCTGGACTAGCCATTACCTAGTCTGTACCAGGTTATACACTGGAGGAAGAGGTGTCCCCAAACAAAGCTCTGTAAGTTTCACAAATGCAAGCATGTTCAGTTTGTGATTCATTGGTGGGATTTGGTTCACATTTGCTTGGTTGCTGTCATGTAAATTATGAAATGTTTAATTTTTTTAGTTGCCAAAATTTTTAAGGAGTGTAATTTTTACAAATGAATGACCATATATTGATAGAAGTACTTGCTTTGACACCAATTAAGTACTTATTTTAAATGCTTAGAGCCAGAGACATTATTTTTTTAAATCTGGTGGTATTCAGCATGAATGAAAGGCATGTTAGAGTTCATAGAAGCAGATGTCAAAATATCAGGAGCTCACTGTGTAGAGGAACTTCAGCCACTCTGCCATAACCACATGACAAGGGTGGCAAAGATTTTCTAATGCATGAGTTGTCAGGATGCAGGCCTGCTCTGACACAGAGGTCTTGTGGGAGGGCCTCAAGCAGTGATATTGCTATCCCTATGTACTGCAGCCATGTTACGTTCCTGTGCTCTTTTTCAAGTCTACTCTATAGAATCAGTGTTACAAGAAGAAAAAGAAAAAAACACTGAACAAAACCACAGAGGAGAGAGAACTCAACAGCCCTTAATAAATATTAAAATAAAACTAAAATTAAAAATTCTGAAGTTTCAAAAATGCCAGGAAAAGAGCACGAAAATGAAATAATGCCAGATTTTCTTCTCATAAACTTTTCCAAGTTCATTATTGAAGCCCATTTTATTTGTGAACTATTTGAAAATATTAAACAATTAGTTAGGTTGTATTAACATTTTAAAACATTGAATTGATAAAGCAAATGTAGACAAAATATCATTCATTCTTTAACTCTTGATATATCCTCCCTGTCAAGTTCCAAAGATTTTTTAACACAATGGCATAATATTTTTCATTGACAAATTATTGTGGTTAAAACCAATATTAAAAATGTTATTAAGTAATGTTAGTAAGTAGGTACAACTTTTTTTTTAAAGATTATTTGTTTGCCTTTGAGCAAGAACCACAAGCGAATACAGCATGTGCTGGTAACACATAATTTTTAAAGTTGTTGTGACCATGAGTACACTTAAACACATGTTAGTGTCTGCTCACTATTAATGAATTCTCTCTGGAACCTCTAGAATTTTTGTCTTGCAGTATTAACAATCAAAAGGTCAAAATTGATCAATCGATTGATTGATTGATTGATTGATTGATTTGATGTGGAAGAAGACATTTTTTTCTGCCTTCCGTAAAAGTCAAAACAATAAGATTTTTAAAGATAATTTATAATTTAAAAATAATAAAATAATTTCATAATATTTAGTTTTGTTCAATACAAGGTCCAGTGTGAAACCAGATATTTCACTATCAGGGTTTTCTCTTGGAGCAAAACATGAGATATCAAAACAGTTTAAGGGCAGTATTGTGGTTTCAGAAGTACCTAATATGTGGTGTAATGACTTGATGACGTTCAGAAATAACTGTCTAAATAGCATTTTAATTTTTTTTTTGTTATGGTCAGATGTCTCAGACTAAAAAATTCAGTTCATGCAATTTAAATAAAATCATTATCAAAGTGATTAATTGGTTTATTAGCAACACTTAATTCACATACAATCATTAAATTATGCATTTATTATCAATGTAAATAAAAGAAAAGAAAATATTCTAAGGGAGGCTGGTAATAGTAGGGATGGAAAAAATATTTTTCCCAAAATAAGCAGTTTGACATAAGCCCTTCTGTTAATTTGTTATTAGTGCAATTTTCTAAATTGTTTCCAGATTTTGGTTTGCTTGTTTTGTTTAGGGGGGTTTCTCTTAAAACATTTTCATTCCCCCATTCCATTGCAAATACAGAAAACCTAGGAGGTCACTGTGTGAAAAGTGTAATATCCCCATACAACAACTGATGCTCGCTGATGCATTTGTTTTTTTTTTTTCTTTTGTGAGGCTTCAAAGTTTTTCAGTTCAAGTAAAGTGAAAGAGCTAATAAAAACATATTGTAATTAAGTTATTTGCTTTCCTTTTTGTTCTGAAAAAAAACCCCTGTTGTGTTTCACAAGCACTGGTTTATTAAATAAATATGATTTTGTTGAAAAAATGTAATTTTAGATTATATGTAAAAGTAAAATTAATATATCTACTCATGAGGCAGTTGCCAACTATAGTTCACAACTATCTTATTAGTTGTCAACTAAGTGGGTTTTAAAAGGTAGTGAAGCCTGCTTGCAAAGACATTTCCATTGCTTGAAAATAGTCTCGATATAAGTCTTCAAAATATAAATTTTAGAGGCCTTGATTTTGTTTTGTGAAACTTTTATGTTACATCTGATTTTGAAGTGAAGATATAAGAGAAGACAAATGAGATAGCCTTCAGTGTATACTCTCTTTTAAAAACTTAGGCTCACTCAAAACTTTCATCAGAATAAACCATTTCCAGGAGAATGTTAAACATCTTTATTCTGATCATGGGCTTAAACTCAGGATTAAGACAAGTGCACAAAAATGATAAAACTTTTAGTAAAAATTTTTAGACCCTAGCTAAGATGCATCTTGTTGTACTGTAATCACGTTCTATGTCTTCATGTGCCTTTTCATTTTTATCTAAAAATTAGGTATCTCATTGTACTGGTCAAGCCAGCCAAGTATTGCTATCTTTGTTTTATTATTCCTATCTAAGAAATTCCTGCTTATGATCCATTTTTACTTTATATAGCGTCTTTGTACCAATTAAATTCACTTTGAACTAAAGTTATTGTACTTGACTACATAAATGTGCCTTAATTACATGAATAGAACTATAGCCAGATCCCTGAATCAGTGCGAATTAAAACATCATTTCACAGCCAAACAGAAACATGTTCCCAATCACTGCACTTGAATTACTGTTATATAGCTTGGGGCTTGTATTAAAATCACTGAATAATTGCAATCAGATTATTATAATCAAGTACAGGAGTAGTAATTACAGGTTACAGTCATTTTAAGCTGCCCTTAAAGTCCCATATAGTGATCATATGCATATTAAAAGTTTATGTTAGTGATAAAATTAATGAACAGCATTGTAAGCTCCTGTCTGTGAGATAGGTGTCACGTATCTTACCATATAGAGAGTTGACTTTGCAAAGCAAGGACACCCAGCCTATTTACATTCTTTTTTTGTGTGTTCTCATCAGAAAGTTATCAACCAGGACGGGGAAAAACTTCTGCATCTGTTTGCAGCATACTCTGCTGCTTTACTCCATCCAAATTTTAGTCTTACTCAAAGATGTTGCCATTTGTCATTGTAAGATTTCACCAGGAGCAATGTTTACACCTATTTATTACACTCACTATTAAGACAATACTAACTCAGGAGAACTGAGCAAAAGATAGAAGGAATATGAAACTTTGTCAACATTGAGACATTAGAGACATAAACATGAAGGTTTATTTCTGGTGGCTATTGGAGAACAGCATAGAGTAGAAATTAATTTAAGATATGAAGAATAAGTATTAAAACTTTTCCAACCTGCCTCATGTGCTTCTTTTGAAGAGACCATAAAGTTAATAGGTGCTTCTGATTTCCTGAGAACTTCATTAAAAACAGAAATCCATGCCATATTAATATTCTGATTGCAAGAGAAAAAGAAGAAAAAGGACAAAAAAATCTTTCTATTTTACCTATAATCATCTTGGGTTTTGAATCAAATGATGAATATGGAATAAGAGATATGAACCATATTGTCATGGTGTGAGTCTAAAATTAGATCCTGAACCAAAATAATCATGAGGCCTCTTATTGCAGAGAAATACCTTGTGAACATGCATGCTAACCATAAAATCATTTCGTTATGGTTTTACAAGAGAAAGTGTGAGAGGAAAGCTAGCAGGGGCAAGCACAATGAACATGCAGAGGGACCACACGAAGAAACACAATGTTGAGGGTTTCATATCACACCAAGGTCTCAAGGGCCATTTTCTCAGGGCCTTTATTCAGACGAGTAGCAGGGGATAAATGTATGACAATTAAATGTGAATGAATAAGAAAAACTTGCAAAGATAGACCACCAGACTACTCCTTTTCTTGCTTCAGACTTGTTCCAGCCACCACAACAGCCAGCATAAGGCAGAAAAAAGGCCAACCAAACACTCAGATGCTGCTGCTGGGAAATTACATGCAATGTTTCAGTATGTGGGTTGTAGAGAAGCCAAGTTCACCCTTTGGTTGCCCAGAGTGGTTGGCTCAAGATGCTGGACAAGGCAAAAGGGAATTGAGCAACATGAATGGGGTTGAAACACAGACCTCAGAAGGTTTGATCCAATGGGATAACAAAATCTCGGGACCTGCCAGTGAGCTTTAGAGCTTATAAAATATCTGCTGTAATTTATGAACATGATTTTTATAAATACACTTTGCAAAAAGTAGATACCTTTTTAATTACTGAGGTGTAACGTCTGCAATGAGATGCAATCATGTGATCTTCTGAGAGCTCAGGAAAGATTCAGGAGTTTGAAAAGCTTGGCTCTCACTCACTACAGGATTGTAGCTTCTTGGAGTGAAGAGGTTGGCTTGAGTGCTAGGAAGGATGATCCTTCTAACCAGTATGTAATGAGAGGACTTAAACAGATAAATGGACACACTTCAGAGAATTCTTCTTTAAAAAATGTTGTCTAGCAAATACTTTATGAAACAATGGTTTACAATATCACCATTAATGAAACATATCTCAGTGAAAAGGACAGGCTAATGGATTTTCACTTGCAAAGGTGAGGTCAATTATTTCCAAAAAATTGCTGGCATGTACTTCACCTCATCCCCATAACACACATAAAAGTATTATGCTTTTCTCCAAGAAGCTTACTTAGGAAAAATTATGCCTGTAAAAACACTGCATGGGAAAAAAGAAAGGATAAACCTGAAAGTTCAAACTGCCTGCAGAGGTCAGGAACATTCCCATAGTGTAAATAATCATGGTTTTATTGGTTTTGAAGTGTATCTACAGCTGCAGAAAAAAAGTATTGCTTTCTTCTCAAGCAGCAGGAATAGCCCTTCTGGCCTCTCTTGTTCCATCTTGTGGATGCACAAGTCTATGCATTTTGAGATGTTTTTAGCAAGAGCATGGCACTTACCAGATTTAGATCTGACACATCACAACTATAGTTAAGAGCGAAGCCTGGAGGACTTCATGTATCATGAAGTATTTGGAAAGTTAGTTTATTTGTTCAAAATACTTCAATGCCTTTCTGTTAGGAGACTTGCTGGATTTGGAGATCTCTGTGGACAACCATGGTGAAGTGATGGGTGTTTAATGAGCAGCAGTTGTGACTGGACTGCAGGGGGTCTGTCATGAAGAACACCCCGCTTGCTGTATGGCTGGGCCTGTAAATATGAGCTAGCAGAGATGTGAAAATTTCTAGTAACATGAAGGGATTTTTCTTTTTCCCTTTTACATGTTTGCTTTTAAAAACCTGTGGTTTGCAGCATTTGGAGAAATTCATAAAAGTATAATTTTGATAAGCAAACTGTTGAACAAGAGGAATTCACTGATAGATACTGTTACTCGAGTATTCCCTACAGAACTTTTTTAAAAACTTGTATTCATTTCTGCTTCTCTAACACACACTTTGCAGGTATTTGCCATCCTTTAAATCTTTCTTTAACATTGCACTCAAGACTTCAGACCAGATATATTTTTAAGGCTTCTTGCAACAATCGAGGCATGGACTCAGATCAGCAGGGCTACTGAGACATTTATTCAGACAAACGAGCTGGTTTTATACACTTCTTGAAGACACAGTATTTCCTTACATGGTATTTTTCACTAAGTGACCTATCACACATTGCCATGTCAGCACCACGTTTTCCTAATGTCCTTCTATGTGATTCTCCCTGTAGGGCATCTGCCTTGTCACACCTCCTTCCCCCAAGGCCAGGCAGAGACCTGGTGCCTCTCTGTGCTGCCATGGCATTCTGCAGGCATGTCCTACAGCCTATAACCCAATTCTGTTGCATCTCTCTCTACAATTTCTTTGTTATTTTCAGTGTCCTGCAGCTTTCCATAGGTCCAAGGATGGTCAGTTTTCATCCAAGTTTTTCCAAGGAAAGTTTAGGTAAATAAATTTGTGCTCATCTTTGTAATTCTGTGTATAACATAGAATGTTCTTAAAATTGTAACATCTAAGCTTAACTTTTGTCATATGAAAAAAAAAAAAACAAGATGGAAAACCACAAAACTAATATGGCCTTTTCAGTCTGAAATGGTTTTGCGTCTCTGTCAGTCAGAGGTGAATTTGGTGGATCACTGAAAACCATTCTGTACCATTATTTTGGGTATCTGCACAACAATGTCCTTTTTCATTACCCATTTTCTGAGTCTTCATGGGGCATTTTTGTAGTTTTAATCAGAAAAGCATAGTGAAAAGCACACGAGGGGCAATTGTTTTCAGATGCAAGAAAAAAAATCACTATAGATAGCCTATTCAAAACATGCTGGTTGGAGAGAAATCTCTTTGATGCTGGCTTGGTGTTTTTTAGAACAAATTAAAAAGGTAAATGTCCCAGAATTAATTCCCACTACTGAACTGTGTATATAAGAAATTGTTTTACATACACCTTCCTGGGAATCATTGATTGGTACTGAGCCAATATTGCAAGGTTACTTTATATAATACTTGTGTGTTCTAATGAGTTGATGTGTTGGTTAATGTATCCACAATAACCACAGTCAGCTGGTTGTGCATTTATAACAAAATTAAGCACAGCTTCATTGGAATTGCAAAGGATTCTGAGCTTCAAAAACTTCATTGCATTATGCTTCATAAGAAAACAGCCTTCAATGCCTTTCCACCTGAATTTTAGAAAAATTTCCTCATGCAGTCCCTCTTCTAATTAGCTGGATTTGGAGGTTCAGATTGATCAAATTATGACACCATGTTGTGTTGAGAAAACAGAAGTTTCCACTAATGTTTGTATAACCTTTAACTTAATGAATCTTATTGGATTGAAATGTGTTAAATTCAAAGTATAATCTACAGAGGAGACAAAAGTATCAGAGGGTCCAGGTCCTGGAAGTGGATTGCATCTATTCTACTCAGTCTGGGACTATGAACTTGCCTAAAATGTCTGCTATTGATCAGAGATGGAATTCCTTTGATTTTAGAAAAATAATTTAGGACTTAGTTTTATATATTTAATTCCATTACTTACTTTGAGAAAGGTTTTTTAATACCAAGTAGTTGGCAAGAGCCTGAATATTGGCATGCAATGTAGTGACTTACTTTTGCTGAAAGTTACATCAGTGATCCTGTAAGAATACTGTGGGGCCATCAGCTTGTGATACAATTGAATCAATGACATGACAGTGCTCTACATTGTACAGCTTCCAATTTAACACTGAATAGTCAAAACAAATTAAATTTATATTATTTATTTTTTTCAGATGTGCACCTTTTCCTTTAGGCCTACTGCCTATGCAGTAATATTTCTTTCATGAACCATTTTGCAAGCAGGATGCAATGGAAATGAAAGATCTAAACCTGTGAGACTAATAGAAATTACGTAAATGGCTGGACTATGTCTGAGGTGAAGCCCAGCATTTAGAAGAATGAAGAATACTTTTAGGTTTCCTTCAAGTCAGCATGATGAGTATGTTATTCAAGGTTAACCTCTTCACAATCTCCCTCCTGGCTCCAAGCCACTATGCCAGTTGTGTTGCAGCTGTATGAGGTCACATGCAGGCCCACAAAAAAAAAATTCACTCCTACATTCAGCTTTAGCTCTCAGCCAGTGAGAGCCTCAGAAACCCAGTTCAAAAAATATTGGGATTCCCATAGGATGGGCATGGTCCAACATGATACTTGGCTTCACAGCAGGTAACTCCTTGTCCCTATCAAAGTTTGGTTTGAGGAGAGGCTCTGCTAGTCAGGTTTGTCCATTATGTCTGCATTGGTGTATAACATTTGAAATACAAGGTTTGCTCCATTCCTCTGGAGACTGAGTCTCTGTTTCCTCCATAGAAGTGTAGAAATTACAGCATTTCAGTGAATTCCCCTGATAACTGAGGCTGGAGACGTGTGTTCCTCTGATTTAGGGATTACCTCTAAATCTTAATAAATCTGAATTTTAGTTAGTTTGATTACTTCATTCTGCCCTCAAGTCTCTCAGGCCTACTGCTTTAAACCTGGCTAACATTCCCTGTAAATTTCAGGATTTTGATTATCACTCAGTTGGTAGCAGTAATGTTTTAGAGGAAACTTTACAACAATTTTCAAGTTTCTACTGCAAATTACTAAATATGAGAAAATATAGGATGCCTTCCTCACAGTAAATTTTTGTTCACAGCAGCACAATAAGTATACATTCCACTCTTTCCAACATGAAGCTAGTGAAAACAGACCACACAAGTCAGCTTGTGGTCAACTCCTTTTTTTGGTGCTCATAAATGCCAAGATGAAATATCCACATTTACAGCTTTGAAGACTTCACTGGCACCCTCCTTCACCTTTCTCAATTTTTCACTAATACATAGCTGTCAGATATTTTCATCTTGATAATGAGGACATAGTAATGAATTTATGAATTGTTGATAATGTTTCAATACAATCTGGTTTAGCAGAAGCTAAAGTGCTCTACCAATTTAGACCATATCCAAATGCATATTAGCAACAGTAGGCCTAAGAAATCAAGTTTTTGTAAAACAGAAAATTTCTCCCAGTTTCTGTGTGTTGGAATTATGGTCATTCTGCTTCCAAAACAGGAAATGCAAAAATAACAAAAAAACTTTTTTATTCTCGCTGACATAAAAACCCCTACAATGCAAACAGACCTTTAGGAGGGTTCTAATTTAAATTTCACCAGCATTCTCCAGATAGACGATGATGATAAATTGTTATCTTAAATGTAATGTGTCATTTAGTACAACAATAAAATCGAATGAGAATCAGGCCTGCCACTCAACAGAATGATGGGGGAGGGATGGAGGAGGAACAGCAGAATAAATAACTAGAGTTTAGTGCAGATATTAAAAAAAAAAAAAACAAAAAAACCTAGTGATGTATTTCTAATGCCTTAAGTCTTTTAATGTTTCACCATGTTCTCAATCCAGCAAACACATCTAAAACTAGCACAGTAACCTGAAATATATGGTATAAAAAATCAAGCAGAAAAACTTGACAAAGCAAGTCTCACGATAAAGCTGTGTACTATTGATTAACACTAGTTTTTCAGATGTTAATTAGTTTTACACTTAGGCTTGTCATTGTCTAAAAGGGCATAGGAACAAACCTTCAAGAGTGAAGGCTGAGAAGTTTTTAACTCCTTCATGACAGGAATTGGTGCACATTCCTTTGCTTTCAATAGCATCAGGAGCAGACAAGAATTAATTAGCTTTGGTGATCAAAAAGATAAAAGAATGTATCTGAATTAGTTAGCAATGACAAGAGGGTGAAAGAAATATGAAGTAAATTAAGATATACAAAGTAGTTACTGTCCATGAGCTAACTTGATCCTCTTGATCAGGACAGAAAACTTAGCTAAAATATGAAATAATTTCCCCATGAGAATGATGTTTAACAATGTTTACAATTGCTTTATTCATTTAAGTGCGAGTTGATGGACTCAATGATTGCATTGAGGACTGCAATGTATGGAAAATTGCAGGAAACAGAAGGAATGAGAATCTGTTTTTTCATGATACATTTCAATTTAAGTCATTACCTTGAAATCTTTGAAGAAACTGGGGAGTAAGGGTGGCCTTAAATATATTTTCCTCATATTTTTCTGTGCTGCTAATGAACTAAAATCTGGAACAAAAGAAAAGAGTTTGTAACTTGGTAACTCCTCCTGTGCATCATACATAGACCGCAATCTAGCTGATAGTGCCTCAAATGTTAAGCCAAGGATTTATGGGGCAGACATGAAAAATCAAAATGCAGGGAGGTAAGTCACCCAAGCCGAGTTATCACACAGCCCAGTGACCAACAGAACATAAAGCACTGTTCTACCTTCACCCCCCAAAAGTCACATCCCTGTAGCAGGGAGGGGACCAAGGCTGTGTTGTTCCCTGTTTAGAATTTGGTTCAGCAGGCTCAGTCCTCCCAGCCTGTAAGTAAAGCACATTTCTTGTACACTAAGATCATGTATACATTTTCAATTACCAGAGAAGTGCAGAAATGTGATGCTAGATTTGAATTAGACAAACCCATAAGCACTCCATTTGGGTTTCAGATTGGCCACAAAACTCAGAGAACTTGGCAAAGCAAACAGAGGCACTTCCCACTATCTGTGCTAAGGCAGTGGTATCCTGTCGTGAGGAAATAGTCTTGGCTTGTCCTTGTAGTTTGCTGAACACCTTTCTATATTATTGTAATTTGCAGCATTTGACAGATTTCAGCAAAAATATAAATTCTTTTACTGATCCAAGTTTCTATGTGAAGACTTCAACCAGTTTCACTTTGCAAACAGGCCAGATTGCTTCCAAATGCAGAATTTGTGGTGTAGAGGATGTTTTTCCCTTTTGAGGGGTGTTCTCTGGTAGTGGTTACTCTGTGGAAAACATTATCTAGCCTGTGAAATATTTTGCTCCTTTTTTTCACATGTCTTTTCTCCCCTTCCCATGAGGTTCTGAAATTGGTACATTCCAAGTGAACTTTGGCTAAATTTAGAAGGCTTTAACTATGAAACATGGTATGTTGGAAAATCCCCTCATATCAATTCAAAATTTTCACAGAAAAAGTTGGCTTGTGGAAATATGACATATAAATTAAATAAAATCTGGAGATAAAACTACTTTATTGAAAAAAAAAAAACTTATTTTGTCCATAAGTATAAAAATTTCAAGTCTTTATTCTGTTCTCTGTATGTTTTCAAGAGAAACAAAAAAGCTGGAAATGTTTTTAGAAACTACATCAGCTGCATTATCTATGCATGATGTAGGTATAATACTACATTGATCAGCAACTATAATGTAAAAGGTAATGTGTGAGAGTTTTTTGTGCTTCTCAGTACTATAAAGGAGTCTGAGTGGATTTTAAACATTTTGATTAGCACCACAAAGATTTTAATGCTTTATTTTAACAGTTTGCTATAGGGCAAACACATTTGGTAGACAAGTAAAATGAAAGCATGGGCATCAGGTTCCCTGTTTTCTATTAAGTAATGTTGCGAAGTAAGCAGAAGTTGGATTCAAATATCAGATAATTATCTCCACACTATGTGTCACAGTAAATAATTTTAATTGGTTTAACTTCAGGGACCATTACTGGCCTAATTAGAAACATGAAAAGGCTACAAGTATTAGGAAATATCCTGAAGGAACGAGAACATTAGCAATTCTGTCAAGCCATTTTTAAAACAGTGCACAGTAGCAGTCACATTTCACTAAAAGGCAGCTTACTTGAAAGGTGCTTTTTAGGAAAACAGTACTTGTGGTTTTGTAATGTGAGAAGTTGATGGGCAAGCATAGAGAATTTGTAGTATTTGACATATACTAATCTGATCCTGGATTCTGTTTTTAAAGACATGGGGTAACTTTGTGCAGCACAGGAATTATGAGAGGCTGGGGCCAGTGAGGAAGTTCATTTGGTTAAAAGAAAAACTAAATGACGATAAAGCACTCAGGTTGTGTGGAGTTTAAAAGGATGGGAGGTTAGGAAAATTTTCAGCAATATTATGTGTCAGCCTCTTAGTGCTTTGTGAAGCTTTGTAAAAATGTCTTTTGAGCTTTTCACTTTCCAATTCTACCTCAAGGTTTTGGATATTCCATAAGTATCCACACTCCAAATGAGATCATGGGTTGTGCTGAATGGCACCTTGTGGTTTAAACACTTCTCTGTGTTGCTTTTCAAAACTTCCTGGCCTCTAAGAAAAGACATTATTGTCTTAGAGATCTTCTCTTTGACTCCTCTGAAAGCCAACGGGAAAGCAAGATTGCCTCAAGAAGGAATTATTTAACAGAGCTCAGATCTCAGTGAGATCCCTGAGATCAGATGAGCCATCTCTACTCTTGTAAAAACCCAGACACAGAGCTTTCCTTCATTTGCACTCAGCTGATTCTTGTAAACATTATGAAAATTTTTAAAATGCCATTGTTATAATGGGCATGTGGTTGACTTCAGATTTGCTCTGTCACTGTGTTTGATTTGTCTCTACTTCTGCTTTCTAAGGGTTTATTCATTACTTAACCCTTTTACAGGTGTTGCTTGTTCTTGAGATGTTACTGAGCACCACTAGATGCCTTACAATTGCATGTTTAGAGACTGCAGTTGAAGAAAGGAAGGAAAACATGCTAATGAATAAAAACTCATTTGCTGCCTTATTTGGATGTGTTTTTCAATTGGGTCACCATTCTCTCTTCTGTGGTATTTTATATAATATCCCTGAGGTGGCACAAGAAATACTACAGAGCAAAATTTTTATGACAACCTTAAGGGAATGAGGATTCGATTAGTATTATGCTCTATGTTTGCCAACAGAGGCAGGATAAAATCTTGTGTGAGAGGAACAATGATGGAGACTGCCAAACACCTACAGTGTTTTACTGCTGGAGAAGAGAATCAAAGATTTAAGCAGGTCATGCTGCTTGAAGAATTGATCAATACCTGCCACCATACAGTAAGGGATATTTTTGTTGATAATGAATCCCTTAAAGCTATGCATATGTAAAATATATTCATAATCTGTCGCTAGACAGACATGAAAAACTACACTTACCCGTAAAGTTGAGAAGCGAGGAAAGAAAGAGGCACTTTATTTGGGTTTAGGGTTTAAATAGGGTTTGGACTTTGACCAGCGATTGGGGAACGAGGTTAACACCTCTCCAACCTTACTTGGTCAAACCAGAACTCCATCAATTTGTCTTTCCCCCTGAAAGGAATGTATATTCACAAAACATCACTCTTTGTTTATCTTACAATTCCTGAGCAACTCCAGTACAGAAATGTAAAATATCAGAAGGCTGAAAAATTAGGGCAACAATAATCTATTAATGTTTAATCTCTATTCTTTTATTAACCAGTGGGAATTCCAATATGCACATGCATTGCCAAAAATACATTCCCATCATTGCTCATCTATATCTTAAACTTATTCAGTGTCAGTTCATTATGTAGGCTATATACCACCTAACAAGTAAACTCCTTCTGTATTTTTATCTGGTTTCGGTGACCATTATTTTGTTCTCATAAAGGACATGCTTAGTTTATTTTTTCATAACTCTGTTTTGTTGGGACTTTCTTGTCCCTTAATAAACAAAACAGATCCACTTGTTACACGGTCTCTGCACAATATAGCCTTATTCTGTCTGTCTATATCTAAAAATGCCTTAGTAAGGCATCATCTGAAAGCCAAATACACTATATAAGGGAACACAATTTTTGACCAAATGTTACTTTCAGCCATTTTATTTTCTTCCTCTAGCACCCCCTGATTTACATTTTTGAAGACCATTACCTACTGAACAAAAGCTCCCATTGATTTAGCGAAGTTTTTTCTGATACAAGAGTGCTTACAAAGCTTAAAATGTGAAAAAGACCAATAGATCATGCATGAGATTCAAAAATAACTTCACCTAGTCCATTGGTGTAAATACAAGAAAACAGTGAAAGTGCTGAAAGTGCTGAAAATTAGGCACGCATTAGATAATGAAAGAATATGTAAAGCTTTGATTTTGTCAAACTAATGAATACAACATCATAGTCACATCAGACTTAAAATAAAATGTTTCAGCAAAATGGGGTTTTGTGACTGCTTAGTTTTCCAGTTATATATTGTGAGAGGTTTTAATGGTACCTGATATCTTTTTGTACTTAATCTGAAAAGGTGTTGCAGAGCAGAGTATACAAGAAAGTGGATTGTGATATGTAGTGAGAGGTTTTTTTTGATGACTTCAGTGAAAATTTCCAGAGGCAGAGTGCAGCACACCTAGCTGTGCACATAAAATGACCTCATGGTGAGGTTTGCATGGAGCCCCTGTACCACAGGCTGACCTCCCTCTCTGCCTTCATCCAGCTGACAAAGGACATGTCTTTTGGCACACTTCCAATGTGTTTTCATACTCTCGGTGATCATCTGGTTCCATGTTTTTAAACCACTATACCCGCATGATCTCAGAGTGTCCTCTGAATGTCTCCCTGTTTCCTTCACATAAGGAGGATGAAGATATACTTTATATGCTCATATTACGTGTAAAGATAAATATATCTTTGCACATAACTAAAGATCTAAAAATCACATGCAATGTGGACAATAAGAAACAGTTCCAGGTTTCCACAAAAGACCACACAAACTAGGAGGACAAGCCAATGGTTCATGAAACAGAAAATGTAATTCCAGTTTACTCTGGACCTAAAGGGTCAGTGGCATGGCGCACCAGTCTCCCAAAGTGTAGGGAGACTACTGCTGCCTGTGGGACCATAGAAACGCTGAATCATCAGGGTTGGAAGGGACCTTCAAGATCATCTGCTTCATCCATCAACCTACCACCACTACAATCACCCCTAAACCATATCCCTAGGCCACAGACAGACACCTCTTGAACACCTCTAGAGACAGTGACTCCACCACCTCTCTGGGCCACTTATCCCAATGCCTAACCATAGTTGCTACATTTTCAGTGGTTCTTTTTTTTCAATATCTAATCTGAACCTTCCCTGGCACTATTCAAGGCCATTTTTCCTCTCATTCTTTCCCATGAGCCAGGGGCAGAAGAGGTAGGACATCTCAAATAAACCTTCTTTCACATAGTTGTAAAAATCATGGGGCAGTGCATCCTGGACATGTGTATTCTTCCTTCACCTTAGTGAAGAAAGCAGCTGAAATCTGTCTGAGTGGCACCAGAGGGATGAAATGAGATCAGAACCTTGTTCTGGTCTTAAGTGTTTCTGTGGATTTAACAGCTCTAAACAGCAGAGCAACAAGCTATTGGGCAATAACCCTTGATCACCTTGGGTAAAATCCTGCCCAAGGCTCTGCCAGACTCAGGTCAAGGCTGTCAACCAGCAAACCCCTGTCCCAGAGTGTAATGGGTCATAGCTGGCCTTTGGCCCCCTGTGACAGGGCACATCACTGGGTCTTGAGCCAAGAGCTGGTGTCAGTTTTAACTCTGTAACTTTCAGTTAGCATCCTGGCAGAAGGGATCTAATCCCCAGCTGCATGGCTGAGGACAAGAACCTTTCATGCTATGGTCCTGTCCCTGCCTGGATCTGCAGCTATGAAAGGCAGAATATGCCAACAAACAATGGCACAGGCACTGTAAATTACCACAGGAAATCTTGTATAAGAGCTCTGTCAGACTTTCCAACACTAATGTAGTGAATCTCTGGCTGCGTTGCTGAGGACAGGAGGGCACCATGCTCTGGTCCACTTCCTCTCTGACTTTGCAGCAGAAAAGGCAGGATAAATTCAACAAATATTAGGACAGACAATATCAATTTATTAGGAATGAAGCATTCTCTGTACAGATAAACGCGTGTCCTTGCAGTGAGGTCTGTGGTACACTTCAGATATACTAGCCATTTTAGGGCAAAATCCTTAGGCCTGTCCCAAAGACCACTTTAAGATCTTCCATAGATTCTGTGTCCTACAGAGCAACTCTATGTGCATGTCTCTGGGAATTGGCAATGTGGCTCTACATAATTTTTTTTATTTTATTTTTTTAACCGGAAGAGTTACTTAGTGTCAGTTTTCCTCCCATAGCAAGATAGATACTTTGATGTCCAGGTCCGCATCTGTCCTTAGCTAGAAGGATTTTCAAATGAGGGATAATTTCCTTTATTTGTGGCAAGCTAGTGCCTCACCCTCAACTAGCTGATGTTTTCATCCTGTATATACTTAGAAATTGAGGATAAAGGGTCTCATAAAAGACAGTCCAATGGGAAACTTGCCCTAGGAGACCAGTTAAATTCAACTTTTAATCTATGCTCTGTCCTTGTTTTGTCATATATGAAAAAAAAAAGGAAAATAGATCCCATGGAGAAAAGATCCTTCTGCTAAGTTAGAATAATCCTTGAAGTCCACTGTAGACCATATTATCTCAATGTGGTGGTTGTGGGAAGTGTTAAGGTATGATGAAACACAGGGAAAGGAATATGGGAGAATGTGATATCTATCTTCCTCCTGTTAGATAACTACCAAGTAGCCTGGACTGTACTCTGTAGGAACATTCTGGCCCCACCTTTAATTTCACCGTGTCATTCAGAGTGCTGCTGCCTAAATAAAGATCCATTTTAAAACAAAATTCTAGCCTGTCAAAGATGAAGATTCCACCATCTTCATAAATTTAGAATTATACAAAACACTTTAGCTCAACTTCTTTGTCTTTTCCTTCTTTCTGAAAATGCAGTAAGACTTTGCAGACATTATTTTCTATTCTGCTTTCCTGTCTAAGTCATATTAATGTGACATTTATTGTTTCACTTCTCTGTGCCTGGTTTGCATTGGAAAGTAATTCTGCATTTCTGGCTAAGTTTTTTCCAAACATGATAGAGATGAATCAGGGTTTATATCTGTGAATGTCTCCAAGTTTCTTTATCTGTCCAAGGCAGCAGGTTTCTTATCTGACAGCCTTATAATTATGAAAGTAGCTGCATATTAATGATTCGGTGCTTACATAAACAACTGGCCTCAGAGAAATCTAATGAACTAACTTGCAGGATTTGATTTTGCCTAATTAAATGTAAATAATGTTTAATGTTGTATGTGACAGGATTTCTCCAGAAACTTAGGGAGGTTTTTATGTAACCAGAGTGCTATTATGAATGCAGAGTGAATGCCATACTGAACATCATGAAACTGCGTGTTGTGTTTTGTTTCCAGTAGTTACCCGTCTATGTCTTTAAATAGAAAACAAAGATATTTAAGATCTGGTGCAGTTTAAGATATTGGGTATCAGAAGATTCTTGTGCTATGCATAACTATATGCTACTCTGAACTGCTTCATCTCTTTCTCTCAAAGCAGGCTGCTAGACTGAAAAGATTTTTCAATCAATTAGGATCATTTTGGTATCAATCAAAACACCTTTTTTAATGCTTATCTGTTTTCTTCCTTTCTGCAGGGTTATGTATCAGCAATTTGAAATGTTTTTGTTCATTAGATATAAGCCACATAAAGCTGAATCATCAAATGCTGTGTCTCTTTTTCATTGCAGGGGAATATTTTGTAAAGGAAATCCAGAATAAAATGGACTTGTAGCTTTTGATATATGTGTGTATGAAGTTGTTTGTGCTGTGATTGAGACTGGAAGGATGGACCTACTCACCTTTGGTAAAAGACTACAGCAGCTGTTTTTACTCCACTCTGCATTTCTCCATGCAGTATTAGGGTAATTCAGGTAACTAAATCATTTTAGTCCTGCCAGACTGCCTATGAATATGCACACCTCAAATTCTTAATTTCTACAAGTACTGCTTAGAGGTAGAGAGGATTTAAAATTTTTCTCTGGGATCAGTGATTTGAAGAGGGCTAGTCATTATTCAGACACTCGAATGAGCTATCAGTAATTAAATAGTGACATTACCTAAGGAAGACACCTTGGATAAGATAATGTAAAACACCACAAGTAGACATTATCTTTTACTGATGAAATCCTACCTCCCTCAACAAAGATGCAGATCTTTCCACTCTTCAGGAGTTTTGAAAGAAAACCATGCAATCAAACCATGGGAAGGTGGACGAACAAATGTAGCCAGCCAGAAAACAAAAAGATAAGATTTGTGGTGTGTTTCTAATGCTTCTGTGGGATGTGAATACATTTATCCTAAGTTTTGGTCTTACATATCCTGATAAATAAAATTGGATTTGAATATACTATTCTACAGCTGTAAAATTGTCAGTATTTTCCTCTCATGAGTAAGTCCTCATAACAACTGTACCTGATGGCAGATAAATAAAAAATGGCCTGTTATTCCACGAACAATATTTAAGAGGTTAAGTCAAGCAAAAATCTTTGCTTTGCTCTCATACACAACCTAGACAAAAAGTTTTTAGAGTTTCTTCAGGAATGCTCGTAAATATAACTATTAGGAGAAAAACATTTTCTATTTCAAACCATGCTGCTTCTCAGCCAGGCCCAATGAAGAACAGGTACTCTAAATTTTGGTTGTGTCTTCTGCCATATGTCAGTATGGCCCAAACATGTACTTTCAAATGGATGTGGGTTTCATTTTCAATGTGTTTACAACTGAGTTCAGATTGAAACAGATTTTATGGTACTGATATACATACATGAGACTGAGGACAGGCTCAGTACATTTTTGTTTGATATGTTCTCTCAGATGGAATTTCATAGACATGATGGTTGAGGCTGGGAATGGTACTGGTGGCATTTTTTTTGTATTTCACCTGTTATGGATGCTGCAACCTTTGCTCATTTCTGTTCTTTCCTTTCACCTTGTGCTCCTGAAAGCTTGTACGTGTGACCCTACAATCAGAAGAAAAATTATGACTAAATGATACTAAGGAGAAAATATTAATGAATGTATATCTTTATATATTCTTTTGATAAAGAAAATTGCCAAAATAATATGGCGTGTAGTCATCTCTCATCACTGTTTTCTCTATATATCCTTTTTTTAATTATTATTTTACTGGTTAAATACCATCCAATTTTTAACATATATATTATACATACATTTCTACATAGGCTTTCAAAATGACATAAAGAGCTGAGTTCTATTCTGACCTAGTTTTGGTGATTTGGTTTTATTTATTTTTGTGTTTTCCTCCTCATTCCCACTTGACTACACTGACTTTCCATTAACTTTCCATTCTAAGTGAAAGTGCTGATGAGTACATGAGTAAGATTGAGCTATAGATTCAATGAGGTGGAAAGCTGAATTACATCTTCAGTAACACCCTCAAACATGTATATCCAGTGAGACACATTTACTTTGGCTGTGGGCACAAAGCAGGCAAACTCACAGAGAACTGTAATTCCTTTTTTTTTTAAGCAAAGAAAAAATTCAGTCTTTTTCTAGTTTGTGTTTATCTGCTCTGTCCTGCTGAGAATTCACTTCAGTGAAAAAAGGCTTTGTTTGCTTTCATACTGTATGTATAGATATCATTGTATAATTATGATTCAAGGACTTGTGACACTTGAGACAGGGTAAATTCTGTAGGCAGATGAGCTGGTTAAAATCTGTCAAATATTGCAACTAAGTCTAGATATTCTTTTAGTTTTCAAGGTATTATTTGCTATATTGCACTTCAAAAATAAGTTTAAGTATAAAAATGTATGCTTTCCAAAGCAAAGGTATTTTAAAAACCTGATTTTTATGTGCTTTCCAGTATTTCTGGCATGCACTATAACATTTTTATCTTTCTTACCAGCCATATTCAGAGATTTTATTTTAAAAAAATCTTTCATTGTTTAGTTTTAGAGTCACAAGAACACACTGCAGTTTTAACGTCTACAGACGTAAATAAAACCCACAGCACAATGCATAACAATGTCTCACATTAGGTGGAATTTGGTAAATGCAAGGGAATTCTGGTATGAAACATCTATTCCATGTGAATCCACATTAAGGCACACAACAGAATACTGTTCAGACACTGCAAGTCATTTCAAATCAGCTTAGACCTCTCTCAAAACCCTTAAATTGTAATGAAATTGAACATGCATGCAAGGCACCGTGCTTTGCCCTACGGCAACTCTAGTTGCAGGTCTGCTTTTTGCCATTTGTTCCTCATTTAACCAGAATAACACATCACTGGTGAACATATATGTGAACATACTGGTAAAAAAAAAAAAAAAAACAACCTGAAAGAAGTAGCTGCTTCAGTTGTCCCAACACTGCAGGTTCATCAGCCTCATCTCATTGCAAGAATTTTTTTCTGAAGTTCAAATCAGGATCAGGATTTGAAGTTGAACTCTAAGTACGGTTAAATTCATTTTAGCGAGATGAGGCTGAAAAGATGAATTGAAGGCAGTAATTTTGGAAAAGTAATTATTTATTGTATCCAGTGCTTTGGATTCTTAATTTCTTTCCTCCTTTAAGTAAAACTTTGTAGCCCAAACAACATATTGAACTGGTTGCAAAGTCAAAGCAACCTGTATAAATCTAGAGTCACGTCAGTTGCTTCAGTAACATTATCCCAGATTTACACCTGTGTTGGTGAGAACAAAGGCTGTCCAATTAAGCTTAAGCAAATTAATAAAAACAATTTTGCTTCAGTTTTCTACTGATTGAGTGGTTAGCATGTTTTCATTGTGTTGATATCGCCTAGTTTCACTTTGCAATGCATATCGACTCAGAGTAGAAATGGTTAAATATGAAGAAGCCAGGTTATTACGCATTTCAATTCCAGAGTCAAATATAAAAATTTCTATTATAGGGACAATTAATTATATCTCAAAATGGCAAATGTGCATCCTTGTCAGGTAGAGTGTACTCTGATGGCCTTTCCTCAAACACTGAATGTGGAGATTTGATCTCTTCTAATGGTGCTGAGAAAAGGGTAATTACGCTATGGTCAAAGCTAATTTGCTTTCTGCCAGATGAACTGTTGTATTTTATTGTACGCTGACATTTTAAAGTAATTACGGCACTGTTGACCTTAGACAATTCCAGTTGTATCGCTGTCTACAGCTGCAGCGTTCTACCTTTGGCTGGCAGACAGCGGCTGTAACGAGGTAATGACACGGACAAAGAGCACCATATGGGGCTCCTTTGAGATACACAAAGCCCAGTGAAAGGAAACAAGAAAATTTTAACATCATCATTTCAGTCACCCATTCCTACAGCCATAAAAGATCCCATCCCCCCTGTACACAAAATGTCCTGAATACTTTACTTGGTCATATACTGTATATCTGTGTGTTTTCCTTCTGTAAATGGCAGTGTGCATTAAGAAGAAAGAGGTCAGG
This sequence comes from Trochalopteron elliotii, assembly GCA_024734555.1. Classification (NCBI taxonomy): domain Eukaryota; kingdom Metazoa; phylum Chordata; class Aves; order Passeriformes; family Leiothrichidae; genus Trochalopteron; species Trochalopteron elliotii. Next base: position 2,335,886 of record JANPWX010020199.1, on the reverse strand, counting down.
TAGAACTGAATGTGACGGACTGGTCTTTCTCTGACATGAGTTCAAAGGCTAAAGACTATTGATTGAGATAAAAGCCTAGGTTCTTATCTAATGTTAAAGACACTCCTTGTTGTCTGAAAGCTGTGCACATAATTAGGCTGAAAGAAAAGCACTTCATCCAGAAAATCACTGTAAACTGAGCTTCATTAAATGTAGATATTAGTTAATTTAAAGAAAGACATTATTTTTCATTGATACGTTTTAATGGTTGTCTCTTCTAAGCTAAGAAATATAATCATGTGCAGAGAGCTTCCTGGTTAATGTATTCCTGCTAGGACAGAAAAACAGATTGCTATCACTCACAGAGAGTAATGCTTTATCATCTCAGAGAAAAAAATGTAGGCTCTTGAAGACAAAAAATTTATTATTTCAAAGAGCTGGTAGAAAACTGAACTTTACTGTTGCATTAAACATTTTCCTACTGTTTTGTGGCATGGGCAATAGAAATGTTCACTAGTTCAAAGCAGGCAACAGGATTTTACCTGTGTCATGCTCTACAACTTACATGATAAATGTAAAGAGATAGTGGAAATGATTCTATGATTGTAAATCAGTTAATCTCCATTGGAGTTAGTTTTCCACAATGAGGTCTTGTTAGAAACAGTAAGAAAAAGGAGATTACAGTTGGCATGTGTCAGAAAAATTACATCTGAAGAAACAGGTTAGTCCCAGCATTCAGTGTTGCTCTCGGCTCTGAACTGATAATATCATTTCTTAGAAATCTAGTTTTCAATTTTTCACAGCTCATCCAGTTGTGGCTGAATATTACATGGAGAAATAACCTATGCATCCTAAAAACCTGAGTTTTGAGAATACTATCTCTTTATGAGAGGTTCTGAAATGGGAATGGTGCTTTAAAAGTTAAACTATGATTGAATATAGAATTCTGTAACTCTGACTACTTGCTGAAGTTAGACTTCTGGCCCAGAATTTACATCCTAGATGCATATGTTTCTAATAATTGTCCAGCCTTATGTTCCAGTTATGGACTCAGGTTATATTTTTGGGGGTGGGGGGGAAATACTCTGAAAGCAATTTTCTTGTTTTGTTTTACCTATTTTAGTACTTCTTGCTATTCCATACAAAAACGCCCTGGTGGTGAGTGAAACAAGGCCCATCACTCTGTGCATGAAGGACTTGTGTTGTCAACCACGCAGAAAAACACCATTCCTGTGCCTGAAAGGCAGAGTGACAAAAAGCACAAGCCATGCCAGCTGCTTTGTGGCCATGCTTTCTGTAGTGGTACTTTGCAAGAGGGCATAAGGAGAAGCCAAAAAAGAAGAGATTATAAACAACCTGGAATTTTAAAAAAAAAGGTCTATCTGTAGCATTGTAGCATAATAATGTAGAGTTGTAGGAGTGCGATAGAGGGGTACAATATATTTTAATAGAAGACAAACCCGTGCCCTTAACATCCTGCAAGGGTGACACAAAGGAGAAATAAATTGCATTCCAGATGTTCATATTCACACTGCTAGCCTGGAAGTAGAGATTCAAGGATGTGTGATGGCACAGATGATCTTTTTCTTCACAGAAAATGCAGAACGAAAGCAAAGCATATGACAGGTCTCACTAAATCCGGTCCTACAATAAAGTTGTTAGTCTCTGGTATCTACTCATAAAGAGCAGTGACAAAAAATGGCAAAACAGCAATTTAAGATGTATAAACATATAGATATTTGTCCAAGGAGTAAGGCTAGATAGCATCAAGGAAAATGCATTATCTGTTTTCAAATTTGGTTGTAATTTGTCCTGTGGCTCTGTTTGAAAGCAGATGAAATTTGAGGCTAAAACATCTCTGTTATAATCTGAGGTTAGATGCTGCAGCTATTTTTTTTATCACAACATGCATGCTTACTCTACATCCTGTACATCTTGTGTTTGCTCTGTATGCTGCAACAGCTAAAGCTCAAAATAGGACTCAGCTTCATGCATAGGCAGCAACTTGAGCCAGAATGGCTTTAACTTCCTAGCCAAGCTAAGCTTGTCTCAGCTGGAAATTGCACTTCACGTGTTGGCTAGTTCACAGGTAAAGAATTGCAAATTGCACCCTATTATTCTTGTTTTATGCAGATTCCAAATGGGACATGCATGGATTGCTATTCATGCAGTTTCACTGGAAAATGGCTTGGAATTGGGAAAGAGTAATTTGTGATCTTTTAAATTAGAAATGGGAATACATTTTTCTGAATTATTAGCACAGTTTTTATTTGTAGGTTGAAATTGTTGGTGATGCCACCTGCATTCCTTGGTGGAGGTCATGATGCAGGACAAAATCCACTATTGATCTTTTTGGAGCTGTATTTTCACCCTTGAAATTGGCTTCCATTTAATGTGAATTCTTAAGAAAGCTAACAAAGGGAAAGAGTGTTACATTTCCTGATGGAAAAATAGATTTAGGGAATGAGCAACCTATGACAAGGGAGAAAAAAATTAACAGAAAGGAGTTTTGAAGATGAAGACAACTTTGAAAACAAGATCTTGAAATGGAAAACTGACAACTGGTATCAAAGACAAGAAAAGGGGAATTTTGAGAAATTCATGAACCAGGGGCATTGTAGAAGTACTCTTCAAAACAATTGAGAAGGTAGGGTGGTAAAAAAAGGAAAAGAATCTGAGAAGAAAAAGGAGAAAACTAGTAGAATGGAGATTTCAGGCTAAATAAATCCAGACAGTTTCTGCAATATTTTGTGCGATACTGCTTCATCAAGGATTTAGTATTTGGATATATTCTTTGTCTTTGCAGTATTTATAATTAGTCTTCCTCTTTGCATGTGAAGATACTAGAAGCAGTTCACAAGAAATTTTTAAACTTTTTTTAAGATTTCCAGAAGTTATTTTCTTTTAGAACAGAATGGCTCTCTTAACTCTGTTTGAAATGAACAAACTTCCAACACAAAGCTATTTAGTGCTGTAAAAGATAGTAACTTTAATCAAGTATATAGATTCATTACGGGCCATACTAGGTCTGTGTCAAATATGTGACCCTCCAATCTGTGTGCAGTTAGGTGTGGCAGTACTATCTCCTCATTACTATCTTGAATTTATTGCCCATGAAATAGTCTGTTGTCTGCTTTTCTATCAAAACAAATATAAAGACACATATCTGGCACATAAAAATATAACTCAGAAAACTGACATTGAGACTTTTTGAGATATAATGAAGCAAAAATATATTGTCTGAAAAACAACACTTTCTTCTCATTTAAACATTCAATTCCAATACCAACAGTTTATTCTTAATTTTTTAAATTTAACTTTAAATTTAAAAATTTTCTGTGGAAAGTAAAATGGTTTCTCAGCATTCCCTCAAAAGTAATGAAATTCAAAATATCAGCAATAACAAATTCAAATGTTTTTTAAAAGGGATACCTTAGTTTTTTTCCTAGGTTATAGGTTATCACAGGATATTTGATTACACAGCAGACATGCCCACACCATCTTCTTCGAATATAACCCTGATCCTTCAGAGAAGTTAAAATTTGTTTCAACATGGAAATCAATGAAGAGGTAGCGGCATTTTCATTGGAGAAGAGTATAGATATATGCATTTCAAAGTAAATGCATTCACTTTACTTATAATTCTTTATAATTCCTATATCAGTTTGATGCGGTTTGTTGTTTTTGTTGGTTTTTATGATGTTGTTATTTTTTTTCAAGAGGTTAGTAGTAGCATTTTTTCTACACAGAGCTCTAAAAGGCTAAATTTGCCTTCTAGAACTTTGGTGTACATAGACAAACCTTTAATCTCAGTTCTGGATTTAGGAGAAAAGCAATAAAATTATTTTTTAAAGCTTGACATTGGCAGTTAATTATTCATTTACTGAAGACATACTGGGCTTTTTCTCTCTTTAGGACAAGTCCCAACTTGTTTCTTCTGTCACTAATAAAAGAGTCTTTCAGCAGGTCTGTGTCAGTCCTTGGTCACAGAATGTCCATGTTCAGAGTGTCTATTGTGTCCCTTCCTTACCTTCCAAGAATACCACAAGTTTTGGAGAAGTGTTACTTCTTTCATAGTCTTTGGGCAAACCTTTGTTTGTTGGAAGCCATCATGCCTCTATTGCTCTCTGTAGCAACCACAAAGTCAGAGGTGGAAAAATTATTCCTATTTCAGTGCTGAAGTTTAAACATTTTTCTTTTAAATGCATGATTTCAATAGTAATGGAAAAGCCTGGTGCTATGAATAACTGCCAATTTATAATGTTATAAAATGGTCTACTTTGTAGGTTTCACTGTGTCCTAATCTGGACATTCTGCAGTGCTTCTGTTGTGCCCTATCTCTCCTTTTGTGTCTATACTATTCATTTTAATTGACCTAATTAAAGAATTGTTGTCTTCATATAATTCTAAATAGAACAGCTTGAGCTGCAAAGTTCAGATTATATCAGAATTTAGAAGTTTCATAGGTGATGTGAACTTTCTGTGACATTTAACCCCATTTAACATAAATTGTTCTATTTATTTTAGTAAAAGTTTATTACTAATGTCATCAAAGCAGAGTGCAAGATCACCTCAGAGTTACTTGTAGCTCTGTTAATATCAGTTCAGGAGCTCAAGGGCACAGGTCTTCACATGTTAAGGCAGCTGAAATATATGGGTTTTTAACTAATCGTTATTCTCTCATTGAGTTAAATATGGTCCTGTTTCAATGAGCTAGAATAAAACTTTCTTTGGGGCTATGGCCAGGAAAGTTTGCTACAGTCTGTTCTTTAGGGACTCTACTGCAGGGTACTGAACTCATTGATCATGAATATAGGACATTAAAGGAACAGTGCTTTTAAAAGGTGTTCTCTGGAGGTCTGTTAATCTCTGGCTAAAGCGGTCATGCACAGTTTCTGAGTGAGATCATTCACAGCACTGTGCTTCCTTCCCAGGTCCATACATGAGAACAAACTGATGACAATGCATCCATAATACTTTTCTATACATCCTTTAAATGTTTGACATAGGCAAAAATTAAGAACGTTGTATATATTTAGTTGACAGTGTACTAGTGGAATTTTATGTTCTAAAGATTTAAACTCATATTTCCAGACTAGCTGTAGAGGAGATAGTAGTATTATCACCTGGTAATTCATTTTTTTATCTCTGACAGGGTACAGTTATTCTTCAGAGTAAAGAAACTAACACCTTTACAGAGGGTGTCATGCCTGCTGAGAGAAATGGTGGTTTATTTTTTGTTGGAAAGGTGTAAGAGGGAGGTCAGTAAAAGAGGAGGACAGGACTTCTGACAATTGACAAGTGTTAAAGTTTTGCAGAGAGCTGGAAAAAAGTGAAAAAGCATTGCCTATGTAGAACAGCAATTATGGTTAGCTCATTTAAAGGAAAAATAAAATGGGTCAAACTTAAGACAGTGTATGTTTGAGCTGTTCTGTATTTTTCTTCTTAATTTTCATATCTTTTGCCTTCTCTTATTCTTTTATAGTATTTGAAATATTTTGGAAGGAACCTTTAAAAAGGTGGTTCTGTAAACTTTCTCACCCTTCATTGTGTCATGAGTGAGTACAGCTGTGTGTAATTCCCTAAACTTCAGGATGAAAATTGATTCCACTTATTTTAATTTTGCTGCCCATTAACTTCAGGTGGAAGACAGGAATTCTAAGCTGAAAACAGCATGCATCTCAAACTGGCGCAGAAGTCTGTTTTTGCAGATTATGGCTGGTTTAAGAAACCTCTGAACTGTCACGTACCATTTGAATTAATGAGGCCATACAGGTCTAAGGTCTCTAAAAAGGCCCATCTAGATTAGAATTGATTAATCCTGTGGTGGGCTGCAGAGTATTATTAGAGTGACAACAGATGTAGGTTTTGTGTAAGCATAATTTCATAAAGATCATCAGCTGTATTCTTTAATTAGTGATGGTCACCTATAACTTGACTGTAGTGGAAATTTCACCAAAACCATTAACACACATTTTCTGAGAAGTAACTTTGTGAAGAGAAATAGAAGTCAAAGATATGATTTATAAGTAAGAAAACATGTTCAGAAAAATTCAATGTGGAACACAAATCCCTTCAAATACTTGAATTTCTGACAGATTTCCTATTTCTATATCATGCATGAATTTCCACCTTCTTATTGAAGTAATTACTTGTTCATTTTTATGAATAAAATTAACTGTGATATCAAGCAGTGACTGAAAGATAATGTAGCTATCATATAGATATACCTAAAACCAAAACTGCAGTTTTGAACTCCATTTAGCATTGAAGAACTCAAAAATGTTCTGATTCAAATTTGACAGCTGTTGTTTCTGTAATCAGTTAATATAAAGCCTGTGATCCGAATACTAATAAGATTTATTTTTTTTTAACATAAATACTAAATGCTAAGCCCAGTGGAGTGTTGAAGACAATGGAATTTTTAAGATATAAATGTGGAAAAATAAAAAAACAAGATTAAGGAATTTTTACAGCACGTTAAATATCGCCCATTCTATAATTCTACAGATATAATTCCACGAAAAAAATTGATCGCTTCCTCAAGCACCATCTGAATGATTTGTCAACTGTTTGCATGGTGCTAGTGGTAGCATTTAAAAAATTATTCCCTAGAAGAGCAAGGGACATTATTTTTTTAACAGACCTTTTTATTTTTTGCTTTGTGGTTTTGAATCCCAATTATAATCAATTGAATATCACAAAACCCATAAGGTATCTAGCCTCTAATTTCCTACCCTTCAATATTAAATGGTCAAAATAAGTGGTTGTTTTAGAGTGATTATGATGACCATAATGAGGCCTGACACTTGTGACACTTCAGACACGCAACCACCAGCAGCTCCATCACAACAAAGGGGCTCGGAGTGCAACACATTGTAGTGGTGGGGAGAGTTGTGAGTTCACGGCTTTGCACAGCAGATGTGGCCGCACATCTTTGCACCCCTAAACACACATGCTCATCCAGTCTGACAGATCAGACAATGGCACAAAAAACCCATCGCTGGTGCCTAAACAAAGACCTCATCTCTAAAGAGACAAAGCTGCGCGCTGAATGCGTTGCCACTGGTAAATTTTCCAAATGGAAAACAATGTATATTTTATTAATGAAAAATAAATTGAAACAGTGATGACAAATGCATTAGTGCTTTTTTTAAATGTTTCATGAATGCATATTCTCTTTATTTCTAATATTTACCTTCATACCATCATGCAAATGATTTTGTTAATTAGTTGTATATGCTTCACACAACAAATGCAAGGAAGCTAGGGGAAAGGAAGCTGGGGGACTACACTAAGAGAGATAAAAAATTCATCAATCAAGTGAAATATGATTTAGCAGTCTTTAGTGTATAAACCATATTTTTTCTTTAATATTTATTTAGACAAATATATAAATGGATGAATTAGAGTTTTTAAAGTCAATTCTACCTGGGTAATTGAAAAATTTATTCTTAAAGGATGAAATAGAAAGCCCAATTTTCTATTCAACTTAACAACAACGGAGCATTAAAAAGTGAAGCAAGATATGTGAATATTTACCATAAGGAGGGAACTGGGCATTAATGGGCTCTGGAGGCTTATTTGGAGACAGCTGCATTTATCATGAATCAAGAAAGTGAAATAGCAGCCCTGGTGTGCTGTAGGTCAGTCACAAATGTCGACTTCAGAGAGCTATAAATCTGCAGCATTACTTCAGCTGCCGAATCTCAGAACTCCCTTCTAGCATTTTCCTATAATTTAAAGATTATGTAAGGTGTATAGTGAGAGAGTTAGATGAAAATATTAATTTAGAGATAAATCCTCTAAATGCTCTAAAGCAGCCTTCTGCTGAGCAGGATCATCTTCTGGTACACTTCAAATAGGAATTGCTACTAGTTTTGTCAACAGTAGGAGGTCATGGATGACTGCCAAACAAAATAAAGACTTTTTCAATAAAATGCTTTCAGTTCTAAGTAGTCACAGAATATCTTCCTGTGCCATTTTGTTAGTGATATTTATACTTTGATATATTGTTTCATACTTACAATTCCTTGACAGAAATCATAATTGTGAAATGAGCTGGAGTAAAAAAACAATTAATCACAGTTAACTCCTTCTGGCATGTCCAGAAAAGATATTTCGTTGTCACTTCTGAGTGTTTTAAAAGTATTATCCAGGCTCACAGATTTTGTATCCCACTGTGAGGCTGCTGGTCTTCAAAATCGGATATTTACATGTTAAAATCCAAAGCTTTTAGGAAAAGTGGTAACATTTCTTAGCAAATTAATATGTTAATTACTGTGAAATAGAAAAGGGGACTATATTGTTTTAACTTCATCAGCATGAGCTACAGGAACAGACCTTTTAGCTCTTGATAATTGAACCTTGTAGTTTGGTATGCAGATTTTTTAGTTTCTGACCTGTTGGTAGAATTTTTGTAAAATGTCAGGACAATGAAGAAAGAATAAAGTCGAAATTTCAGGGTTGGCTTTTTTTTTTTTTTTTTGCAAAGTAAAGTGAAACCAGTGAGAAGTGATGTGGTTACCTGTGATAACATGGGCTCGACTTACAAAACTCCAAGTTCAGTATTCTAGTTTAAACACCAATTTTGCAGCCAACAGATTGTGTAATACATCTACAATTCATCAATATGCAGTACACATGAGCTACATAGGCAATATTCATGAGCTGATTTTAGCTGACCAGGTGAGTGTTCAAATGAATGAATTAGAGTGTCAGACACTGCTGTATTTCATAAGTTCCTGAATATGAAGTTGATGATGAAACTTTGTTAACTCTGAAGATGAAGAATATTAGGCCTGAAAAGTTGTCTGTTATTACCCGGAAAATGAACATAGCCCTTTACATGCAAAAGGGTCACAACTCTTTCATCTGAAGTGCACAGCTATTTCAGTCTACTTTTAATTGCATATCACAAGTGGATTTTGAGACATATGTATTAACAAATGTTACATATGTTTGTGTGCAAACTGTTCAGGATCTCTTTTATCATTCTGGTTGGGTCGCATTCAATCTCTATCAAGTTCAAAAAGTGATCATCTCACCTTTGTGAAAATTGGACAAGTGCTTAAATATGTTTCTTTAATATGTATATAATTTTTCTTTTAATTTTAGGGATATATGAAGAATGCTTTCTAAACAGCTGTCTAGTTATGATATAACTAGGCAATTTTTTTATGATATAACTGCATTTTCCATGGCAGTATGGCATTTCAGTATATGAAAGCTTGATTTACAGTTTCAGTTTTCTGTTCTTTTTTTTAAATTGTTTTCTAAGGGACTGATCTAAGAATGTGCAAATATATTGCATGGGATTGAAGATTATTTTTTCCTTTCTTAGTCCACTGTAAACATTTAATAGCCAATAAAAACTTCTCATGTTTTATTTTAGTCAGCAAAATGGACAGTGATATTGAGTGCACCTCCAGCAAGTTTTCTGGTGACACCAAGCTGTGTGTTGCAGTCGACACGCTGGAGGGAAGTGATGCCATCCAGAGCGGCCTTGCCATGCTTGAGACGTGGGTGCACACAAACCTCATGGAGTTCAAAAAGCAAAATGTAAGGTCCTGCACTTGGGTGTGGCAATCCCAAACACAGCTGCAGGCTGGGCAGAGAAGTGACTGAGAGCAGCCCTGAGGAGAAAGACTTGGTGGGGATGGCTGGTGAAAACCTCAACATGAGGCGGCAGCGCGCGCAGCCCAGCGAGCCAAACGTGTTCTGGGCTGCGTCCAAAGGAGCGCGGCCAGCAGGGCAAGGAGGTGATTCTGCCCCTCTGCTCTGCTCCTGTGGAGCCCCACCTGGAGTGCTGTGGACAGTTCTGGTGTCCCAACAGAAGGAGGACATGGAACTGTTGGAGGATGTTCGGAGGAGGGCCAAGAAGTTGATAGGAGAAACACCTCCCCTGTGAAGACAGGTTGAGAAAGTTGAGGCAATTCAGACTAGAGAAGGGAAGGGTGAGTGGAAAACTCATAGCAACTTTCCAGTAACTAAGGGGACCTACTGGAAAGCTGGAAGAGATGCTTTATCAGGCACTGTAGTAATAGAATGAGGAATAATTGGTACAAACTGAAAGAGGAGAAATTTAGGCTGGATGTTAGGAAGAAATTCTTTATTGTGAGGATGGTGAGGTACTGGAACAGGTTTCTGAGGGAGGCTGTAGATGCCCCAAGCCTGAAAGTGTTCAAGGCCAGGTTGAGCAAACAAGTCTAGTGGGAAGTGTCCCTGCCAATGGTATGAGCTGTTGGGATTAGATGCTGTTTAAGGATCCCTTCCAACCCTTAATATTCTATGATTCTATGGTTTTTCTTTTTCATTCATTTCATTCAATCACTTGGAGACACAGAAGGTCTATTTTTTCATTACTTCCCTGTATTGGTTACCAATAACATGTCAATATTTTGCATCCTAGCTTTGTATCTGAAATACAAAGGCATAGTACTCAGCTAATTTCTCTCCTCCGTGTGCTGAAAACATAAAAAGACCTGAATTTAACACAGACATGATCTCAGAAATCTTTTATAACCTTAGTTCACCCTGGTTCCATGAAAAAAAGTACATTCTCCTCAGAGCAAGCCATTGTAAAACACATATTATAGGATTAAATACAGACCTGTATCACAGAGGGGAGATCGTACGCCTGTGTTGGGATCTAGATATTTTGCCTACCAAGGGAGTTGGAAGGCTCTGTGACACACTGAGGTTAGGTCTTTTTTGTTGGTGACCATCAGCTCTCCAATGCAGTATGGCTGCCTGTGGTGTTCAACTCTTCTCCCTTCATGTGTGTTGGACCAGTGTCTCTCCTTTAGACCACAGCTTTTCTCAGTAGGAATTAAAACTAACATAAGCTGTTTTTCAGACCTAAAGTCTCTGTAAAGTCCTCCAGAGCTCTAAGTTTCCCTATCCAAACCAGTCTCAGCCAGGTAATTACCACCTGGAATTGCTCCCCAGAAATCTGAAGTTATACATGCCAGTTTCCTGTGAACAATGCAGGAAAACTTCACAGCCCATATTTTACATTAAGAACACTGATAAAACCCAACCAATTACACTTCAGGTGGCAAAGTTTTGAAGTCAACACACCTGACCACATTCCTACAGATCACCTGCTTCAGAGGACATCATCGTGATAAGAACCAACCTGTTTGCCATTTTAAAGAGAGGTGGAATCACACTACAAAAATACTTTGGGAATTATCCTTTCTTGTTCCCTGTGCTCTGAGAGTCCTTTGTCTAGTCTTCAATGGATAGAGATCAGGATTCTGTAAAATGTAATAGTGTCTCAGAGACATTTAAAATAGGTAGAACACCACTAGAAGAAATGCTAAAATATAATAGCCTGCATGAGTCTAGTCTTAACTGCAAAAGTAAACATTGTTTCTGGGAAAAGTACAGTGAATTTTAATAACTTTAAAAATATATATAAAAGATTTTTTTAAATTAAATGCATGCATAAAATTGTTTTGCATGTTACTTCAGTAAAAAAAATGAAATAACTGGCAAGTAACATCTCATGTAATTTTTCTCTACTATTTTCAGTCATTTTGTGAAATGACTGGTTTCACAATCTGACTAGGGCATAAATTTAGATCTCTGTGATACTCAGCTTTTTTCTATGTTCACTGCCTGTTTTTTTTATTTTTGATATAAAAATTACAGGGTATTTGTTCTCTAGATACCAGGATAGATATGTGATTTTCAAGCATATGTTGACATCAGTTATTCAGAGGCAGTGTCTACAGTATTTTCAGTAAATTTACCATCATTGCTGGGAGAGGGTGCAAAAAGTCCTTTTATTTCTTTATGCAAAGATAAGGATGTTAAGGAAAGAGAACCCATGAAGTTCCTTCAGGGTTTTATCATTAAGTGTGAACAATGCTGTTGTCTCCTGGATAAGCCATAAGTATGGGTACTACAAATTCCATTAAGCATATCTTTCTAGTCGTAACAATTACCAAGTAATATGAGACCATTGGAATAACGTGGTAGCTAGTTCAGTCTGGTTTTATTTCAGGATTTCTGTGTTATAAAATGTTAAGGTTCTAAATAATGTTGTAGTGGTTATTGTGGTGGCTTGTTTGGGTTTTTTTGTTTGTTTGTTTGGGCTTTTTTGCTTTTTTTTGCCTTTTTCTATTTTTTTTTTCTCCGAAACTGTTTTTCTAAAACACTTCCTTTAGGACGTGGACTATTTAACTTCCTTTTCTAAGAGAAATCAGGAACTGCACAGCTTAAGCATTCAGCTGTGTGTCCTTCCTACTGCTTTCCAGCTAAATCAGTTGTATGGGCAAAGCCAGTCATAGCATTGATGTTTTGAGGAGAAAATTCCAGCATAGCTGAACTGTAGTGTACTGCTTCTGTTTAGATGATATCTATTAAAGGACCTCTCTTGATATTTTCTATTTGGCATAACTGTTTACCAACTTCACAGTTAATTTATCACCTTCACCATAGGAAGAAGATTAATTATTTCTGCAAAATGTTTTACAAAAGCAGTGCTTTACGAAAGCACCTCTCTTGGCAGAGGCTTCTGAGACAAACAGGCCATGGCTGGAGCAGCAAAGATTTCATGAGAAGCCCTTAGGACAGATGAGCTCAAATGGGTAATGGGGGAAAACTGCAACGTGCTTTATGGTCTCAGTGCTCTCCTGCAGCAGTATCTCACCCACAAATCTAAAAAATAAGGCTGTTATCTTCCACATGGGACAAGCCCAAGGCAGTTGTTGTAACATGTCCTGCCTTTGGTTGTACTGAATGTCTTTTAAGGTCAAGGATCATAATGGGTGCAAGAAGGGCTAACCTGCTCATATAAATCTTATAAAAGAACTTCAAACCTGTGTGGAAGAATTTTTGTTATCTGTTACCTCTACACAGCATGCAAAGTGAGTCTTTATTACTACTATTTGTAGGTAACACCAAAGTTGCTTTGATGTATTTAGTAGATTACAAAAAAGACATAGTGAGGGAAGGGGCCGTGACAGTTTCATGAGATTTGTTTTGCAAAGATCATTTGGAAAAAACTATAGAGTAGTGTTTGCAAAACTTAAATCCAACTTTTGGCAAGGCATACAAACAAATTTCTCTGACTTCTGGAGAGGAAACTCTTTTAACTGTTTAGAAAATGTAAATCTGTTAATAAGTCTCCTTAAAAATATTAATTTGTTTTGATTAATGGGTTTTGACAGACAGGAATATATGTAAAATCATGACACTTCCTGCCTGTAGTTTTCTTTGGTACAGTATTTATAATGACTTTAGTGTCTTGATGTATTGTTGCAGTTTGAACTGGTATACAGAACTCATAATTAATGCTGTAATCACAGTTTCTATTTTTGATTATTGTCTCTATGTGACTATTTCTCACAGAGCTGTTTTATCATTTTTTCAATGAATTGCATACCTTTAAGTTTATATGTTCAATATTATTGATATAGATGTCTTTCAAACATACAAAGAAAAAAAAAGAGTACATCCTCTCTACTTCCAAACGCTTAATGACAAAATAATTTAGAACAGCACAGTAAATGTAGATGCATAAAGAAAGCAATTTCTAAACATAATCAATGTACCATATTTTCCAGTACCTTTAAATTATTCTGATTTAGAGTAGTCAGTTGGAAGTACTTTACAAAATGACAAAGATTTTTGAGGTCTGTTCCACAAAATTTCAAGCCTCTTGGATATGCATTTCAGAGGACACAAAAAGTGAAGATAGTAAAATTCATATTTTGATATCTCTTGAGCAGTAGAGAAGAGGAACTCCTAGTCTATATGAATAAGCTATTTAGAAGATCAAAGAAGTGTTATGTACAGACACAGAAATTTTTGGGACTGTTTGTGTTAGGCTAGATATAAAGTGCTCCTGGGGATTCAAAAGACCAGATGACCCAATAGCACAGACATCGGCTCTAGTGTGGGTATAGAAGTTCTCTCTATCTTATGGACTTGTGCTTGCCCTGTCAAAAGTCTGGATATACTCTTTCTAATGTCGTTTCATGGCTTTTCATGCTCAATACCTGAGGTCAAATAAGATGTACTTTGACAGTGACAAAGTTGCTGAGGCATTTCATCTGTAAGTGTGCAGTACTGATTTTTCTGCCTAAGAGTGTGAAAAGCTCTGTAATGAATCTAAGAGTTAAATTAAATGAGCTTGAAGTCTCTCCACCCTAGAATTCCTCAAACATGTTAATTTATTTCCTTTCAATAATAAGCTTAGACTGGTATTTTTATGGCTTATGGGTGTAATTTAAAAAAATACAGATCATCAAAATGAAACCTCTGAGGAACAGTAGGGAGGAGAAAGAAAGAACACAGAAGGTTGAATATGAAAATTTTCTCAACCTCCAAGAACATTTTATGATCAAAATCAGGATTATTGACTGGTGGGTGCTACATTCATAGGACAACATGGAAGACAAGCTTGAGATTCATGCCTTAGTGATTCAAAGTGTGTCTGGGCCTAAGTCTCAGCAGCTGTGGACATTCTATTTTCAGAAGTTAATAATTATGGAATTAAGCTTTATCGCCATCTCCTCGTGCTTCTGTTGTGTACTTCTTGTGCTGTGTGCTTGTTGCTTTTTGTTTGTACTTTTCCATTCTTCTAACTGCCACAACACAATTGTTTCAGCAAAGGGGTAAAACACTGGAAAGTGAAAATTGATGGTACAAGAGTAAAACCCAAATCTTCTATTCCATATGTTCTGTGAGCTCAGTGGGCTGTCTGTTATCCTTTTTTCAGCCCCTTTTTCTTCTCAATTTCTTCCCATTTTCTTTCTAGGAGAAGGAAACAATCCAACTCTGCCTTTTACGCTGCTGTGAAATGAAAATTTGAAGAAAATCCTATAGATCCATGTAACACAGGAAAATATTTTACTGTCTCCTCTGCATTTTCAAAGTCAGATAAAATTCTCTGGAGGTATTTTACCTCTATAGGTAACAATTTACTTGGTGTTAGTTAAGTTGTATGTTCCTGAATTTCCTTCCACGTAAATAAATGTGGCAGAAAATTAAGGTTACTGGACCTTTATGGAGATGAAGATCATATCTGATACTTTTCTAACAGAAATAAATTAAAAGCATAACCAATTTAAACAAAGCCTTTAATCTGAAAATGCAGAAAGAGTGATTTTCACACTTGCTTAACTCTTGCCTGAATTATGAGTCTGATGTATCCATCATTTTCTTTTGATTTTTTGTTTTACATGCAACTTTTCCTTGCATGATCTTTTTCTTCCTCTCCTTACCAGCTTAGTCGCCAAATCCCAGTTGATTCTCTGGTGGGTGAGTCTAAATAAACTCTCCTTCCTGCCAATAGCCATTTTGGTAGTTTTTGTTCATTTCAGGACAGCACTACTTTATGAAATAAGTCAATGGCTATACATAGTCTAGGACAAGGTCAATCATTGCAGCCTGCAAATTTATAGAAACATCACAGGTTTACAAAACTAGCTTTTTGAAGATGCAAGATGAAAGAAACATAGGTCACAGAGGCCTGTAGGGATGCAGGTTTAGCAGACTTTATGCAGCAAAATTAGGTGACAGGAATTTTCTACTCATGAAGCTGGTAGTATATGCACTCATTGCTGAAATACTGAAGTGTTACAGGGATTGGATCCACCATGCTGTGGTCATAACCTTATCATGTTATATGGCTACAGGATGGTGTTTGATCCAATCACCAAATCATGTAATGACTACTTTGTTTTCACAGGCCATTATCTAATATAAAGATCAAGGTATAGAGTAGAAAAAAAAAATTTTAAAGCATGTGACAATGTATGGAGATTTTAGATAACTAATTGTGGATATCCCAGCCTCACATCATATTTTTTCATATGTTAATCATATGAAATGATCATACAATAATAATGATTTTGTGATGCTTTTTTTCAATGCACTGACTTATGCTATTTCAATTGTGATTCACAAGAGAAAAAATATAAATATTAATTTTATTTTGAAATTTCAACAAGTGTTTGTTTTAAAGCATCCTTATGTGCTTTTTTACTACTTTTGACATTTCAGTGCATAATGTTACAAGTATAATGTGAGCATATAGGGGGTTTTGTTGGGTTTATGGTATTTATTTTGTGTCATTTGCTAGAAGTTTTGCACTGATTAGATAAAATATTGCAATTTTCCCTTCTTACTTTAATATAGGTTATATTTCTTTTAAGTAAGGTCCATAATTAAATTCATATCTATATCATCTATATCTATATCTATATCTATATAATCTATATCTATATCTATCTAAAGATAGATATGAAAGTCAACATTTTGAAGCAAGAATTGAGTTTCTGCTGCTTTTAAGCTAAAAACCCAGAAGCAACACAATAGGATAAGCTGGTGAATGCATTGAAGAAAGAGTTAAAAAGAATGAGCATATTTTTTTAATTCCTGTAGATATTAGCTAGCCCTAAAGAAACTGTAGAGGTCTGTCTAAATCTAACTGACACCAGTGGGTTTTACAGCCAGACTAATTTATGACTTTGTAAAGTGCTCCTTCACGTTGGTTTTATATGACACCAAATATTATGTGTGCTGGAAGTGACTGTGAAACATATTTTGTTGGTAAAAAGTATTGCATTAAATGGTTGTCTTCCATAAAATTTTCAAACAGGAATCAATCAAAGATTGTGTGGTAATGTGCAAATTTTCACTCAATTTGAACTGATTTGGCCCTTCAGAAGGTTATGGTAGTTTAATGGTTGAAAGCACATTGCTGTGCAGCAAGCTGCAAAAGTCAAAGGGTTAGGGGATTAGGATTTCATTTCCTTTTAGCCGTGGCCATGTCTGTTTTCTGTCTAAACTACTTCTTGTTCCCATTTAACCCATGCCTTTAAAGACAAAAGGGGTTAGAACTTGCGGGCCTCAGGCTTCATTTTAACAAGATGTCTCTAGCACTTTGGTGCGTAATTTGTCATAAATGTCATAGGTCAGGGAATGTTAGAAACCTACAGCCAACAGATGGTCATTATGACAGCAGTTAAGTTTCAGAAGCAAAAGATGCTTTGTGATATTTACTCTGGCATGTGAATGTTACACCTCTGAAGAATATTTTCAAGTTCACTCTTAAAATGGACTCATCCTTTTTATCACCCACTTCTTAACTAGAGCTCATAGAAGCCCCTGAGCCAAATCTTCCCACTGCTCAGAGGGTTCAGTGGGGTTCCTTCCAGCAGCAACATATATCTGTAGAACAGTCTATTTTGTACACAAAGACTAGGAATTTTCCAGAATTACTAGATGCAGAAAAAATTTGTTGTTCTGGTAAACCAGGAAAAATTTCTTTTTCATTCTCATGATATTTTCTGCTCTGTTATTTGTTTTCAAATACACTGGAAATTAAGTCTTCATATAATCACAAAATGGGCTTCTCCTGATAAGACAGTGTTTTCAGTTGAAATCTGTAATATTTTCATTTACAAGATACTACCAGACCTAAGAAACTTTACCTAAGCAGGATACATTATGACAGCCAATACAAAATATTTAAGATTTTAAAGAGAAGGAGGAAACTTTTAGAAGCGACCTCAGCCACAAAACTCCTGCTGCCCAAAGTCACATTTAAAAAAAAATCTCTTTGATATGCATATGTAGATTACTACACTCAGATCTGCATGGGAGTTGCTTTACAGAAAAAGAGTTATCTATTCCTTCAAGAGAAATGGCTGACTGGTTGGCTGATCTCTTATAAGCCTTATGACAAATACTAATCTTGAAGAGTGAGCAAGGTGGTCTTTTTTTACAAATCAGCTCTATGAAAGCGTTTAGTGTATAAAGGCTGTAGATTCAGATAAGTGCAGGAATATAGATGTAAACTTGTGTGTGACAAGATGACAGGCAGGCAAATGGGTTTAATACCGCTCATAAGTGAAGGAAGTGGGTGAGTAAAAGGTAAAAGACAAGCCTCTCTTTCCAAGATAACTAGTTAAGTCAAAAAACCTCTGCTATATTTAGTAGGAAGAAGCTATGTTCTGCAGATATGCTTGAAGCAGCATTCAACAGGTAATCATTCAGAATGAGAGAATTAATTTTCTTGCTAGACATTGAAGAACCTGTTTTACTATGTCTCATCCAAGTCACTTAGTTGAACTTTGTGAAGGTCACTAACTGACATGTTTTATGCATGTGAGGAAATAATTACAGCAACAGTAGCTGGAATTTGAAGACATAGTCTGCTTTCCAGGAAAATAAGGCTGTATCATCCATCTGCGTGCATGGTAGTTCCCCTTTAGTAATTTTTGACCAGTTGTCCAGTTTCAGAGAAATGTCAGACAAAAGATTAAAAAATAACTCTGTAGGTTTTCTGAAAATTAGCGAATGGGTACAAAAGGCAGAGCCAACTTATTCCTGTAGTACAAGACTATCAGTAAACAGTGCTCTCAGATTCTTGGAGCAGGATCAGTGCTTCCATTGCATAAAACCCACCAAGATGTTCTTGTTGCCAAAGGGGTAGGTGGTAGGTGAGACTTAGTTCCTAAACTTGTCATCTCAGTATGGGGATAGGAGGGGTGCACAGGTAATTTCTGCTGAAAAAAATACTATCAAACTCCTCAAGAAATCATGCTCAATTTATTTCACAGCTAATGGGACAATATGTCTTCTCTTTGCAAAGTTACAGAATAACTACCTGCAGCAGAAAAGGTTTCTTCCTCCTCCAAGCTCAGGACCTCATGTTCCCAAAAATATGTACTTTATGTGTGCTTCATGCTTGTTCACAGTGATAAGAATTTTCTCATGGTGATGAGGGTTTTCTCAATGCTTAGAGTGTGAAGGGTAGAATCTGTGGTTCTTGGCACCCTCAATGTTTCCAAATTTTGTATAAAGAGCTGCCAGCTACCAACTTGTGAACCTTGCAGTTAGTTACATCTTCTTGTTTTCCCTTCTAGAATAAAAAGTCAAATATGTAGGATGCTTACACTGCCTGAAGGTCATGAAAGAATTGTGAGGCGATCATTTCTCCAGGGCCACCATAAATGAAATATGCAATTTTTACTTCCCAAAGGCTTCAGATTAGAGAGATGAAAACCTGAAGGATATTACTTTTCACAACCTGAATTCTATTTTATGCTCTTGCAAAGGTAGTAGCCTCCAGAGTCCTGGTGACCCCAATAGCTGTCTGTGAGTGAGTGGACTACAATTCCTATCAGTCATTACGACAGATTTGATCAGCAACTAACTTTATTTAAACACTTTATAATTAAAGTCTGTCCCAATGATTGATAAGTATTGGATCCAACTCTCACTGAAATAGTTTAGCTGTTCCTAGTCCCTGGATTTTCCAGGTCCTGATAGTAACAAAAAGGAACTTAGGGAGCTAAGAGAAAGACATCAACAGATGGTGCAAACCTTCATGTGGAGGATTATTGTTTTATTACTGCTTGAGGAAATATAAGCAATACTCAAGAAAAATCTGAAATTCATAGTAGTAGTAAGGTAGTAAGTGTGCTTCAGACATTATTAAAAAGATACTAGGCCTTTCTAGATTTTAAATACATGACAAAGCATTATCAATATGTTCTCTAATTTCAGACATAGCAGGAACTACAACTTCCACATGGCAAATTCTTCTGCCTATAGCTTTACCTAACTTTTAGAAGGACATCTAATTTGATATAACATGAACACATTTTTTGAAGCAAATTTTGAAGCAAACCCATCTTTAGTATTAATCCTCCCTTTAGAATTGAATATTGCTTGTTATTAATCTTCAAACTAGTAAAATCACTGCGTTTTTACACAAATATGTCATATACCCTGAGTCAGTGTTTAATAACTGACAAGTATGTATGTAGTGTTTTCTTTTGGTTACCATTTATTGGGTGCTATGTTTCCTGCAGTTCCTATTTAGTAATTTGAGGATGAAAAAAGGAAAAGGTCAACAGAAAGTTAAATTAAGGATTGTTCTGAAAGTTTCCAACATTTATAAGTAGTAAGTGAGAAGTATTTAAATACATCACTGTGGAATGTAGATCAAGTGATCATTTTATTTTCCTGACAACTCTCTCAGGTGGAATAAAGACATTACTGGATGTAGATGTAAAGTGCCTATGTAAAAGTACAGAAAGTGATCATTAGCACTTTTCTATTAAACTTATTAAAAAAAGAATTTCTTTTCTCATGTTAAAAATACCATTTCACACATACCCAGCACTTACCAATTTGTAGGATGCTTCAGAGACTGACCCTTCACACATATAACCATGTGAGTACACTGCATCACATAGGAGAATGTATTTGACTTAGTACTTTTGCAGCAAATCCACATCTCTGTATGCTCCACACTGAGCAATTTTGCTTACAACTACAGAGCTGTATGCTGATCTTGCAGTATAGTTATCATGACCTTTCTTGAAGTATAGCTGCTGTATAGAGAGGAGAGAGAGGATTTATTGACATATCGCACTTGGGATCTTTCTATCCTTATAAAAAGTACAAATGAAAAAGAAATGTCCAAAAGCAATGCCTTCCATAAAGTGAAAACTTCCCCACATCCTTTTAACCTATCCCGTATTTTCCTAAGGTCTGTTTTTGTGTGTGAGATTTCCCCCAGAGTTATGAGGATATTATGGTAAAAGAGAACATGTATTAACAAAATTAATGTCATTGCCTTCACCATACTAATAAGAAAGTCAGGAAACTATACCTTGGTAAAAGAAAACATCCTGATATTTTAAAATGTAATCAAGGGTTTCTGAGAGATTTTCTAGTTTGTGATTTGCTTTAAATATTACATTGTTTTCATTGGTTTTTTTTGGTTTTTACTGATACACATTCTATAGCTTCAAAATGTAAAGAAGTCTCTTAAGCTTATGCAATAAAGGAAAATTAATAGGTGTGTATGCTGTATTGAAATCTCTGTTTAGATCCCATACATATATAGATTAGATTAAAAGTAATGGAATGAAAACTATCCCTGATATTATTTCCAAGCCTTAACATTTAGTCATGCGATGTTTAAACAACATGTAGATCTTTGCACAAACTGCTTCAAACACTTCCAAGCACATAACTAGCAGTAAAAATCTACCCTCTAAAACCTCACTTTTCTTCTCTTTTCCATTTGTATTTTTCCCATTTCTGTTCTTTTCATGTCAAGTGGTACCAAATTTATGACAAAAAACAGTTTTGCAGGAAATTTAAATGCAAAACCCCACAAAAATATTTCTAATTATCTGTAGTTCTAAATTACTGCTGTGTTGCAAATAGAAAAAAATAACTGCTGTAGTGCTGTTTTCCTTCAGTCACTTCTGAGTGGCAGAGTACACACGGAACAGCTTCAGGAGTGGTGCTCCATAGACTAACGAGCAATTAGTAAAACACATGCATTTAAAAAAAAATTAGAAAAAAATTAAACCTCCAAAACTCCTAGGTCTTGGAAGCAGAGGTGGCCACTAATAGTTAAAATGGAGTAATAAATAGCTATAAATATTTAAGCTTTATAGTTCGATTTGTTTGTAGAGGTAGCTATTAGCCTGCTTGTGAGATGGTAAATTCCTGCCTAGTACAATGCAGCACAACAGGCAGCTCCAGTGTGCACGCAGACAAAGAGCCCCAGGCAGCCCCACCCTCGCCTATTTTGCTTTACGACAACACCCCTTGTTCACGAAGCCCCTTTCAATTATAGTCTTTGTTAGTAATGTTTACTTTTTTCTTTCAAATCTCTCCTTCCTTCAGTCTCAGTCTTCCAGACAATCAGCTCACTGGAGCCAGCTCAGGGAGGCAGAGAAAGAGAAAATGAAATCCAGCAGATGTCTGCCAGGGTAAAAAACACTGCCAAATCCAGCCAAAAAACCATCCTGAGGAGGGGAGGCAAAGAAATCAGATTATTAATGTTGCTGTTGTTGTTGTTATGGTAGTAATAATAGTGGTAGCTGTTTGTATTACTGTTATCATTATTGCTGTTGTTATTATTGTTGCTGTTGTGATGATGATGATAATGATGAATATTATTGTCAAATACATTTTGTAATCCTCCTTGCATTATTACCCAAAACTGTCTCCCACCTCTCACTGAGGTTGCAGGTTGGTCACGTGGATTCACACTGACAAGAATGCTGCTTTAATGTGCTCAGTGAATATCTTTCAACTTGTATCCCTGCTTTTTTTTCCCCAGATGGTAAAAATGTTATTTATTAAGGAATGACATTTTTCCTTCTTAGGCAAAAATGGCACAAATGAGAATCAATTGTGTGATAATGTCCAGAGCTTTTCCTTGGTACTTTAAATTTTTTGCTCTTGTGATTTTCATTTCCTCCTTAGCTTGTAGGGATTTTTGCTTGTGGACATGAGGTTTGTTTTGTTTTGGTTTGGTTTGGTTTTTTTGTACAAAAGCAGTTATTTGCTTTCATGCCTGAAGTGCACCGCAAAGTGTGTTTTGGAATATATTACAAAATGTGGCAATGCTGCCTGTACATGACAGATTGTAACAAAAGGAAAAAGCTGTAAAACACTTTCACATAAAGATGTTATAATACCAGCATGCAACTTTGTAAGGTGGAATACAAAACAAATAAAAAGCAGTAGTTAAAAATGCCTTCTTTCCACACCTCCCCCACCCCACCTCCCCATCATTATATCAGCTTACTTAAGACCAAAAGATGAATACTTTGATCAGGAGGTGGCAGCTGTCACTCCAGCATCTGTAACCTGCATGTCTGGAAGCATGTTCTTCCTGTGCTCTTTACTTCACTGATAGAGATATGCCATGATTCTAGTCGACAACTTTGATATTATAGACTGATTTCTACAATGTCTCAAAAGTATACATGCATGTGTACATATATGTGTATAAATAAACACAAAGGTATGTTCATCATTAGAGAACATGTTTCTATGTTGTCCTTCTCAAATTCCAACAAAAAAGGGTTAGCATATAAATATTAACATTTAATTAAGAAATGCTGCTTTTTTTGTTCCTTGTTGTTTCTGCACTTAGGAGAGAAAATAAATGGTAGATTAAAACATCAAAGGTATTGTCTCCAGACAAGGGACAAAAGTTGGCATAGGTCTAGAGTTTTGTAAAACCTGAAATTTTGGTAAAGTGCTGAAATCTTGTTGTTTCAAGAAGCTTAGCTCAATGTAAAGTAACACAAATGTTGAGAACATTCTCTTTTTTCTACTTAAAAACCAAATTTTTGTTTCCTAATTTATGAGATTAAATGGATCATTATATATGGTTATATATGGGTATACACATATCAGGTTATATATCGATATATCTTCTATAATTCAACATATATTTACATTTTCAGTGGGCTTTACCATTCCTTATGACTCCAAACAGTGTTTAACTAAGTTAAGATATTAGTATTTTTCCTAACCCTTTTTTTCATCAATAATCAAAAGAGAGGTACTTGTTTTTATCTGCTTTGAAATTTTTGTCACTTGTTATTAACAAAAAATAATCATCTCTGTTGATCATCCAGCCACACAAACCCACATAACCCTCCACGAGGAACACCTGTATTCCATCTCTTTCAGAAGTTAAAACCAGACATAAATCCAGTTCCCTGCAAATGAAAAGGATTCACAGACAACTTAATTTGCTGCGGGAAACCAAGTTCCCTGTAGCCTCCCCATTTCTCAGCCCATGACTTTCAGCGTGTCCACCTGCTGAAAACCGTGTTTGATTTCCAGACTGGCAAACTGCCTCTCAGCAACAAAATGGTGACTTAGGGGGGAGTGGAGGAATTTCTATCTCTCTGTCATCATTAAGGGGGTTTCCCTACGTCGAGAAGGATGGAAAGTGCAATTTAATGTGGAAAATAAAAAAACCAAGGAATTCAAAAAAGGCTGAAAGATTTGCCAAGCGAGCCATTGCAGTTCTTGTGACAAGTGAGATGTCCCTGAGGAATTCACTACAGGCTGAACTGAAAAGGGGATTAAGTCTGTTTAAAGGGAGAAAATGTAACAAAAGGAGCACTTTTATCATGTAGCAGCATAAAATAAGGGACTGCTTTGTGCAGCTGATTGCCAAAGGTCTCCATGTGAAGCAGCCAGTGCTGCAGGCCCCACTCCCCGTGGAGTGAGCAGCTCCCTCTAAAGCCTGTGCCTAGACTGGAATAAGAACACAGCTCCCATTTAGGAATAAATAAGAGGTTATTGGTTTGTTTCTATGTGCACTATTTTTTATTAAATTTTCCACACCTACCAAAAAGTGGCCTGTAGGGAGATTATACTCTAGTGAAAGTTGCTGCTAATTAAAACAAGTAATTAGTGTTCCTCCAGGCTTTGCGATTTCACTCACTTTTGCCCGCCAGACAACATTAGTTTAAAAGCAATCCAATTTCTAGCAATAACAGACCGTAAAAAAGTCACTTAACAAGTATATAAGTGTAAGGTTACAGTTCAGGCTTTGATTTATCTCTCCTGGGCTATTTAGACAGCCATAGCAAAGTTGGAGGGAAGGGGGATGGGGGAGTTAAACAGTTTTTAATTCAGGTTTAGTTTTGTTGGGGTTTTTGAGAAGTCATGTCACTGCATTCACGTGAGCTTCAGGTGACAGCTTTCCAAACCACATTAAAACAGAATTGGATTTAAGGCAGTTTTCCAAGAGAGCCTTCACTTAACATTTTGGAAACAGATCCTTTCATTAGGACCTTTTGTTTCCACTTCTGATTCTGACAAAATGAAAACTTTTTGTTGACCATGTCTCTCTGGATAAATAGGTGTTTAAAGGTATTGTTGTTTCATGTTAATACAGACAAAAGTACTTATATACCTATTTTCTAGCTCTTCAAGAAACTTAAAAGAGTTTAGTATAAAATTTTAAACATGGTGATTTATTGATTAACTAAAACCATAATTGTAACACTGCTCCTATTTTTGATTAGTTTCCAATGTTCCCATGATCACAAAATACATCTGGATCACCTTATTTGATGTTGACATATGTTGGATTATACTTTCTCTAAGGATATTTCAGCTTCATCTAAACACCTCTGGAGGTTCCATCTTTTTTGCAAGGAATTTTTTTTATGCATGGATAACACCTACATTGCAAATCTACAATAGGAGTACATATAGGTGATTTTTTCCTATTAAAACAAAGTACAATTTTCTAGTGTCTAAGCAATAGACACAGATTTTACTTTTAGTGTGGATATCTGATATTTCTGCTGATAAATGTACCAGAGAAAGGAAAATATGATTTTTGATAATTTATAAAGATATTTTACACAGATAAACAGAATAAGCTTGCATAATAGTCACACTAAAATAGATGTAATTCAACACTAAACTGTCATTTTAAATGAGATTTTTTTCCATTGTATAGCAAGAAACAAGTCTGTACAGATGAACTGATTTTCTTGTAATCTTAATTTTAAATACACAAAACATACTGGTTTTCATCACAAGCAGAAAAGCTGGAAATATCCACAAGTTTTCCTTTTTCCCTTCTGCAAAAATTTTAATAATTCAGTCTAACAAGATCCATCAGGTTATGTTTATATAGATCTTGATAAAATAACTTCATCATATTGAATAATAACAGATTTAAAGAATAGTTCAGACCTTTCTGAATATCAGGATTTTCTTTTACATTTTAAGCATCTTAGAATTTGGAGGTTTTTTAACTGCTGTTTTCAATTGACATCTTCTTCTATAGGAACAGACAGAAAGAACCAACCAAGATTTTTTTTTGTTTTGTGGGTATGTTTTGTTTGTTTGCTTTACTGATAAGGATAAGAACAAATCTCCATCCCTGAACAGACTGTGGGGCACCAGTGGGCAGGATCTTCTATGTCTCGTGGGCACATAGTAGACTCCTTACAGATTAGCATGAAACCATAAGGGGCAGTAAAATAGCTCCAATTTTATGTAGTAACCCATACTTGCTCAATTCCATTACAATACAAAAGCCAATCTTCAGAAGCAATTTAGCAACAGCAATGGTGCTCATGTTGAATCCAAGAAATGGAGAAGAAATGTTCTCATGCATTCCAGTTTGAATGCCCAGATGTCCTCTGTAAATTAATTTAATGGTTATTTGTTTCTAATTTAAACATGAATTGGCCTGAAGATTCAACCCTATCTTACATCCGCTCTCCTTGTGCACTGCTGTTTGCAGAGGTTTCCTTCTGGGGGGCTGCTACTGGCAGGCTGCTTACCCCAGACCAACCACAATAGTTCCTGTGGCTTCCTCAGATCTGCTAGCTGGAAGCGTGGGTGAGGCTTTGGAATGAAGAGCGGGTTTCTGCAGTGGGTTCAAAAGGTGTTTATTGTTGCAGCTCCACATGCAAAAAACAAGGCTCGGCCTGTCCTTCTCCCTTATGTACCCCAGGACATAGCCTGAGGCCACAGGAGAATTTGGGCCAATGGATAGGAAGGGGTTGGGAGGTTCTAGAGTGGGGCACTTAGTAGGACAATTGAAGAGGGCAGGTGCTTGAGCACGTGGCCAAATGGGAGATGATCTCTCTTCAAGTTTCCAGAGTGACTGACAAGGGGCTCCCCTTTGGGAGATACCAAGGGATGGGTAAGAGGATTCGGGAAGGGACATACCAATACAGACAAATACAAATACACTACAAATTCAAAACCTAAAATTCATATTGCTACATCTGTTTATTTCAAGTCATGATTTTTTCATATGTTGCCTCCAAACTTAGGGGTTTTTCTCCTTATGACACATTTTAGAGAAAGTTTTAGTTTATTGACAGTATTGAGGTGAAGAATCTCAACTGCATAATACTCAAATCACCTAGCAAAATAACCTAGGAACATCAAGGAACATCAAGGCAGTAAATGGTTCACTGAAGTCACATATTATCAATTAATTGAAAATAATAATTTTTCCCTCCCAACAAGTTTAAAAGCCAGTACAGTTCTTCATTTGTTATCTTTTTTTTATGTAATGATAAGTACTGAATAAAATCAATAATTGTTTATAATACTGTTTAGTGAGGTGTTCAAGAAAATGAAATTAATCTGGCATGTTACAAATGATAATGTGCCTATTTATTTCTTACCTCATAAACTTTCTGCTGTTTTAGAATTCTAATCAGCAAGTGAATAAGCATTGCAGGAAGGGTAACTTCTCAGTTCTACAGTCTTTCCACAAAACTCTTAGAAAGAAAATGCAGTAATATGCTTACTGCAAAGAATTGTCAAGCTAACCTTGCTTTGAAAATGTTGACATTGATATGCCATTGTGCTTCTTACTCTATTTTTAATTCATCCTATCTAACTATACTCTTGCCATTCTTTTCAGAGTTCCTAATCTCAAGATGACGTAGCATTGGAGCTCAAGATTTCAACGTTATACTCTTCATGGAAGAAAGACTAGGTGCACAAGCAAAATGCTGTGTATGATCGGGGTTGAGTAACACAGATAAATGAGGGATAATAGATGGCTTCCATGTTAAATTGTAGCACAAGTTTTAGTGGTTTGGTTTTAATTTTTTTTTAAGTTATACTAGACAAAACAATTACAAATTGATGGAAGAATCTAGTAGATTATTTTTGTGTGTTAGAAAATACAATTTCATAACCTTTGCCATGATCTCTGGTGTATTTTATAAGTCAGGTTGTCAATCTTCAGACACTTTTTCTAAGGGGACTAGTCAAAAAAGGAGGGAGTGTTAACGCTGATGGTATTTGTTGTTCTGAAATTGGATTGAAACAGGAGCTGAGTCTTGAATTTTTTTTTTCCCAGAATGTTCATCTACAGAAAGCTGTGCTGACACAGATTTTGAATATCCAATTTGTTTCCTCTTAGTCCTGATTTAAAAAGTCATTTGCAATCACAGGTCAATGTTTGCAGGTATGATCAACTTTGAGAAGCAAAACATTTCAATTACATGACACAAAACCAAGACATCCACTATCAATAGCTCCTTCTGAAAATATGGACAGAAGACTCTTTAGAAAACCCTTCAAAAATAGGAGCCAACAATTGCCAGCCTTCCTGGCAATTCATTTTAAGGATAACAAGATCTTCTAGTATACATGAGCAGCATTATAACCATATTACATCTTTTAGATTTTTGATGTTGCCCCAGAATCTTCTAAACTTTCTGCAAGCAGGAAAAGAAAAAATGGTTCCCAGCACATGGGGAAAAGGCTACTGTATGGAGAAAGATAAAGCTACAGTCTGGGGAAAGATATGTGCTTCTGCTGTGCTTCAAAACATATTGTAAAGGATATCCTGCCTCCCATATGGTTCAAGTCTTGAGAGGTTAAATCAGAGCAGAGCATCTCTGCTGTTTCATTCCATTTCCTTGTGTTAGTATGTCTTCTTCCTACAGTGCAGTCTACATTAACCAATGTTCTGCCCTCAATGTCCAGCCTTGTGCTATGTCTGAGGCTGGCTCAAAGCAGAGTCATTCTCTTCTGGTTTTACCAAACTGTCTCTGCACGTGGAAATCACAAGTAGCTTTGTGCTACTTGAAGGGTGCAGGAGGCAGGATGATGGGTAATTTTATACTCTCAAAGGGCCAGACTGCATCTGGTGTAAACCAGAGTATGAATGTAATCAAGTAAAATGCTGCCTGCAGAATGTCATCTCAGTCTCTAGAGCAGCCCAACCCAACACCACACCTGTTAAAGTGCTGTTGTAAAAAATATCCTGGTCAGAAGAAAAAAATGTATGATGTGCAAAAATTTCTCAGGAGGTCACTTTTTTATATGTGGGATTAGGTGTCTAAGTCAGAAAAAACATCTCAATTTCTTTCAGTGTAACATCTAACCCCAAATTTTATAATTATCCACTGTGCAAGGCTATGTGATATGTACCACTGTTAGATGGAGTGAAAATTATCAAAAAATCTTGAAACATGTATATGACATAGGGAAGCAACAGTAAACAGACATGGTTTTGCTGTCCTTGTGCTATGTTTTTAACACTAATGGTAGACTCAGTCTCCTCAGTCAAATGTTAAGCATTTTGGTGATTTTGAGAGTCACTACCTAACAGCATTGATTTTGAGGCATAGTTAGAATACATTTGCTTTGTCTCACACTGTGAAGCCAAGTCAGTATTTTTTTTATGATAATTGAGTGTTCTAAATTTTTGAGAAAAAAAATCATAGAAATTGTGAACAGAATTAGAGAACCATCACAGTTGCCTTTTCTACATTGATTACTTAGCTTTCCTGATGGAAGACATTTTTATGATTTTTCTTATAATCTTAAAGATCTCCACAATTGCTGTATTTATCTTTCACTTTGGGCATGGCTTCCCTTATTTCATCCTAAATCTAGCTGCATAAGAAATGTTGAATAATATTATTACTTCTTAGGAGACTGAGGCGTTCTGAAAAAGCTCAGGATATTAAAAGCATAGTGAGGATTACTTTTGTTGGTAGCTTCATTACCAAGAGTTTCAAGAATATGGGATACTATAGAAAAGCTTACCAAAAAAACCCTGTTTCTGCATTTCTACTCTTTGCACTTAATCACTTATTTTCTTTGAAAAATATTCAATATTTCTGAACTTCTTTCTCATCTCCAATTTTGATAAATACCAGGATATTCAATTCCAGGTAAAAGACCTGGTACTCACACTATTACTTCTGCAGCCTCCTACAAGTCCTGCACTGGGCATATGTGAATGACTGAGAAAAATTATGGGTGTTTCTTTGCATTGTCCAAACCTCAGCTGGCGTCTTCACAGCAAATATAACGTGGACAAGTGTTAAGAATTCTGTCACTTCCTCTAACATAAAGGCAAGCCTGTCCAATATCAGAGAAAATTTCAGATTAACTTAATGATTCTTTAAGTTCCGTCATAAATGAGTTATACTGTAAATTCTTTAGTTGTCTCTGAGAATCAGAAAGATTAGTTCAAAAATCATCCATTTCAATCATGGGAAACATCACTAGGATTCATTCAGGATATTAAGTAAAATCACACTCAAACTACATATTAAAGCATAACTATCTTATTTAGTTGACTAAAGTCATGACACTTCATTAGTGGTGCTCCATAATCAACATGGAAATATGGTTGCCTGTGCATTTTTCACAGCACTCAGTAAAGTTATTGTCACTTTGAAAAGAAGTTTAAAGTACCAAATGGAAATAGACATTTTCAGGCACACTTCTATTTTCAGACATGGATCATCTTAAGGTTAAAATCCATCCAAAAAATAGATGTAAGAAAATTTTCACTTCTGCTGCGTGTGCTACTTAACAGGTCGCAATATGGTCAATCTGGTGACCATTACTAATTGACCAGTACTGGTGGTCAATCCAGTACTTTTAACAGATGCAAAATATGCTTCTTTTAAAATTTAGAAGTATTGTGGAACAAATCTAGAAAGCAATTTCTTCCATATGTGTGGTTGGAAAACACCTGCACTGAACTGAGCATATTTTTGTTAGCCTTATCTATTAACTCTTTAAAGAGGTGGGTAACAGAAAGGTCAAAACAAAGAAAAAACAAAGATCCATGAGACAATTTGTATCTATCAATGGAACTTTAAAAATAGTTGTCTCCAAATTGCAGTATATTTAAGTTACGAACATAGGCACTGGTATACATACACTTTGCTCTTTAGCAGATTTGGAGCAATGTTCTTTGCATGTAAGAACTGTTAGAGCTAATTTTGGGGATGCATAGGTTTTCAAATGTTGTATATTTGTCTCTACTTTTGCAAGCAGAAGACTGCACAAGGAGTTATAGAGAAGTTGCCCATCAAATAATTTCATCTGAAAATAATAGGCCTAAACTGCACATAGGCCACTAAACTTAATAATAAATCATTAAGTTTTAGAAAACTGAAAAATTTTACTTTTCTTAACATAGTCAGAGTAAAGCCCAGAAAAAGTCAGCCACAAGCAGAGGTTATACCCTTTTCATACCATTCCCTTCAATTTGCTTAACCCAAAGGCTGAAGAAGGCCAGTAGAGGGTTCATCATCCCAGTTCTTCTCCATCTTTTTCATCTGGGTGGCAGGCATTCTTGTAAAGCAGTAAAAGCTTATTTTTCTTTTCAATGTTACAGAAAGAAGAGAAGGCAATTGCTTGAAAAGTTTTTTTTCTACGCTACTCATCTGAGCTGGTACAGCTTGAATCTGAAAGTAAAGATTGGAGAGTGGAGATTTTTTTCTCTAAGTACCTGTAGTGTTATGGAAATGTGTAGAAAATGCAGTATCTCTGTACAGTTTACTTTTCCCAACCATTGCTATGTATGTCAAGGTAGAGAAGGTCTTTTAAAGACAGGCCTGATACCAGAAATTCCATAATAGTGACACCCATTATAGGAGTTAGTAACATAGATGTCTGTGTATTTGCCTTCTAAAGAATTTGGCAATCTCTTTGTGGTGAATAAAGGAAAAAATTTTGTTAAGAAAACATAAATGGATGCTTTGTGACTCTATAGTATGTAACAGGCCTTGTCAGGCATAAGAAACTGATTGATAGATTTCCACTAGGAAAAAGACTTTTGATTGATTCTCTGAAAGAATCATATGGATGAGAGTCACTAGAAGAAGTTAAAAAAAAGAAAAAGAAAAAGAAAAAAAAGAGACTGAAAAGGTGAACTTCCAGAGGAAAAACGGTTAAAATTATAGCACTGTTTGCTGCTAAGAGTATTTAGGTTAAGGAAAATTAGATAGTCTTGGTGCTTGTGTGTATTGGTTAGATCTGCATTTACTTGCTATGAATATTAAAGAGGAGGAAAAATATGACACAATATTATTGCTGTCCAATACATCTAAGAATGAAAAACACCCAGAAAAAGCACCAGCTAGTAACTCAGGCAGGGTGGGAGTTGGTGTATAAGCCCCACATAAGGGTCTGTCAATCAATTTGCTTAGTAGTCAGTTCTACTTTTACTGCTCTTCCTTTCATATTGTGCTGATGGAAGTGTCCAGTTCAAGGTCTCTGATCCACTGCCCAAATCCCTCTAAGGGTTTGATCCATGACATCCAGGAGATCAGCTTTCCTTCCCTGACCTTTCATGGCAGCAGTTCAGTGCAATTGTTGACTAACAGGAGGGATGCTTAGTTACCCACTTAACAGGCTCAGCCTTGATTATGGAATTAACTCTCACAAGAAATACGAAAGAACACAAAATTGACCACAGAGCCAGACTCAGAGATTGTCTCCAAGAAATAATTCCTTCCCATACATATATAACAAACATGCACATGCATAAACTGTCTCACCAAATGATACAAACAAACAGAAGACCTATAGGCAAATCAAACTATTTCCCTTACAATCTTCAAGGAAGGAAATAAAGAAATAAAAGTATTAAGATATTGTCTTTTCTATGTAATCTTAATTTTTTTAAAAAGTAGTAGAAGATAGATGGATATATAGTAATGAAGCAATATCCTTATTTTAAATAGGTAGGAAGAGAGTTCAAAGAATATGAGCATTATGTCCCACCACTGTCATAAACAAGCCAGAAATACTTTTGATTTAATTGAAGTTAAAACAGGATGGTTCATTCCTGATTTTACAACAATATAATGCAGTTGTATAAGCTACACTTGAGAAATTAATGAAGAAAATATTTTATGGGTACCAAATGAACCTTTATATAAACTTCAGATGCAGTAGGTTTCACATTTTTACAGGCCTCTAAAGGTTATAGACAGATATCTGTATCACATAATAATACCAGGTGTTAAACAAAAAAAGGATTTAAGAGAACTGAAGTTTATTCAAACATTTAGCAGGTTTTTGCTCATTGAAAGGCAAGAGTGTTGTCCAAGCATATATAATTTCTTTGGCTAATGATTTAATGAACTTGAGAAGTTCAAGCATTCTCCATGTAGATCAAAGTCACAGAGGCAGCATAGAAAACAAAGTTCTAATCCATATTCAATGTCTACATTGTTTCAATGATGCTCAAATATCTTCTGCAAGATACCTTGCAAATGCAGCAAATTGTGAAAGTGAAGAATTGTTCTAATCTTGTGTAGGACTTATAACTACAACCTTATTATCTGTAGTGTTGGGAGTTTGCTTTGTTTTGTTTTTCTTTTTAATTCAAACGTATGTTAAATTTCCAGTTTAAACACATTTAAGGCAGAATATCCTTCAAGAGAAGTATGATTGATTAATAAGACATTATATGCATTTTATAAAGAATTCCTTATCAGTTCTATTGTTCTCTCCCTTTCTAATTTTTTTAAAAATTTTCGTTGACCAGAAAAATGATAGAAAAAATTATTTTCCTTCTTTGTTTTTAACATTTCTCTTACTAATTTTGTCTCTACACTACAAGTCAATACCATTTTTTAAAATATATTTTGAAGTCCATGCCATCTTTAATTCTTAGATGTCTGAAACAATATTTATATCTCTTTTTTATGTCTTTTATTGTTGAAGAAACCAGATTTCAGGAGCAAATATTCCAATAAAGTGCTGCGTCTGTTACTCTGTTCTGACACCTCAGTGAAGAGAATTTTGTATGATGGGTGAAATATCTGTGTTTTTATTTTTTTATCTTCCTGAGTGTCTTCTCTGCACCCTGCTCCTCTTCACACAGCAACTGATTTCTTGTCAGAGAAACAATTTAGAAACTGATTAAGATGCTGAGTTATATTTGAGCCCTATTTACGTACTGCCTTTAGCTGTGTTTCTCATTTGACTTATCACCTTGGTCTGTGAATCATGCCATCCCTATTGGAACACAGATGTTCATTGCCCATTTTTGGGAATATCAATATTACACCAGACAATCTCCTCAGCCTCAATGGCATGTTATTCTCCGGGATGTTCACTGGAGGACAGCAGGATAGGATGGGTGCTGTTATTGTAGCACTGAGGAACTGAAGTGTGTATTATTTTCATGCAATGTTAACTGCACATAAGGAAGACATCAGACTTCGCTTTATGGATGATTTAATGCCTCATTAGTCAATTCTCATTATATTTTAGCTCTCTGTCCAACAGTGCCCTGTACACAGAATAAATGGTATTAAAGATGATCCTTCATATTTCCATACCAACCCCTCTCTTTCTTCAAAATAATTAATCCATGCCCTACCTTTGCACTTATACAGCTTATTTCCATAGTACTTTAGAAATTCCACTTTTGTAAAGAGATTGCCCTGAGATGAATTTCTATAGTTCTGTCCACTTCAGCTAGAAATTCCTCAGCACAGATATAATCCACACATACTTGCAGCTCAGAGATTTAACCAGTCTAAATATATTCTGATTGCAGAGCTCTGCTGCACACTAGCAAAATAAATAACTTTAAGAAGCTTGCAAAATTTGCAGTTCTATTTTCTGAAACTTTTTTCTTTATTGTAAGTACTCCCAAATTTGTTAACATGTATACCTCACAGAAGGATGCAGAGGGCAGAATTGTCCATTTCATCAGGTAGTTAAAGTTTTCAATGTGACTTGGAATGAAAAATCCAGATATTGGAAATTGTTCATAAAAGAATATAGTGAGAAAAAAAGTGCTAAATCGATTAAAGTGGCTGATTTTTTTCAGACAAGTTTTAGCCCTTTTACTTCAAATTTTGTATGGTGCAATATTTAATATTGAGGGGGGAAAAAAGAAGAAAAGCCACACTGAAAAGGCAAAAGCTAAACAGGCCATCTAGTAGTTATCAAACACAGCATGATTTATATTTTTCTTTTGAAAGAAAATTTTGCCTCAATGAGCATAATTTTCAAAAGCTTTTTTTTTTTGCAAGAGAGTCATTAGAACAATGAAAAATGCTCCAACAGAATTTTGCTTGGAGATCATTTAATAGATGTTTTCATATCTAAAATAAAACCAGTGAATTTTTAGCTGACATCTGTTTAAATTTGGGGTTTTTGATTTCTGTGCAGTTAAATAATGGCTGCTACAAGGGAAGTATTGCATATATCAATCACAGGTAGATACCAGGTAAGAAAAATTATCCAGGCTAATAAAAACCAAAATATTTTATGTCACAGATTATCATTTATGCTTTGAATTTTTAATAGTATTTTGTAAAGAGTTTGTTTTGTTTGGGGCATTTTTATGTTCTGGATTTGCAAAGAGGGACTTGAAGGCAGGGTCTGATTTTACATTTCTTGCTTTAACTAAAACACCATGCATTTAAAGTTAAATCAAATCAGATTTACACCTGATATGCCAGCATACTCTCATTTGAAAAGCCAGGGTTTATTTTTTCAGTGTTTCACAGCACAATAAATTCTGTGTTGTGTCTAGATGCGGGTCCAAGACTGTGTTTACCAAAGACACAGAACTTTTAACCTTTCAGGTTTCCAGATTCTGATTATTATAACTAAATGAGGTTCATTTAGATTTTGTTTTGTGAATGTAAATCCAAATCATCGATGTGCATGTACATATATGAATATGTTGACCCTCAAGCCAAAAAAGGATGTATTTTGCAGATCACTACCAAGACTAAGGGAAAAGATATGTGAGAAACCCTTTCCAATATTTTATTAGAAATGAGCTTTTAAATGAAGATTTCTCACACCTGATTTTCAGCTATTAACTTGTTCACTTATGAAGAAATAGATGCTTTCCAAGGATAATGATATGCTATTTTTTGGCTTTTAAACCCCAACTATTTCCGATATTTTGCATGCCACTAGATTTTTTTTTCTTTTTTTTTTCTCTGAAATATCAGGTATTTTTACGCTAATTTCAGACAAGATCTTCATAGGTATTTTCTGTTTGTTCTTACAAAATTAGCTGAAAGAAGCCAAATAAAAGCACATTTAAAGGTTTCTGTTTACCCTTTCCTGGTACTGTCATTAAAGTCTTTATCTATAAATGAGCAGGAACTATCTCTATGAGAAGTTATGAAGTGACTGGAGTGACGTGTCTCTCCGCTTCTTAGAGGAATAATGTGATGAGCAGTGAACACTAGAGGGGGAGCTTAACCGTTCAGGAAACTTAAATCTCCAGACCCTCTGGGAGAGGATCAGAGTGATACGATAGCTGCTGACTTAAACAAGCAAAGTTAAAGCATGGACAGCCAGAGTTCAAAAGTCAAGAGGTCAAGAATAGTAGAGAGCCAATTTATTGTCATTTTCCAAAAAGGCAGCAAATCATAAGTGAAATTGAGAAGTTTAGGGCTCTGCTCCTACCACGATGCGGTGTAGTTTAAAAAACTCTCTAGAGGCAGTTTAACATGAATAGTAGGATTAGAGGGATTTTTTTTTTTCCCAATGACTGTCTGTCATTTAAATGTCTGAGGAATGATGGAATGAATTATCATAAAATTTTGACAAATGTGATGGCTCAACCAAAGGAGGAAAACAGACGTTCCACATATTGGGTTCTAATAAGACATGACATTTAAATTGAGTATACATGGCAGTTAGACCTTTGCTTTTTCCTTTTTGTTTTCCTTTTTTTCTATATTTGACTAAGAAACATTTCTGTTTGGAGAGAAGTGATTTATAACTGATGCTTGTCTAAGAATGGAAGGCATGCTTGTTTTAGTCCCTGCTTGCTATGTTTTAATAACTCACTGCCTGTTTAATGTATTGTGCTTCATATATGCTTAAATTTGGGTCTTACTGGCTTTTTCAGGACGTCCGTTCATCATTTATTGCATTAATAAAATGTCAATTCGTGGTATAATTTCACTAGCTTTGTTATAATAGCATCACAAAAATTGTTTTTCTTTTTAAAAAATGTAGGTTTTTATTTATACTTGTTTAAATAAAAGTATCTCAGTAATTCAGTTTTTGTTTATATTAGGTATCTCTTCTTATGGGAATATTGACAGGTCCAATCTGTTTGCTGTTTATACATCCATAAAAGTATTTGGGTAAAGTAGCATTTGTGTTGTGTGATTTATTATGTACTTTGATGATGTGAAAAAGAGTTTTGGGGATACTACATTATTGATACATGAATTATTGTAGGCAGACATCACTGCAATTGCACTGTGAGTGTCCTCATAAGTTGCTTCATTTGAGAAAGTAAATGATTCGATTGAATACAGAAGCAGGTCCATGCATTACACAGCGCACAGATCCTGCCAGCTTTTAAGGGCACATTTTCTTCTGTTTTGTTACTATATCCGCAATGATTTTCAATAAGCTTCACTGCTGATATTAATAGGGGAATTTGACCCTGTGTCTGCAAGCACGCTAATTTCTCTTTAGACAAGACCTTTTTATCCTTTATTATTTCCTCCATATATTTATTGCTTCCCTGTGATGCTTGAGGAAAGACCATGGATAGAGTAAATACAATTCAGGAAGAGGGGGAAGACAAATAGGAGGTCAGTAACTATGGAAGAAGAGCTCTTTAAAAATCAATATCCACCCATGCCTCACCAGATTTCACCTTTTCTTCTCTCTGATCCTTTATTTTCAGTAATATGTGTAACTGAACAAGTTACAGGCTTTTTAAAAATACAGGGCCATTTTGAACTGTCCCCTAACAGACATTTTGCTAATAATGTTTGCAATGGGCCTTTTTTTTAAAATATAACATTAGACTAATATTTAAACAAATAATATCTGATAATGGTAGGTGGAATTGATGTTAGAAAAATTCTGTTAAAGGCAAAGCTCTATATTAGATAAACAATTTATAAAGGCACAAGATGCTGGGAGTTATATATTAAGATTTACATTTATGGCAACTATAAGGCTATAAGTAGAGGATTTTTTGGATGAGGCTAGGGAAGACATAGAACCTGGAAATTCACCAAGAAATCAAGCAAGACCTAAGGTAATTTTAAAGAGAAGGAGGTATGGGGAAATGATTGTTTCCAAAGGAAAACATTAAACAAATATCAAAATTTAGCTTTCTAAACAAAAAGAACATCAAAATTCATTTTTCCTGTTTAGCATAATTCCAAATAACTGAAACATGATCTGATAGTTTCTGAAATGTTTTGGTTTCTTAGACAAATAAGTAAAAGAATGGTTTTATGCTGGCATTGAGTAGAGGTAATTATAACTTTTTTGCCCCAAATTTCCTCAGTGCAACTCTCCCAGGGCAGATCTGTGTGAAGCAATTCTGATTCTTTACATGAGAAGGCAAATTCAGGAGGAAATTCAATGCTGTTGATGTCTCTAAGCAAATGGCAGTAGGATGATTTCCATGAGAATGTAAGTGCAGGAAATCCTCACCTTAAGAATAACTTAAGTCAATTACAATGTTTATAGAATCATGGACTATCTTGAATTTGAAGGAACACACAAAGATCACAAAAAAAAAAAAACCCAAAAAAAGTTTTCCTTTATTTCCAGGTTCAAAGTAGCACTCCTCTGATCTTAATATTTGCAAACTCCCTGGTTGAAAGAAGGTCTTTCCTCATGATACAGCTGATTTGGATTTCATCCTTCAGCTTGAACTTCTCCTCTCTCCAAGCAAAGTCCTCAGATATGTTATTCGCTGAAGACTCAGTCACATTGCAGCTGGATGATTGCACTGCTTTATTTTAGGGAATTTTTGCATTGTAGCTGGAGATTGGTACTCAAATTCAGAATCTGCCCTTAGGAAATTCAATGCAGTGTCTTGAACACTGCAAAGGACTTAAAAATGGGAATTCCATATCTCTCATAGGTCAGGTTGATGTGGACAATAAATTGTAGTCTAGGCAACAATATTTACCTTCTCCAGTGTTGTGGCCCATGAGATAGCAAAGATTTAAGGATGATGTTTTTCATACTAAGCTATAAAGTATGAAGGAAAGAAGTGCCAGGTGTTTTGGGGAATATTGCAATTAGGGGAAGGGTAAGTTGCCTTCAAAAGATAAACACTGTAATCGAAATAAGGGATATTATCTAGAGAGAATGAATTAAACCAGTAGATGTGAAAGAACTCGTTGTCTTCCAATACCCACAGAATGATTCATAATAGATTGCTGCTTTCAGCTCTGAGTAAGTGGTTAGCAGTTAGATCTACTCAGTAAAAGTTTTTTGTAGTTGCATGTGAAAAGTAATGGAAAAAAAGCTTACTGGGAATGAAAACAAGTAGTGATCCTAACAGCCTGATATTTGACACTAAAATCTGTGCTAACAGGTAAAGCCTTTGCAAATTCTGGCAGAGAAATTGAAATGTATTATTTTGGAATTGTAAATCTGTCACTGGTTTGTTTGAGGCTCTTGATTAATTTTAGAGTTAAGTTCATTTCCCATTACAAACTAGATTTCTAAATCTACGTTTCTGAATTGCCTCACACAGAAACAGTCTCTTCACCTCTTACATGATACATCTTTATCAAAAATTGCGTTTTGAAGAGAAATCTGGAATAAACCAAAGAAGTCATTCTAAATTTAGGGCAGATTTCACGCCTTCTTTTCCTTTTGCATTTCTTTTTTTTTGTTGTTTGTTTTTTTGTTTGGTTGGTTGGTTGGTTGGTTTGTTTAGTTACTTGGCTATGTTCTTGTTCTCTTGTTGTTATGAAGAAACACTTTTTAGTTTATTTCCACAGGAGAAGAATGTGTCACAGGGATGACATGCAAGTGCAGGAGGTTGTGATGCAGCCCTAGACCTCAGTTCAGAGGAGACAGGAATACAGCTTTGTTTGCTGTAAGGGCACGGCTAACATGGTGTGGATAATAGCATGTGGATGAGATGCAATTGTTGTAGATTAAATGATAAAGAGGGTTATATGGAAAGCAAATGTAACAATATAAGTATGGTGACATCGAAGCAGAATGAGAAACGGTATGAAAATTTCAGTTTCAAATGATTTTCAATGTTAATATAAGGTTGTGAATTTTTTTTTGTTACATTTCTTTAGTGGTCTACTATCCCATGTAAAAACGTCCTTCTTTTCTTTTCCAAAGTCTCTGTTTCTACAATGAAATATTAGTGATTGCAACCACATGCACTGACACAGTGTTTTCTCTGAGGAAAGACAAATAGTTTTAGTTAAAATTACAGTGGATTTTAATTTTGCAGAACGCAGATATCTAGCTTAGATTTAACTAGGATACCCAGCATTTTTAATGCCGTCATGTCCTCAGCAAATTCAAGGACTGGGTTGGATTCATGTCTCAGCCAAGAGAAGAGAAGTAAACAGGAGCTGCTAATAAAAACATTACGAAATGCAGAACATTATTTTTTCTCCCTTATCATTTTAGAAATGCTAAAAATATATTGCGAACACTTACTCCCTTACCTTCAAAGTAACTCTGTCAAAACAAATTGATTCTAGCTTAAATCCAAATTAATGAACCAGCTTTATTATTTCAGGAGAGAGAGGCTAGAAAAGGAAAAAAAAATAAAAAAAAGACCCAAGAGTCATTGATAGAATAGGTCGTTTATAATGTGTTAAATGTGTTTATTTGCACTTCCAAAGTTCAGATTTCCTCATACATTTTCATACTGATAGAGATAAAATGCTAAAGTCTTAAATCCCTCTATGCCATGCTGAGTTGCTAAGGGCTCTTGAGCTTTTGTTATTTCTCCTCTCAAGTTAGCTCTGATTATTCCTGCTGAGTGAAAAATTTTTATTTGCCGACAGAAATAGGAACCACACCACGTGTTCTTGCACTCAGCAAATACTCCAATACATCATAAAGATTTGCTAAATCCACCTTCAGAGGCCAAATTGAGGATGTTATTTTCTGTCTGGATCTGGTCCTGAAGACTTCAGTCAGGAGTGTTTCTCCATCTCTGATTAAAACAAGGCCTACAAAGCTGCAAGTGTTCATGCACAGTCTCATTAGAGGACTGAAGGGAGTGACCCTGGTTTTCTAGCACAAAGCTGTGAGCGAACTTCAAATATAAGAGTGCATCAATCAGATCCACGCCAGGCTTTTAATGTCATTTTTTCTACTTTGCCTTTAAACTCGTAAAGGAATGCCCTTTCCACTGTGTAGCCAACCATCATTCAACAGCAGCAAACAAACTAACAAAAAGCAAGAGGCAGAGAGAAGGGTCTCCCCTCACAAAGGGGAAAGCATGATATTTTACTAATAGGTTTTCTAATATAATGGAAAATACACTAGGCTCAGTGCAGGTGTTCGGACCCTTCTGATTTTTGCACCTGCTTATTGAGGGAAAGAATAGAAAAAAATGCTTTTGAGAAGTGCAACATTTGATCCAGATATTTGGTTCTCTAGCACAATGTCATATGTAATCCTCTTCTATTTAAATGATAGTGACATTTTAGTGAATATTCTGAAAGGGAAAATTAAACTAAAAAGATATTACACTTCCCCATCTAAAGATCTTTTTCAAAAGTTGTGATGATGCAGTGAAGTGGGATCATAAATGAAAGGAAATTGTTCTTTGAACATAACCAAGGATCCAAAAATAAATACAATCCTGGAATGACTATCCCTGGAAATGAAATTAAAATTAACTAGGGGAGTTGGAAAACAAAAGAATCTAGATAAATGAAAAAAGCATTCAGCTGAGGCTATGAGGACTTAGTATTTAGTGTTTGTCCTTATAGAAAAATAGCCTTTTATGTCTGTGTCGTATTTTTTCCCCTAAACTTCTTCAATTAGGAAGCAGTCATGACTTAAACACCCCTCTACCTCCTATCATCATACATATATATATATATCACATATATATTTTAGCAGTTTTAAAGTGTTGTAGTATTTCCACCATTCTATTTAAATGTGTTTTTTATTCAGGGGCTCAGATGCTCAAACACTTAGGCAAATTTTACAAATGAGTACTAGAGCATTTATGCCACTTGATGGTGCCCCACCAGTGCTTTCCTTGATGGGGCACTTGTGTATATTGATAATTTTTATGTTGTTTGTTAATTAGCTCGCTGCATAAAAACCATCATGGATTACCTGTTACAATTTTAATATAGTTCATAATACACGGTTTGTTTTTTTTTTGAGATAATGTTGAGTCCTGAGTTTGCCTTCATTCACAGCATCTGAAACCAGATGTCAAGTTACTTCTCTTTGTATTCCGTGAAAATACAACAAGGCTGAGTAACTAATTTTTGTTCCTGACTCCTGGATAGCCATCTCTCTTTATTTTCTATGCTATCTCCATTTTAATGCACTATTTCAATTATTTGAATTTTGTTCATTTATGAATTTATAAATTAATAGGTGTGTACTTAATTCTTAATTTTTTTTTTCAAAATCTACAAGCCAAATCAGCCAGTTTTACTATTGATGTTTCCTCTGTTTAGTAACACAATTCATCTTTTCTTATGAGCTTCCAAACACCTTTTTAGGGGGTTGGGGTTTTTTTGTTTCCTCTTCCACTGGGAAAAAGATCAAACAAACAAAACCCCAAACTTTTTTAATGTTTTCATTTCCAGAATATTAAAACCTAGTCTAAAATATTTAGACCTTTTTTGAAGCTGAGAAATAATGTTTACCTCAAAGTTACAGTCTTTAATTTCTATTTACAGAAAAAGTAAGTTGTCTGATGGGATTGCTTGTAGATTTACCTATTTTCATTATTCTAAGGTGCTGTACCTGAAACTTGATGATTCTGTGCCTGGGCCTGTGCCATGGGACAGTTGGGACTTCAGAGGAAGACTGTAAAAATACAGAAGTCTGAGCACGTAGTTTTAGTTTGAAAATGGCTGCATGCATTTTCAATATATTGATATATATAAGATATAGAGTATATCCTGTTAATAAAATTAATGTTAATCCTAATCCAACCTACATTATTGTTCAAGGTTCAATTTCAGTTTCTGATTTCCGGTATTACTTGTTTTTTTCATTTCCAAGAGTTATTGAAGGAGGGATTTTGAGACTTTTTTAGTTTCCCTTTTGCATGCCAGGATAAGTTGTGGGGTACATGGATATTCAGTGCATTAAAAACAATCCAGTGTGTATGGCTGTGGTCTTTGAAATTAGTTATCAAAGGTGAGAAACATGAATAGATGTTTTGCCATCACAGGACAGATTTTTTCTACCCAGAAACTTGTTTGATTATCTTACAAGTTTTACAATAATGTTTTTGTAGAGTCCATTGAGTGGTAAATAAGCAAAAATAATTTATGAAAAAGGGAATACTAAACTACCTCAGGTTCAAAATACAAGACATGTCTGTATAATATAAGCACTGTTGTGTCCCAGCATTTTTCTCTAAGCACAACTAAGAATGATCACCACTAATACTGAACACTTCCCATACCTTCTCTCTTGTGATCTGTGCAAAGCTCAAAATGGTGCAAAACCAGCAATGGCAAATTTCACTGAGCAAGTGCCAGCAATTCCCGTAGCATTCCAGTTAAAACTATGTACTCTAAAGCTCTCAGATATGGGCAGATTTAGATAAAGCTATGCTAATGAAGTCAGGGGAAATTTGCCAATGTAGTATGGTTTTATTACAATATGCTGTTGCAACAACTATACAATCTTAGTAGATATATCAACAATAATCATGGGCAGCTTTATCTTAACCTTTATTTTTCTCAAAAAAATAACAACATTAAGTCATAGTCTTGCAAGTAATTAACTATATTTTTCCAAGCATACCTAAATATCATATTTCTATTTATTGATCAGGTTTTTTTGTTAGAGAAAAAAGACAGAGTTACACAGGAGGAGGTATTTAGATCACTTCCCCTTCCGTCCTGTTCTCTTTCCCACCACATTTCATGCTCCTACTGGACATGCTACTGCTAGGACAGATACTCAGTTATCATCTGATATTTATGTTATCAGATGTTTGATATTATCTTTGTTTGTATTGAGACTTGATCTTGTTTTAGTAAGGAAATAATAGTTTGTTTCTCCTTATCATTGTTTCCTTTTGGAAATGACATTGATTGTGCTCAAGTAGACTAAACTGAGAAGCAGAGGCATCATATAATTTCATTTCAGGATAGTATATTTTATTCTCTGATCTATTAAGTCCATCACCCATTGATCAGGATATCTTCTATTTTAATCATGTTTTCTGATATTAGTCTTCCCTTTGTTTTAACCCTTTTCTACATTTTTTTTACTTTTTGAACTATATATTCTTGCTTTCATTTAAACCATTTCTCAAATATGTGTTCAGGGTTGGGCATCTCTGGCTAGTCTTTGATGTCCTTTCAACAGCTGTATATGATCTTGTACAGATTTTGTTCATTTATTCTAATTTGCCTGGATTCAAAAGTTTCAAGATTAACTTTCTAAAATTTCTCCAGCAGTCTTTTCCTCAGATATTGTATGAGGGTATCTCAATATTATCTTTTTCCTCAGATAATATTGAGATACCTTAATACATGAGGTACAAACTCCCAAACCACTCCCTTTATCAATATTCCCACCATTCATCCAATTTGTAGTTTGACAGATTTTTCCAACTCTTTCTAGAAACTAGGGCATAATACAGACTAGCATCTGACAAGTGAAAGATCAGATAAGATTCTTACAGGCATAGGCTTGAATAGTGTCCATGGCTTCTTCACAGAAAAGGTTGATAATAATTAAAATTTTCCTTGGAAATTCTGTGTTGTTGATGGAATATAAGTCAGTGTTGTTTATTCTTTAAAAAATCACTACAGCTATGTTTATATCTGAGCAGAGAATAAAGCACTTCAGAAAAAATGGGGCTGTGTTTATGACAATAGTTTTTAAGTGCACTGTTGTAATATAACCCCAAGACAATCCTCTCAATTTCCTATGCAGTAGGATAAAACCTAGGAAGAAAATTTATGAGAACAGAATGAACAGTTGATTAAAACACTGTAGAAAAATAGTTTGAGGTAAGTGATACTAAAAGAGCTTGCAAACTGTCTGATAAAATATATGAAAAAGATTTGCAGGCTGTCAGTCCCGCATTGACTGTGTCAGTACTTTTACACAACAACTAAGAGATTTTTACCCTTTATTATATACTAAGCAATTTCCTGTAATTTTTACCAG
This sequence comes from Trochalopteron elliotii, assembly GCA_024734555.1. NCBI lineage: Eukaryota > Metazoa > Chordata > Aves > Passeriformes > Leiothrichidae > Trochalopteron > Trochalopteron elliotii. The sequence continues at coordinate 2,291,216 of JANPWX010020199.1, read as the reverse complement.
TTTCACATTTGATGCTGAAAGACAGTAATAGTATTTGCTGCAACTAAATACTTTGGGCTAGCCTGGGATATTTTATGTGGATTTATCTCACACAGCTTCTCCTGTCTACAGCTTTAAACGGCTGTGTCCATGTTCCTTTTACAGCAGTGGAAAGAGAGTAAGTGATCAGGTATGTTGGGGACATTACCCAATCAGTGCAGTTTAGATATGTAATTTGAGGTTGTCATTTGTGCCACAGAAATTGTTTTCTCTGGTGATTGTGAAAACACAAATGCAAACAAACCTGGTGCAGAAATCTGTGCTAGCAGGTGAATCCCACCTCTCATGCACACTCAAAGTAAGATGTGGACATAGAAGAACCTTTTCCAAGAGCAACTTTTTCTACAATCAGAGAGAAATTTTTGTATTGATTATTCTTTTTTCCAAGAAGGAAAATAACCTTCTGAACCCACTGCAGATTCCAGTATACTTCATTTGTGCCAGATCAGTTCTTTAGCTCTTCCTTGACATTGTCCATCTCCTTGTAGGCACCCCCTACCCACTAGTTCAGGATATCCACTGAATGAACATGAAACCAGATGAACTGCATGCATTAACAGGATGATCTGAGATTATATGGAATTGTGTTTAAATTCTTTCTTTAAACGGATCATGGCACATAACCTCTCCATGTTGTGATTAAACCAGGTCATGGTGGGCAGGAGAAAATCATTGCTGGAGCTAGTGAAAAGTTTGCTCTTTAGCTGTACTTGAGTTTTCTTGCATTTTATTAATAGTCCAATCTTTGCAACTATAGCACATAAGAAAATGCTTTGAGTTGTAATATTAAATATAAGAGAATGTACCAGTCAAATTCAACCTAGACTAAAGTATTTATTTTTATTCTCATTAAATAAAGAGAGTAACAGATTATGATAACTCTTGCATTGCCCTTCAGAAATACATCATCTAGTGCTTGAGGCCAAGAAATTAATACTTTCCATAATTAGTAAGGGAAAATAAATAATTGGGCTGTGGTTTATGAGAGTTCTTTCCCTAAGAAAAAAAACCTTCTAAGTCTCAGTCAAGTGGGTTAAATGATTTATGTTTTAGCACACAATTATTGCAATTTCATTTTACATAAATTCTACACATAATTTTTTTTCATTTCTTTGAATAGCAACAAAACTTTGGTTTTGTTAATACTTTATGCTCATATTTTCTGCCTGAAATGGTACTTAATTTTTTGATTATCGTGATTTCGGATTCAGTGTATTCGATGGCATAGTTTTCTGAACATGGTGGAGAAAAAGGTGTTTGTATTCCAATAAATGGAATAAATTGATATTTCAATGGAATTTCACAAGGTGACTAGACACTACTTTAATTTGTGTTTTGCCATCATGTAGAAACTTGGCATCTGAACTGTTTATGCTCAAAAAAATTAAAAAGCTAAATCAGTTTAAAGTTATCTTCCTTGCTATGCACAAAAATACTCTTGTATACTGGCATTTCTCTTGCACGTATGTGGTGGTTTAAGCCCGGACAGGAACCAAGGCCTGTGCAGCCACTCACCCACTCCTACACCAGCAGGATCAGGGAGAGAACAGAAAACGTAGAGCTAGAAGACTCATAGGTTGAGATGAAGATGTTTTAACAGGAAAAGCAAAAGCCACAAACACAAACAAAGCAAACCATGGAATTAATCCAGTGCTTCCAGTGGCAGGCAGGGGTTCAGCCATCTCCAGGAGAGCAGGCCCCCATCAAGCAGAGTGGATACTTGGGAAGGCAGATGCCACAAATCCAAATGTGCCCCCATTTCTCTTTCTTCCCCCCACTTTACATTCTGACCACGATGTCATATCATCTGGAATACTCCTCTGATCAATTTGTGCCACCTGTCCCAGCTGTGTCTCCCTACAACGTCCTCTGCACCCCCAACTGCCTGGCCAATGTGGCACTATGAACATCTGAAAAGGCCTTGGCTCTGCATAAGCTCTGCTCAGCAATAACAAATATCTCTATATTATTAATTCCGTGTTCAGGAGAAATCCAAAACACAGCCTAACACTGGCACTATGAAGACAATTAACTCTACCACCTAAAACAAGCACACATGGAGATGACTTTAATTTACAACAAAGAAAAATTATTATTAGCTTTTGTTGGCTTTGACCAAACACCTACTAAGCCCAGCGTTTCTGTTTCTGTCAAAGCAGCTGTAGAAGTTTACAGAAAAATATATGAATATAAACAGACTAGCAAATACATAATATACATATAACAGACCTTAACCTGAACTTGAAGCTCTTATTCATGTGAATAAAGTCCCCTTGAAATCAGCGGATTAGCCTCCTGACAGTATTGTTCTGTTCCACTTTTTAACAGAAATAGCATCATGAGCTTACCAAATGGATATTGATCCTTTAAACCCTCTTATGAAAAGCCCCAGTAAAGTTCCCTAGGAGAAGTTAGGATTTACAGAACAGCCAGGGTATCATTTCAGCTAAACATAAAATGTGCAAGTGCCTGTATAATTTCTTTCCTGACTCTGACCCAGGTGCAGTTTTTTGTGGTGAGTTACTTAATATCTCCTTCTGAATACAGTTTTTAGGGGGAAAAATATTTTTATATGCCATATTTAGAGTTTAAAAAAAACAAACAAAAAGAAAAAAACAAAACACCTTGTCAGAGAAAAAAGTGAGGTTGAAAGCTATATTAGTGTGTTATCTCTTGAATTTTGATGACATACACTTTCCACATTTCTGATGGGAAACTTGGAAACCTTAGATATCATAAAATGATTATGGCATTTAATGGCAAGGGTTCAAAAGACAGTGTTATGCATTTTGAAATACATAATATGGGTTACATAATACAGCAAGGGTTCAAAATAAGAGTGTTTACAAGTAGCCATGACTCAGGATTTACATGCATTAGACTGCATCAAGTAGCTAGGCCCATTTTTCCACACATACCTAAGCTCTGAGTACATGAAAGGCTGCATGCGATTTTGCCAAAACAATCTAGCTTTTAAAAAAATGTTTTCTGGTAAATATTCCATGGGAAAAATAATCATTCCTTCAGTATATCCTTGCAATTACTGAACATTCCTTCAGTAACTGCAACCCCTCAACAGATTAACTGATATGCTGCTATCAAGAAATGTGAGGGAGGAAGGGAGAGGGAGAAAGAAAGAAGAAGCGGTAGGGACTGGGGTGGGAAGGGGCGGGAAGGGGCGGGAAGGGGCGGGAAGGG
>JANPWX010020199.1:2062961-2287583 GCA_024734555.1 Trochalopteron elliotii | reverse complement strand
GTGCGGTACCGGAGGGGCGGGGAGGGGGAGGGAGGGGGCGGCAGGGCGAGGGGAGGGAGGGGAAGGGAAGGGAAGGGACTATGCCGCCTACCTACAAGCTGCAGAGGGAAATTAATATTCAAAAGCTTAAGGTGTCTGTGAAATGTATGTAATGAGTAACACTCATAGTTTGTTACTATAGGTTCATTGCCTCTAACGCTGAGGACGGCACATGGATAATTTACGATTCCCATTGTCCCCTCTGCAGGGATTAATTCTGCATTATTTATGTACCTATATACGCGCAGAACTGAAACATTTTAGTTAAAGTCAGCCACTCACTCACAGGCTTGAAATTATGCAGCCCTTGTTGATAAAAATGATGTTAGCCTCTTGTGATTTAAGTCATAACATTTTATTTTCAGTCCCACTGAGAGAAAAAGCATAGAGAAAGAAAAAAGGTATATTTTCCTGAAGATATCTGTGAATGCATTTTTTAGAGATTTAAATAGATAATGGTAATTTGTTGAATCGAAACTATTGTTATAATGTGAATGTAAATAAGTGTTTATTCATGATTAGAGATAATTTTTCTATTGCTCTGTGAGAATGTTTTTTATAAGATGGTTATTTTTGAATATAAAATCTTTGCATTTCAATAAAGGGAATCACATCTACTTATTAATTAATCAAAGAATGGAATTTCATTTTGGGAAACTGGTGCTTATTGTTAAGAATTCCCACCAAATCATTGCCTTCAGTAGAAATGAAACCTGCAGTACTGTTTCCATTTGAGCTCAAATGATTCCTTGCTGCTCTAAATGGTTCTTTTGGATATTTTAATTTTTTTTAATCATGGAAAAATGCAGATATTAATAATTTCTTAATAAAATATTAGATTAGGGAGTGTCTTGAGATCTACACCAAGGATAATATTTGATGAAGATCTAACCCAGTCAGCGTGAACAGGACACAGGCATTTTATTTCAGCTAAATATCAAATTAGTACGTTACATCTGTTACATTAACCAATTTGGCTTCATCTGGGGGAGAAGTATTTTTTTATTCAAACCTCTTTTAATATGACACGATTGCAACCCAAAATTTCAAGTTTGTCATTATACAGGTGTCACTATTCTAAAGGCAATTAATGAAAAGGATAAGAGAGAAAGAAACCATTGCTTGAGCAGCCCCAGACCTTTGGGGTTTCATATGAACTGGCCGACTCTGCCTTCAGGAATTGTACCTATAATGATAACTGTTCAAGCAGACAGCACAGCCTGTAAGCAGAGTATTTAATACTGAGTGGATAAAGATGTAAAAGTATTTGACACAGAAAAGAGATTTAAAAAAAGGTATAAAAGATCAATCCCTCTTTTTCCCCCTCCTGTACAATTCAACAATTGTTAATGAATTAGGAGGAGGGGCATATTGATGTACTGCTTGACTGTAACACAAAGAAGTGTAGTTAGCAAAAAGCTGCAGTGGGTAATGAACAGTATTTTAACTCGGCAGTTTAACCTCCGTGTCTGTCAGCAATGACCTTTTACCAACCCCAATGAGAGCCTGATTTCTCACTTTTGCTACTCACTGCTGGATGAGTGAATGTAGAATTTGACAGCTAGAGGTTTTACATGAAAAGGGAAGGTACTTAAAAAGCATGTTTTGTGATGATAGGCTACATTTATTCACTGTTCATTACACTGGGTGCGCAGGAGCGTTTGTGGATTGATTGGGTGTGAGCAGCTTGTCTTCTGGGGCAGTGAGGAGACATTATTGACCTGCATGGGAGTCGAGGCGGCCTCCAGATGACCCCCCTTTCACCTGGAATTGACCTTGAAAACAACCTAGGGTTCACCCTGCTTTGAATAAATAGAAAAGTGTCTTAACAGCATGTGGATTATTAGAATGGACATATTGCACATTTCTCCTTTTTCAACTTTTATAGAGGTGCTTGCATAGGGGGTGGAGGGAGAGTGTTGCCTTTTAGATTTCCAGATACAGCAGCTGCACAACTTGATATTTGCACAGATTTATGGCAAGAGGCAACTAGACTTTCTCCGGCTTGATGCTAAATTTTACCATTCATCATTATTGATTAGAGCCTACACTCTATGACGGAGCCCAAACCTTACTATGACAATTGCTATTTCAGTTGTTATGGGCCATAATGGGCTATAGGGATGATTTAAAAGAGCACAATAGCTATCTGTAATTACACATGAATAATCCATGAATTCTCTAGCACAGTGCTTATAATCAGACTCTTAACAGCCAAGGCATAGATATTTGTACTTGTTTCCCCTTCAGCAACTAGACTAGAAGGCACCTCTACATGTAAACTCCATCACAACAGGCCAAAAACAATTGTTTCTTCCTGTGTCCAATTTTGGCTTTTCTTCCTGTGCTTAAAATAAATCAGTTAAAGCAGAGGGTAATGGTATATTGCATCACTGCTGAGAGCGCAGCCTGCTAATGAACTTGGCTGGGCATGGAGAGCTGCCTGGAGCTGCCTTCTCAGAACCTGCTTACTTTGGTTTTATTAGGCACAAAGAACTGTTTATTCAAGTTTTTAAACTCTGATAGTAGTTTGCTTCTGTGACAACCCTTTTCTATTTGGAAAGACGAATAAGGGAAACACGTAAGTTTGCAAAGTCGGTGCTTGATTTTACATTGACTTATTTCACGCTGAGCTTTTTCTGAACTGTTGCCAACTTTTGCCTCTGTTTTGAAACATTAAGAGCGCTAATCACAAAAGTATATTTCCTGCAGGTCATATGCAAGTCTTTCAGGGAACTATATTGGTGATAAAAGCTTGAGTTGATGGCATCATGAAAGTGGCATCACATAAGAAAACCAAGTTGACCCGATTTTTCTGAAACAAATCTCCTTTAATCTCAGATACATCATTCTGAGCTAATGGAACAAAATCTAGGTGATTAACACTGCAAAACCTACACTCGCCACTTTTCCTTACGTTTATCATGGCTGTCCTGTGGCTATCTTAGACCATGTTGGTCCTAGGTAAGCAGAGAACACTGTGCTGACCAAAGAGCATGGTGTAATTTTATTTCCAGCAATAACTTTCTGGGTACTTATGCCATTTTGGGCTCTGCAAAAAGTGTTTCCTTCCTCATAAAGGGTTGAAGAGGGTTTTCATTCTGTCAGAGAGACTATTTTTCTTCCCTCCAAGTTTCAGTGCTAAGGCATTGTTAGAGCATCCTTTCAAATAGCTTTCTTGCAAAATTAAAATGTAACTTATCCTAAAAAACCTATTGCAAAATGAAATAAGAGCCTGCACAATATCCTCCTAACTGCTGACTGTTTTTACATTTGTCTGTACATCAAGTAAGCACAAAGCAAGGATGTGTTGTCTTTAACAGCTGAGACTGTACAGAATGCACACACACACACACACACACACACACACACACAGATACTAAAGCTGTAACTTATAAGTAGTAGGACATTAGCAAGGCATGTAGTAGCATAGTTAGCTTCCAGCTCATCTTTTTCCCTACCTCTCTAAAAAAAAAAAAGGCAGTTTTGCCCAGAGGAAGAAATAAAAGGGAATCCTCGTTAAAAGGTACATTAACAAAATAAAAGAACAGCTTTATTAGGGACATGTGCAGAAAGGGATGTTTGAGTAGCAAATGATAATTTACTTTTGAGGTATATTAAAAAGGTTTAATCTTACTGATCATGAGTTAAATTGGATGTTTTAATCAGTTAGTAAGTGCCAAAAATAATTATGCCAGAGTGCTTAGTCTGCAGAATGTGTACACAAAGCATATAAATCCTTTCCTTCCCCAGGGATTTCTCAGAATAACATACAGCTAGAAGACAAAAGCGATATCAAACTCATATAAATTAACATTGCAAATTATCTGAAAAAAATACAATAAATAATGTGATTCTATCACTCTGAATATGCTATACAGGGGAGAGTGTCCAACACAAATATGTTCATTAATCTCTTATATCCTCACTAAACTTTTTCAGGAAACATTCATGCCATTTACTTTTCACAGTTCAATTGAAGGTCATCTTATGAATAGCAAAAGTGGGTTAATATCTTAGTACAGAAATCTATAATCTTTTCTGAAACAAATGTTCAAAAATGAATTAATTTGACTTTTTCTTCCTCTTGGGAAGAAAAGTATTTGTCAGTATTTAATACCCACTCTGAAATCTTGAACAATGCACCCTAATGGATTCTTTTCTTTAGTTCTGTTGCTTCTCACAGAAGTGCATAGAGATTTCATTTATAAGGATCTTTTTTCAATCTAGTATATCTACAGTGTGTGTGTATGTGTGTGTATGCATCTATGTGTGTTCATAATTACTGAAGATTGGATGCAAATTTAAATGAGATGGCAGCTGTGTAGGTGAAATTATCTTCAATCTTTGCAGCCTTTGCAAAATAATTTTGGGCCTAAATTTTTCATGTAACCCTTTTGCTTGCAAGATATAAGAACATGCCCATCACATATGCTATACATACGCTATATGAAGGGTTTTTTGGAAGCACTCAAGATATGATTTGTGAAATGTAAAAATATAGTTTTATGATTCAAGAGCTTAATTTTTTAATTTTTGAAGTTCCTTTCAGTTAATTCTATTTTTTTTTATAAAAAATCTCAAGTGGTAAGACCATCAACTGGGATTAACAGATTGATTTTAAAATTATTAAAAATTATTCCTTTCAGTTTCACATCCTCAAGACACTAAACTGGAAAGGAAAACGGATGCAAAAGAGAAGAGTTCATTATGCTGAAATGGTGAGTTGGTAATTATAATATAATCTTGCCCTGCTTTTGGCATGGCTGAGTTTTTTCTCAGACTTTTTATTTCCTGTAAAAGATGATATATAAGCTTGATTTTTCACTACTCCCATTGTTTCTCAGAAGCTGACTCTGCTGAAGGCAACTGAATTAAGATTGCAAAGGAAATAAAGAGGATGCTGCCTTTATTCTCTTGCCATTTACATACCTCCACTATACCTGTATAAGTATACCACATGAATGAAGCATTTAGTAATAGCTTTTGGCAAGACACATGCTTCAGATACTTTAATACCTAAAAATAAAACTTGAACCCATACACAGCACAGACTGTGGAGCACTGACAATGTATTAAATTAATGCCAGCTCATGGAAGGCCATTCTCAAAACTCATTTGTTCGTTTCAGATGCAAAATTCAAAAAATAATAATAATTTCAAAATATCATTTATATGTAATTATACACTATCTTTGACTGCCTTCCATGTTTTAGGTATTTTATACTTGTGAACAGTAAAATTTCAAAAAATTGAAAACTGGGCACAAAAACTTGCACTATAAGTTGCACCCAGAGACCACCCTAAAGTTTCAGTTACCAAACAAACACTGACTTTTGTACTGAAATTTTAAAATGGGTGATATTTATATTCCATGCTTATTGAAATACCCACATATAATTAGATGAGCTGGAGACAAGATATTACCACTAAGCATGAATGTTAAAATTTTTGTCAGTAAAAATTTATTTTATAAAAATCTGCTCATGGAATTTTGTTCAGAAGTTCCATAATTGAAGAAAAGAAGCATCGTGAAAGCACCTCAACTGTCTGTTTGAGAAAGACACCCAGTGTGAATTAGGCACAAGTTTGACGAGTAGGATTCTACAGGATGGTTCCAGTAGTGTTGTAAGGGACTTTGAAATTTCTACTTCTTTGAAATTCCAGATTCTAGAATGATCTGATGAGATTATTGTTGATGAATTATTATTGTGTACGTAAACTAAACTTCTTGCAATCTCCTACAGTCAGGAAACTTCAACTCCTCTTCTAGAGAAAAATTTAATTATTTTAATATTTTAATATTTTAATATTTTAATTTAAAAATTTCTCCATTTTTGTCCATTAAAAATTGTTCAATATTGTCTTTAATTTTTGGTAAACTATAAAAATTAGAAGATTATTTTAGGTTGGATATTCACAAAATCCAAACTGTTATCTGAGATTATCCATTGTTACCTCAGGGCAGCCAATTTTTAATTTCTGCCATTCTTAATTTCCCTGAGAGTAAAGCAGGGGAAAAAAAAAAAAAAACCTAAAACAAAAACAAACAACCCACCCAACCAAAACAAAACCACACAAAGCTACCCACATTTAAATACATTTATGAAAAAAGTTTGCATTTATTTCCTGCTGATTTTACCCATACTATTGTTAACTATAAGCTCAGCTTGCCTCCACAAGATCTCACCCACTCTGTAATATTTTAAGTTCACTTCTTTTAAAGACAACTTTTCTTTTTTCCATTTTGAGCTACAGTTTTTTGAATGGAGTGCTGAGATTTCTTTGCTGACATGTTTGGAGTCCAGAAAAATAGTCAAGAGACAAGAATTATTGTGGGGGGAAAAAAAGGTAGAAAATACATTTAAAATCAATAGACAAGTGAAAGGGGCAGAAACTCACCACCAAAAAATTTCAAAGCACAATGAGAAGGAACCTTTAAAACCTTAAAATCTCTCCGATTCACCCACATACTGAGATACTTTAATTTTGTCTCTGTCACAACTTTCTTATTTGCATATAATCTTACATTTTCTTTTTCTCTCAGTGGATGTTCTCTGCTGTATGGTATTAAAAATACATACTGCTTATGCAGTAACATACAGGAGAGGAGGTGCAAACTGGGGGAAAAAAGTAAAGTATTGAGAGGGTAAATTAAAAATTAGAAGATCCAAGAGTGGAGTGCTGTAGTCCCGGGAAATGGTTTAAAATAGGGAAAAAAGATAATAGAAAAAAAATGGAAGCAAAGTGGATGATGAAAAGTGATAAGAGGTACGGAAGCAAGAGAAATGAAAAAAGACAATATGAAGTGTAGAAATACAGAAAATAGCTGAAATTAATGTGGTCAAAGGTTGGAAATAAGTTAAAATCACAGTAATAAAAACTAAATTGTTTCCAAATATTTTGTCCATTTTTAATACTTGCTTGAAAAGGAGCCCAAAAACAGATGTCTTGATTGAGATACAACTTGAAAGAAGATGAATAATTACAATATCTGTTTCTGTATTGATGTCTGTCTGTAAGTTCCTAAGGCCAGTTTTAGTTTAAATGTTTTGGAGGAGGGGAAATAACACTTTCCCCAGTTCGGTCACAGGACTGTTTCTGTCTGAACTGATTACAAGAGGTTTGAGCCAAATCCTACTGAAAGAGGCGAGTGATCGGTTCATAAGAACTTGAAGTTCAACTTCCACAATTGCAGTTATGCCAAGATATTTTTAAAAAGCAGGGCTGCGAATCTTGTTGATGTACATGTGAGAGAAGGAGGAAGAGTCAATTATAGTATATAAACATTTACAACTTCTTTATACAGCTGAGCATCAAAGAAACACATTTTAATAAAAAACCTAATTATTTCAGTCTCTTATGTTTTGCCAATACCACATCCCATGTCAGTTACTTGCACCCAAAGCAATATCTTGTTTCCAAGGACACAGAGTTGTCTTTGTTCTTTGCTGGGAATTTCTGCATTGGAGGGATTTCTGATAGAAGGTATGAGTTTCCTTCTTATTAACCTGTGAAGGTTTGCAGACTTCATGACATGATTTCGGTGGGGAAAGCTAACTCCCAGTATTCTAGAGTATGTTCAAAAAGTTAATTTACTTGCTAATGTTTTTCTGACAACGCCACTGTTATCAAAGGTGGCTTTTTTGGACTCAAAAATCTCTCTTCTTGTGTCAGACCTCATTCTTTTGCTTGACATATAGTGGTCCCACAAACCCAAGTGGTTGAAAGGAATGAGATGGGATCACAAATAAAATTCGTCCTCACTGCAAAAACCCTTTAAATTGTTATGGTCATACATAGTATCATTCCTTGTACGGTACGAGTAATTATATATATTACTGCATTAGAAGCATAGACAAATATTGTCAAAGATTTTTTGTGATGTGGCTGTCTTCTCCAGAGTAGGAGGGAATCTGTTTTAAAAAGTGGCTGTAATCAAATACCCAAAATCCTTGTTTCGACTTAATATCTTTATCTTTTATTCCCTCCCATTATATTGTGTTATTTCTTACATTTGTTAAAACAGACTTTCTCACCCCTAATGTCATAGCTTTTCTGTATAAAAGAGGAAATTATAGTTGCTTGGCCTTATTTACACATTGAGAACACGCATCTGCATACATGAGGTCTTCTTATTCCACTCCTTTCTATCATTTTTCGCAACCTTTTTTTCCCAACAGTTTGTAAAGGTAAAATGAACTGCACTTGATTTACAAACTGTTCTCATTATTAGACTTATGCTTGTATTATAATTATGTCATTCGTAACATTCCTATGGATTCCTAGTATAATGGATGAGTAGCCTTTCCATAACTTAATAAAATCCTTGAATGAAAGCCCCCTTTAAAGTAAGATTCCTTGCAAAGGGTGTATTTCTATCATTGCATTTGTGCTGAACTGATAAGCAGATGGTCTGCAACAGCTTGTACTTTTCAACTTTTATAGTAAATAATTTTATTTCCGTATGTAATGGGTTGTAATATAAACTAGAAAACCAAATATAGAGCTTTTCAGGAGCAGGGAGGTGTAAAGTAGAATGAAATATAATCTTTTAGTCAATTGCGAATAGAAACTCTCTACCCATAGGATTTTAAGTACATATTCTTTTTAGCAGTTCATACGTACAAGTGGTGTACTCATCAAAATCCATTTCCCACCCTATTTTCTTTGATTCTCCTAATATTTATGCAATTCCTGGCATTGGTCTAAAGATGGGAAAAATCAAATCAATTTGACAAGAATTTTGGGTTGATGATAATCTAAGTTGCCACAATGTTTCAGCCCAGTCTTTTTTTTGGAAGGCAGATAATGGGAAGAATAGGCTTGGTGTCCAGTTTAAAGGATGGGTGTCTGCCAAGGAAGGCGGGGACCTCCCTTGGAATGGAAAATGTGACCTCTTCCCTTTTCAGGGCTTTCAGGCAAAGATATGGGAAAAGGAGTAACAGTTCTTTAGTAGTGTGTATAACAAGGCAAACAACCAACAACTGCAGCAACAAAAACTACAGTAGCGGCCTTCTCTCAGCCTCAGGCACTTTCCCCTTGGTGCAGTTCCGGTCACAGCCAGCATGGGTGCCAGGGGCTCCTGGCCAGGCAGGTGCAGTGATTCCTCCATAGCTGCAGGGGGCGCTGTGGCGCAGGCCCAGCCGTCTCTCTCACATGGTAATGGCGGGCGGAAAAGGGAGAAAAGGGGCTTCCTTTACCAACTCATGGCAGGCCCCCAGTCACTTCACTGCTCCAGATGGCAAAATGGGCCATAGCAGGAAACTTGGAGCTGCAGGCCAGAACAGCAGAGGTGAACGCATGACAAAATGGCAAAGTGTAGCAAAAACTCAAAAGCTCTAGCAGGAGCCACAGGGGTCAGGTGGAGACAGGTTGTCAGATTGAAGTGTATCAAAAAACCCAAAACAGCATCAGAAAACAGCAAGGCTGGGCAGTCACAGCTGGCCTCCTCCAAACAGTTGGGAAAGGCTCCCTCTGGAAGTGGGAGGGGATTCAGTCCCAGCTTTTCTCCCAAGGCATCCAAGCAGGTGGTGAGACTCCTTTGCCATGAGGTCAGATGTTGACATGGTCCCAGTTCAACAGCTGCTCTTACGAGCAAAGCCTCACTCACAGCCGGAGAAGCAGGAAAGGACAAAACTCCTCAGTGGCAGTGAATTCTCCCCACAGCAACAGCAGCACCATCTCACCTCCTGTACAAGAGAGAGCAAGAGAGAGTGAGGAGCTGGGCCCAGCCCCACAGCCCCCAGCTGAAATCTTGCAGTACCTCTGCCCTTCCAGAGAGAAAGCCCCCCAGCTCAGAGATAGTAGCAAGCTGCCCGATTCCCCCTCCTCCTTGGCTACATCTTTCGTCTCTCTTAGGTACCACCAGTCCCATCTGTTAGGCAGCAAATAGGAGAAAATTCCCTAGCAAAAAGAAAGAAAGAAAAAACCTCCCAACCTCCAACATTTGGTAGGAGGTGAAGGATTTAAGAGCAAAGGGTTGCTTCAGAACGTCATCATTTCAGTCATAACTTGGATCATAAACTCATCCTCCTACATGAATATAATCACATATGGTCTCAGAGTTCAGCAGTTTTTTTCTTGGTGATCAAGGTAAAATGATCAACCAGTGATTCTCTATCAAATGGAAGGAATCAAGCAACAGTAGCAGCTTGCACAGTACAGCATTTCTTTTAGCTTTGCTGAACAAGGAAGAGGCATGCTAGATAGATAGGAATTTGCAAGTTAATTAACTATGTAAAATTACAGATTTACGATATGAATTGACTCTGGGCTGTTCTAAGTGAGTTTGAAATAAGGCTTTATTTACTTCTTTTTACATGATAATTTACAGATATGTAAGAAATAAAGATATGTGTGATAGGTTTACACTGGAAGTAATGGTCATCTGCTTCCTTTCTCCTAAAAGCAGAAAGGTAAATAGACAAGTTAGGGAGAGTGTTGATCCTTGATGTTCAAAAGTTGCTATATTGTAGTAACAGTTGCAGACTTTATTGATGTTTTGACCAACAGCATTGTCTCCTTGTCACATGGGATAGAAGAAATCTCTGGCATCACTAGGAGAAAAAAGTCTGCTTTGCAAAGCTGTCTGTGAAAAATCTTGGTTTCTAAGTTTTCAGTGAGGGAGAATTAGAACAAATGGAAAATAAACAGCCTCCCTGAAGGCCCCCCTTCTAAAGCCTGAGCTCACTTATAAAGTGTTGACAGTTCCCTATACAAAACACATCAGAAGTGCCAGATTTCTGAAGTGCTGGGAAATTGCAAGATTAGGTGATATGCCTAAGGAAACTGAAGGAAACAAAACAAAGTAATCACTGCAGGGTTTCTTAAAAATAATTTTTTTTTTTTGTTAGTGGGTCTTCAATACAGATGCAGAAAATATGTCATTTATCCAATTGATTTCTTCATTTCCAGTTGTTTCTTGATTGTTTGACAGCTTTTAAGTGATGCTGTTGTAGAAATTGATGTGAATTGGACAGAAGGTGTATGTTTTGGGAAAGATTACTTAGGATTTAAATTTTTATTTTAAAAAAATTCTCATCGGTATCTTTTGCTGTTTCACAAGTAACAGCAACCAAGAATAAAAATGGGATTTTAGCAGTGCTAGTAATTAGTACTTTATAAGTGATAATAGATGTTAAAGGTGGCTTTCTAAGACTGATATCAAAACAGTATTGAGTGAATCATCTATATATCTTCTGGAGTCTATTATAGAAATGTTAGCAAGCCATGGCACATACTTGAAAGGCAGTTTCATTCAGATGGTGAATACAGCTGGATTGATTTTTTTTTCATTATATCTCTTCAAATCTTTTCCTAAATATTCCTACCAACATCTTAGCCCCAGCCCCTCAATGCATTTTGTGTTTTCCATACAAACACAGAGTGTGTGATGTTTGCAAAAGGTAAGACGTGAAGTGTTGAACTAACAGGTAAAAGACACTGCTGTAGTGGGATAAGAGGCAAATTTTAATTCCACATTGAATACGTTCCTCTTAAAGGTGAAATCTTCTAACAAAAATATAACAAGTTAATGCAATGCAGAGCCGTAATGATGAATTTCAATGTTTTGTAACAACTTTGTAGGTGATCACCTGAGAGAAGACTACATAACTTTGGGAAGCTGCAGGAGGTAGTATTGATCATAGGAGGAAAAGAATGGTAGGTTTAATGCAAGCACGGGGCAAGCACTGTTTCCAAGTAATTTCCAAAAATACCACTGCTGTGTTTGTTTCCTGTGCATAATTAATTACTGAAGACATCATCACAGCTCTCTGCTGTGAAGTCATTCTTCAGAGGGACTGCAAAAAACCTAAAGTCTCAGCCAGCACTGACTCCTGCTAGGCAACCAACCTACAGCGATTGGCCTGTCCTTTCCTGATCTTGTTCCACTCATGGCAGTTTTGGGAAGTACACACCAACCCTCGGCACAGGGAGTGGCTTGGCCTCACACAGTAAAGTAAATGGAGCTCTGGATTTGGAGAGAGGTTGTATCCTCTTTTTCCCATCACTGAGTCATTCTGTGTATGGGAAGGATTTGGTTTCTCTTCAGAGTAGAGGTTTGTCACCTTTCTGCATCTTTCCCAGCAGCTTTCATTCCTTGGAGTTTTGTTGGTTTGGGGTTGGTTTTTTTGGCTGTTTTGGTTGGCTGGTTCACAGGTTGGTTGGTTGGGGTTTTTTTCTGTCACAATCAGGCTGATTTGGCTTGGCTTACTGATTTTAAAATAGATCTCAAGGATGGCTTCCAACACCTCCTGAACATACATCTGTGCATGCTTTGAAGCAATTTCCTTGACCAAGATCTGATCAGATTTCTGAATGTCTCTTTGCTTCTACCTGCTCACTAGGTTTGGAGAGGGGAGGGCAACGCTGCTGCCCTGCCATGATACATGTTCTGCATCAGTTTATGAATTGTTGACATCTTAATGAAACCATTATTGCAGGAGTAAAGCAGACTAGTTTTCACTGGAGTCTTGTTTGTTCTACCCACAAGCAATGGGCTAGATGACAGTTTCCACAATATCCTGCTGTACTCAACTGTTGTGAAATGCAGCAATCCTTCTGCCTTGTTATCTTGAATATCCTTCCTTTTTCACTCTGCTACTCTATTTGACACAGAGTACTCTGAGCCATCTCTCACAGACAGAAAATTTGAACCACCTCATGTGTAAACAGATTTCCAGTGCTTTGTATTTCATTTTGCAACTTATTAGAAATCTTTTTGTTCACAAGGATAATTTTAAGAGAGTAGTTATGTTCTGCCAAAGAGTTTCCTGTGTGCACTTGTACTGCTCTTCAGGGGTCAGAACTTCCAGCACAACCACTGTTTTGAAATCACATTGGCAATACGTGTCTTTACGTAAGGCATTGGAAGGATATTTCTGGTTCTTTACTGTGAATGATTTGATAGCAAGGTATCTTTCAAGGATGTGACACTTTTGCACAGAAGCAATGTGCAAAATCCCCCACAATGCTTGAAGTATCAAAACAGGCCAAAGCTATCTCTTTTCTCTTTGCCTCTGGCTAGCCCTCAAGTATGTTACTTTTGACTACTAGTTCTTCATCTTTACAGGTTTCTTATATCAGTTTCTGAATTTGCTAGAGAAGTGGCAAAAACATGTCTGTAACATGCACTTACACTCTATCATGATCCACATTAGTTTCTGTTACGGTAAATACGACAGTTTTACTGCCGTTTTTCAGGGCATGGCTTAAATTAAAATGGTATTTCCATTGTCCTAATATGCATGCTTGCTTTTTAATGGTTAAGTTAGTCACATTTTTTGAAGACTGTTTTCTAAAGTTCTGTACTCAACAATGGAAGTATTTTAAATTATTTGCTTCAGATGCTTTGATAAAAGCTTTCATGCTGAAACATATACATATTTTCTAACCCAATCTTCTTTGTTTCACCACATGCAGAGCACTAAATAAATGCAAACTACTTGTTCCATCCCAGCAAATGAATAATTCCCACAGGAAATGTAACATCCAGAGATGTATTCAGAGTATATTACAGAAAGAAATTTGGTTTATGATGACCCAGGTAAAAAGTGTCTTCATGTCTTTTTCCCTACACTTTATTTTAAATGGATTCCTTTAAATTCCACCTGAATTATCTGAATGGTCGTTCATATAATTAGTACGTCAAACATTACTGATTCTTTAAATTAAAAAGGTTAGCTACAGATATGGATTATATTGGCATGATAAAAATGTTTATAAAGATTTTATGGGAAGAAAAACTCCGCAAAGAAGTACTTTCCCAGGCTCCTTTAGTTTCCAAGTTGAGTGTGGACTGGGAGAAGATTTCAAAGTGAGTCATCACTCTGAAATAAACAGGCTAAGCAGCTTGTACTATACCCATAAAAAAGTCATCCTTTGAGGAAGTCTGGTTATTATTTCACTTTTTAGCATAATTACTCTGGCTTCTTTGTAGTTTTAGTATGACATACACCTCTTTTCTCCACCAATATTACTATGAACATACAGCAAAAGAATTTTCTGCAAAATTTTCTGCTGAATACTTCTCAATTCTATATTGCCACTATATGTTTCATAAAATCATCACCATAAGACAGGGTTTCCCTGGTTTTCTTGCACATGCTAAGTGAATTAAAAAACATGACGGATAATAGGGTCATCTCAGTAATTTTTGAAATAAGGACCCTGGAGCTTCATAGATTTTTCAGGACTTCTTTTTTCTTCCCTTTTTATTATTTATCCTCTGGTTTGCCCTCTATAAACTTGAAGTCTGCTTCAAATTTATTCTGAAGCCCCTGGATTAGATAGACTTAATGATGTTTAAAGATTTGATTTAGTTTTAAGAATTTTATTTTCTGTTTCTTCAAATTCCCCACTCTGTTGTGCAGCTAAACGGTTTTAAACACTTTGCTATTTATTTATCAAGAGTTGTCCTAGTCAGAAAGAAAATTTACAAGTAAATACTACAGCTGGAAGGGAAGTAAAGTGGAAAGAAGTGTGAAAGGGAAGACCAACTCTTCAAAAAAAATGTAATACCAAAATTATTCCAACTCTTTCAATGTTGTTCAAACAATTTTCACTGCAAGAGGTGTTTAGTGTCCTCCTCAATATTTAGTTCTTAATCTCATTTTCACAACATCTTGCAGGAATTATGAAATTAATGAAATTGAAAACTGTGAGCCAACCCTCTATCCACTTAGGGCACTGTCTGAGAACAATCAAAAAGCAGTAATAAACTTGTCAACTTTTGTCCATCATTCAAGTGCCAAAAACCATTTTTTACTTAATTTGTAATTAATTAATAATGACTTTTTTTAAAAGAATTGGTGTAATTTTATGTTCCTTTTGTTATTCCTACATGTTTACGAAAACCATAAAAAATATTAAAAAATATTAGTAGGTAATACACACCCTTGCCATTCAACTGATATTCCTTCAATGTTCTGCAGAACAGACTTCTTATTGAATTCATGGTCTTGCATTTATTCCAAGTGTGTAAATAAGCGAGTTTGCCTAAAACCTGCTACTTCTGCAGAGACAGAAATATTTAATAGAAGCATAAGCCTCATTAAGGTTATACAGAAACCCATAACAGCAATAATTTACTTAAAAATTTAATTATATGTATCAGAGAAAAAGCAGAGCTAGGGAGTGCGACAAATGAATCAGTACTTTGGTCGTTTTTGGATCATCCCACTGGTACTGCAAAGAAAGCTTTGCTTGTGATGCAAAACCATATTTCCTAGCATTTTGTAAAGATAGATAATTATTTCCCTCGCTCTGAATTTTTAATCCTATGTTTTGCATTTTTCTCTGTACTTGGAGGTAATACCCTCTGTGTTTCATGATGCTATTTTTAAAACATGCCACTTATGATGAAATAGGACTGGGGTTCAGGCCTGACACTGTTCCTCCTCAAGAATTCTTTAACAACATTTCTCCAAACACTGAGTGGCTTTCTGCACTGTTACCATTTCATATGTTGATGGACATATAAGCTTCTTACTTGAAGGGTAAGTGCAGCTTATTTTATTTTACAGCCATCTACTCCTTTCCCTGGGTTTTACCATTTCTATAAGGTAAATACTGAACCAATCCTGCTAGGGAGTCTTCGTGGTATTAGTGATTTCTAACTAAACAGCTTGATTTCTGTAGGTATTAAAGCCAGCTTGGAACACTGACAAAAGCTCTGGTAACCTTTCAACCTTGTCCTTACATTTTGCAGGACAAGACACTCTGGGAAAAGGTCCCAATTCACACACATTGCGCATTAACAAGTATGAGGCAAGGTTGTAAAATTTTGAGATGGAACTTTAAAAGGCAGAGAAAGTTCTGTGGTTTTGTGTTCTTGAAAGAACAGTGAAAAAACCACACCAAAACTTTGTTGGTATCACCTACTCAAGCCAACTCAGCTACTCCAAGGACTGCTCTGCCCCATTATGCAGCTCCCTGTTGCCCTATTGAGCAAAGAACAATATTACAGGTGAGAGAACACTGAGAGCTCCAAAATTATGAACTACTGTGTTTGATTGTTCCTCAAAGTTTTCTTTTTAATCTGCCTTTTTCCTCAGGGTTTATTTTCCCCCAGAACTTTTCCAAGAAAAATTATTATCCTCGTTTCTTTGGAGAGATTTTTATTTATGTCAAACAAACTTGTTTTCAAAGATTCTTTAAAAAAGAAAAAAATCAAACTATGCTAACAGAGAGCAGCCATTGTGCAATTTTTGTAGACGTGTTGTCTTTAATCAGTGCTTTTACATTCATCAGAAATAAATATCTGTTTATAATGCTGGGGGAATTAAAGCTCCGAAGAGATTGTTTTTGTTCTCTTTATTTATGATGATTTGTTAGCTCTTGACTGCAGAAATAATTTTGTTGTTTACATTAATCTGTGGTGGCAGTATTAACTTCACATCATACATAAATATAATTATTGATCATTACCAGCTGTAATTCAGTGTTAGAATTACAGATTTACATAATTGTGCTATTACGTGTAAACTTGAACTTCATATCTGGGGTCACAAATAACTGGAGGCAGTAGAAACAGAAAATTCTGATTGTATGTCATTCATATTTTAATATATGCTGTTGCAATTTTGATCAGTGTTAATGTAAATATTTTTATGTACTATACAGCAATGAGATGCTAATGGCTAGAAATTACAGCAATATTGATCTAGCTAATAAAATGGAATGCATTAGAAAGAGAAGATATTTATTATCTCCTCCAAAAACTACTATACATCATCCGCCCAAGGAAAATTTCCTCCATCAAAGATTTAGATGGCATTCTGGAAATGGTGTAAAGCTCTTCTCAAAAATCAATCACAGGTTATCTTGTTTTTTCTGCCTGCAGCTTTTTCACTGATAAAGCTTCACAGAGAGAAGCAAGCTATATAACGGGACTCGCTTCTGTAATACATTCTCTTCTCCTCATGTAATCTGCACATAAAAAGACACTCCAGAAAGAACAGTCAGTACAGTTGGCCTTCTCCAAAAACCCCTCTACAGGCATTAGGGGAACGTGCATGTATATCCCTGCCTTACTTATTGCCTCAAGCAAAACCTGTGAACTCGGTCCTGCTCTTGGGCACAGTGGGGTGAGAGGTCCTGCAAGATACAGGCTTGCACCAGCTCTTCATCTGGACTTGTCAGATAGAGCCAACGTAAAACCACACACTGAAAACAGCTGGACAGCTACATATTGCAAGAATGATCTAGATAAGGAGAGAAGATGGCTTAAAATAAAGATTTGTGTAAGATTTGATATCATACACGGCTTCCCAAAATTCATTCTTTGTGAAACAAATCGCACACAAGAATTTTAGTATTCCAAGAAACAGGAACAAGCTCTGTTCATTCACGGGGAGTTTTTAACGTCTCATTTCCTGTGCTTATGCAACACAATAGCTCAAAGTGAAATTTCACACAAAACTTAAGCCATAGAAAAGCAGCATTAAACTCTAAAAATCAGCTGAATTGAAATTAGTATTAAGAGAGAAACTGAAAATAAAAAGTACTTTATGTAAAAATATTTTTTACAAAATAAATTTATGTTTAACAAAAGTTTAGAGAATTATTTGAGTATTATTTTGAAACATCTTTTTGTGTTGTTGTTTTTCATCAGCTTATTTTTCTACAGTTGAGTAAATAATGCTGCCTGGTAGCAGGAAAACAGTGAGAATTCATAATGTTGGAAAATTTCCTTTATTTCTTTGAGTGAATTAAAAATTAAAAATGAAAAAAGAAGTTGTTTAGCCATCTGGTTTAGGCTAGATGGTGGTGGCATTCATCCCAGCATGGATGCATTTGGTTAAATCAGATGGCAGTTATGCCCTGAAGATTACATAAATACAGTCCACAAGTAGTTATGACTATATTTAACCCTAGGCCACAGAAAAGTTGGTGCCAAGTGTGCAACAGGTTTTGCACAGGATTCTGACAGAGAAAATTTTACCAACTACTGCAGCTTGAGAAAAATGAAAACTAACTAAAGTGAGCTGCAATAAACTTGTAGGCTAAAACAACATATAGAGAAGTTTTAAGGCGTCCTGCATTTGAGAGAACAGCAGAGTTTTCTTAGCAAACTGCAGCAGTGCTCTGAACTGTCAGACACCAGCTTCACAGACAACACAGAACATAATTTGGAACTTGTACAAGTAAATTAAAACCACATTGCTTTTGTTTTCCACAATCCCTTTTGTTTTCTCCTCATTAGTTTTGCCTCCAACTTCAATCTGATGGAAATGGCTTTAATCACAGGAGGCTGGATCATGGGCTGTACTGGATTTGTGTTTAGTACATCTGGAGATAATGAGTTTGCAAAAGAGGCTTTCATTTCTTTCAGCTCACCATTACACCACCCTGACTAACCCCAGGTCTGAGTCATTAAGTTAATATCAGGGCTCAGAATCTACGGACTAGCCACAAATCCAAGTTTTGTAGCCTTAGTATAATCCTGGGAAAGAACGTTCTGATCAGGGTCATGCCCTGGGGTATGACTCAGGCCCCTCAGTAGTTTGATCTCAGCCCAACTGTGGGTCATGAATTTGCATAATAAGTCTTCACTAGGTTTGTTCATATTTGTGGCTCCCACCAACTAGATTTTTGACCAACTCTTACATACTTTAATAAGCAGAAACACTTTTGCCAGTGCCAAAGAACAAGTTTCCAACTAGAATGAATAATGAAAATACAGGCAAACAGATTATGTGATACGTCTTTGCATAGAACTTTGTGTCCCATGCAAACAAACAGGGTTAATTTGTGCAATAGCCAGAAGGGGCCATGGCATGGGCCCAGAGGTTATTTCCCCAGAGGGGCTGGTGGAAGGAACTCTTCTGGGGAGAAGGGATTTGTTCTGGGTCACTGTAGTGTGGTCAAGGGAGCAGTTGGGTAGTGGTGTTTCTGTGTGAATCTTTCATTTCTTTCATGTACCCTCTGTCACTATTGTTGTACTGTTCATTTCCTTATCTCACTGATGTTTCCAGGGCATTGCTCTTATCTCAACCCATGATATTTGCCTTCTGAGCCTCCAATTCTACTCTCCAGCCCAAGCAGGGCAGAGGGAGTGGGAGGCTTGGGAGCAGGACAGCAGTGCATGGATTCACTGGGAGCACTTAATTGGAGAATACCATTCCTAAACCACAACACGATGTTATATGACACTTGGGGACGTAGTTTAGTAGTATGGTGGTGCTGGGTTAACAGTTGGGCTTGATGATATTGGAGGTCTTTTTCAAACTTAATAATTCTATGGTTCCCTTTACAATAATAATATCTGTAAAAATACTGACTCACGTACCAAAGAATCCCATCTACTTGTTGAGAAGCAGTCTCTTTGAAGAGGTAGTTACTTTAAAAAGAAAAGTCAAAGTTTTGCAAAAATAGATTTCCTCCTTTTTTTCCAAAACCAAAATTTTATTGGTACTGTTAAGGTTTAATTGAAGATAATTTAAAACAAAAAGACAATATTGAATTGAAAATATTTTCTGGTTTTGTCTTTTTATAAGTGAAGAAATAATGGTCAGTCTGAAAGAGAGAAGAAAAAAATACTCCCTGACATTTTTCCAGAGCAGAGGGAGCAACACCTCACAAGTGGTTTTGTGGGGTACTTTTAACCAGGTGTTTGGTGTAGCTCTATGGCTGGCTTTTTCCCCTAGGATCCATGAAAATGTGTGATGTGTAAGAAGAGTGAAAAATGCGCCATTTGTGATACCTTTCAGCCACTGGTTGTCCTTTTGCATAAAAAAATGACCAGGCATTAATGAGAGTCCGGTGTTGTCTGCTGTCAGGTGACACAGTGGGGTGCCTTATCTCCCTCCAGCCTGCATCAAACACTGATCTCTTGCTCCCTGGGGACTTCCCACTCTTTTCTTTTGCTCCATCTCTTCCTCTACCTCACTGCGTCTTTCTTCATGTGATTTTTGTATGTCCTCCATCTTTATAAGGAAAAGGCAGCAACAATTTATCCAATCACTTTTTACTTCAGAGGTGCTATGCACTACTGTTTTGTTCAGTTTTTTCCCAGGCAAGAAGAAAGATTAAGGGGATGACATTTTTGAAAAAAATTGAGATTCTGGCTTTGGGCTTTTCTCTGGGTCATTTTATGTAGCTATATGCAATATGATTCAGAAACACCAGTTTCAGACCTAGCGCAGCAAGGAGAACTTTCACGAAAGTTAAAAATAATTAGATATAAAACCAAAATATCTAGAGAGTAGAGGAAAGAAACAAAAATAGCAAGATGGAGAAAGTGTATAATAACTCACTTTTTAAATATATATATAAAGTAAAGCAAAGTGGATATTTCCTTCCTCTCTTTTTCTGTAGAGTTTGTCCAGACTCTACACCTTTTTGTAGAGCAATAGGTTCTGACTCAAGGGCTCCTTAACCCAGAATACTGACACACTCTTTTTTTTGCAGCACATGGTGATCAGTACAGTCAGTACCAACTTGATGCAAACACACAAGACCTAAAACTGGTTGGACCAGTCTCTAAATGCAGTCACTAAAATCAGGTTTTCAAAGCAAAATGAGTATGTTTGTTGGGAGTAAAGAGTTAAAAGTGCAAGAATGGCCAGGAGGATGGTAGATTTGCTGAAGCAGCCTGGCAGCTGAGAATGCCAAAGCCTGGAGAATAACAGTGTGGGAAATTGTTTATTATGCCTACTGCTGTTTATCCTCTGTCTGCTTTGAGAAGCAGAATTTCTATGTGGAGATAATATAGGTGTTTACAGAGACTTGGTGGCACTCTTATGGACAGGATTGAGCTTCCATCTTGGGACAGAGATCAAAGCAGAGATCAGAAAAGCACAGAGGAAAATCGCAGTGTGATGGTAAACTACACATGCATGGGCCTTTGACAAACAGGTGCCAACAGCAGGCCTGACACCCTGCCTAGGACTGGACTCAGCCTGATGGTGTCTACGTCCTTGTTCTGTGTGTCTCTGCAGTGCTGTTTCAGGATCTTCCAGTTGGCAAGGTAATTAAATAAATTTATTCTTAGGACTTCGGCTGTTGTGTTTTCATTGCCCGTAATCATGTGTATGTGGGGATTCACACAATGTTCAAGGGAAGAAGAGTACACATCCAGACAGAATTTTCAGTAGGACGGATGCAGTAAGACATACACTGCACAAAGACTGGAAAGGTCTGGCTTCTCCTGATTAGGCACCTATCACTGTACTCTTTGAGCCTTTCCCAAACAAGTGGTTTTCATCCACTTTAGAGTTCTTTGTTTCAGTATTGTTAAATACCAGTGTCTGAGGTTAGGAGCTCAACTGCAGCACAAATGAAAATCTGCCTGGGAAAGGCAGTTTGACAATATATTACCTTCCTCCAGGTATATGTTTCCTAGGGTGCAAAATCCCAGTCTCCAGTACTCATGGATGGTTGTAACAGAAAATATCTTCTAAGAAAGTAAACATTATAATAAATAGGCCCCTTAAGGATACAAATTGTAAGGACATCTTTGTGAAGACAGTCCACATAGTAACACTCTATGGGATGAGCAATGAACTGGGAAGGAACAACATTGGAATTGCTCCATTAGGTGTTATTGAATGAAGCTATACTTCAGTTATTGTTCAATTTCTAGTTCACCAGTGGGCTACACTGCCCCTCTTGGAAGTATCTACAAGTCAGTATTAATCTAACAAATAATAAAAAGCACAAATATTGCAAATATTCCAAATCCACTGCAAGATGTAAACTTTGAGTGAACTGAGGCATCTGCTTGCCATTTGCCTATTCTGCCTCAGATCTCTGACTTTTAGATAACTTACCTGGGATAACTTCAAAAAATACAATGCAATAGTTATTTCCAGACACCCAGTTCAGTGTGATGATATATGATATCAGATGTATGAATCTTTGAATAGTTTCATCCAATAGATTGACAAGATTGTACTTTGGAAAATTATTGGATAAACTCTAATGCAGGAAAATGAAGGATAATGAAAATAAGAATAAAGAAAATTTTTAGACATGCTTCATTCTATTAATATTTGGTCTGCACAAGGACAGTCTTATTTGGGTATGAACTGATCGTATGATGTAACTTAAGCCCTCTCAGAGAACAAAATTCAAACCTTCCAGAACAAATTTTCTGCCAGAAAAAGAGTATGAATCTGGGTTTATATTATAAATGTATCTGCTTAAATTCTTACTTGAGAGGGCTTTCCTAGGCAGACAAGACTTTTGTGAAAAAGTTTTAAATTTAAACTTCTGTCCTATTTCATAAAATACAACTTTTTCCTTTATGTCAAGACAGTGTAGCAAGGCAAATTATTATTCCAGGTGTTCTGTTTTATATACAGTTTCAGAGTTATTAGGACAACGTGTTGACTGCTCTTCTTTTCAGTCAATTGAGTAATACAGCAAAGAAGACAGCATTAAATTCTTTCAGTGATTTTCTAAAAACAAAATAAGAAAAACATAAAATGAATGACAAAAACAGCCTGCAACGTCCCTGTCTCAAGGGTCTTAAGTCTTAGATTGAAGCAGAAAAGTAGAAACAGATATGATGGGATAATTACACAATGGCTTTTGTGGAGTAAAAATATTAAACAGGAAATTACATCTATCTATGTTCTTTTCACATCATATCTGGGTCTGAAATGAGGATTGTTCTCAAGGATGAGAGCAAAATCTCTTAAACAGTTTATGTAAAGTCTTGGTGATGCAAATATGTTCCATATGTGTTTAAGTGTCTTCTTTGGGAATCATTCACACTATCATTCACAATGCCATCGACTCCAGAATTGACTGTTCACGTTCATCATGTAAATTGAGATAGTGGATCTAAATGGGGATGAATGGGACATAGCCATATACCAACTCTAGATTCTTTTCTGCATTAATGTAAAATGCACGAAGTTCTATTCTTATGTGTGAGCACTTCACTTTTCAGCAGATGGCACTATACAGTACATCCTACTGTGCTTTGCACTTTGCTTAAAATACCCTTTTGCCAACTTGACTTGGAAAACATGTTAAGTGTGACACAGAAAATCTTTGGATGATCTGCAAAAACAGGAAACATTCTGACCATGTTAAGGAGGAATAGCAAAAGGTTCCCATCCCACCAGAGGCAGATAATTCCAGTCCATAAAAACTGTTTATTCTGCCATAAAAATATACTTCACAATTTTTTAGTCCTCTGCCTCTTTACAGAAACTGCTGACTAGAGTTGGACACGAGTAAACAAGAATCACTTTTCTAATTCCTCACATGCTTACTTGAAAAATGTTTACTCTCTTAAAAGATATTTTCTCTTACAACCATCCATGAGTACTGGAGACTGGGATTTTGGACCCAAGGAAACATATACCTGGAGGAAGACTGTATATTGTCAAACTGCCTTTCCCAGGCAGATTTTCATTTGTGCTGCAGTTGAACTCCTAATCTCAGACACTGATATTTAAATACTCAGTGGAAAACTTTCTCAGCATGTACAACTACTCAGAATAGTACCTGTGTAATAAAGGAGGGTAATTTCAGTAAGGTGGCTTTGGATGTGGGGAACTTTGGCAGAAAAGCTATAATTTACTCAAATACTTTTTGGGGCTATGTAGCCCTCCATTCAAGAGAGAAATGCCAGAAAAGTAACTATACTTCTGAGGCATACCCTGCTTTCTTCTTTGTTGAGCATTTAGAAAGTCTGTGGATTACTAGGAGTTTCAGAAGTTTGTGAAGTCACCACACGAAGCCTTGCACTTGATAGCTAAAAATTAACTTAGGACCAAAATATGAAAGCACTAAACCTTGAAGATTGGCATGGTTGTTTGGCTTCTTTATGGTTAAGAAGAATGAAAAAAAAAAAGTGTTTGAATTCTGGTTGTAAATAAAAGATTATCAAAACAGGTTTTGTTTAACTTCCATCCACTAAAATAACCTCAGACTTTCCTCTGTTTTTCTATCTTCATTGCTTACTCACTCATTTACTGTTAAGAAACTGATTGAGAAAACGTATTTTACACATTTATTTACATCTTTTGTGTCCATAGACCTCTTGACCAAATAGTTACAAACAGACTTGGAAGGAAAAAGTAATGGTGATGTCTTGGGATTTTAGCTTTTATGGTTTTCAGATCCTATGCTGCTTTTGTGTGTAACTCTAAAGCTCCATAGCCTGTTAGTTACTGTCTTCCCATTTTATTCAGACAAAACAATTCTTCTCTGGGCTGAAGCTCAAGGACACTTTACTGTCTCAGGCCCCAAAAAGTGTAACAAAAAGTGAGTCAGGGTTAACCTGTGATATGTAAATAGACCAAACTTATAATTGTCAAAAAAACACGTGACCATTGTCCAAATTGGGTGTAACCTCTCTTGGAGGCTTTTGACTGCCCAAGGTGTATCTATTTAAGGCCTTTAATAAACATCTGGTCTTATTTTCTTAATCTTGTATAGCCTCTTTTCTAGGTAGCCACTCCAACAGCACCATAATTTTGCTAGAAGTTATAGCTCCTATTGTGACTCTGAACCTGGATGAATGCTGGCAGTAGTATTTGGTCTGTGTTTCAGGAGCAGATTTGAAACTACTCTAGTATGGGCTGCAGGCAGCAATGACAAAACGGATGGTCTCTATAAACCAGATGCTGGACCCTCTCCCATCCCTTTCTCCCTATCTGAATGTACAGAAGTGAATTTCAGAATTAGATTCTGCATGAGGAACTTCAAGAGCTCTCATCTAATCTGCAGGCTTGTGTGTTTCATAACATCTTAGAATCTGGCCTCTATTATTGTGCAGTCTTTTTTTTTTCAGTGACTTTTTCTTTCATGAAAACATGAATAAGTGTATATACATTTTACATACTTATTTATATATACCTCCCTATACATGTAGAACTATATATACCTGTATATAAAGAATCCTTTTCACTCTTTATATCCACAGTACAACAGAGTAAGTGTTAAGGTATTATTTTGATTGGAAACTTAGTACATAAAAATGTCATTATTCCATTTGGAATCTGGAGGAAGATTCCATATTTCCCAGGAAAAAGCAAAAAAGTGGTGAATGAACACAGGAAAAACTTCTGCTTTTTCCTACCAACTGATATTTAAAGGCCTTAAGTTTACCAGTTTGTGTTTTATTCTGTGTAGTGGAAAGACACAAACCAGACTTGTTTTTCTCCTGTAACACCTGTGAGACATGTGCTGTACAGTAATCATCCCTGCACCAACATGCCTGGGGCCAGGACGCTTCTCAGCAAAGGTTCTCCAGCTTAACAAAACATAACTCACAGGGACTCACAGAAATGGGGAGATTTCCAATGCTAGACTACACAAACTCAGAAAAGAATACCCAAGTACTGCTGTAGCCTGAAATTATCATATTATCAAAAATATTAGTTTAGTTGCATTTTTTGCAACCTTAATACAATTTTGATTAATAAAATTAGCATGTTTTCAACTCTGTGGTCAGTAAACCAGAATAATGTAGAATGTAGTTCCATGAATATTGTAGACAAGGTAATTAGTCAGCAATCTGGTCTCTTTTCCTGTATTGTTGAAATATCATTCTCCAAAGTAGTATTACTGCTACAAGTAATATAAATTTTAAAAACACCACTCTTCAATGTCATGGTTGTTACACTGCAAATGATGTGCACTTTTACACTGTATACATTTCCTGTCAGTGCTCTGTACAGCAGCAGGTAGGGTGTGCACTATGGCATTTAGAAATGAGTGCCTTCTCATAGATTCCTATCCTCAGAGAAGCCAACGCTATCAATTCTATGTGGCTGGGACAGATCTACTTGTACAAACTGCAAAAATAAATTTCTTGTGTCACCAGGGCATATCTGCAAAATACATAAGGCTTTGCACAAGGGTGTAACTGTTGGGATTGTTTGTGATCGACTTGCATACAGAGTTGTCTGATTTTGCAATTGCACTAGTTTCCCCACTATATACAGCGTGTGAATACAATGTCAAGACACACCTTTGCATTTGTGTTTAAAAACATAATCTAAAATAGCAGTGTCTGAGCTCCGTATTAAAATCATGTTTAAAAGCCTTAAAATAAATGCAACAATGCTCACAAAATACTAACTTTTTAAAATCTTTCTCATGTATAATCTCTCTCTTAGTCACTGTTCATGTATAAGCAATACAAAACACTTACATTAAAGAAACCAAATCTACTTGTAGACCATTATAGTGTGATTCTTCTTGATCTTGTACTATTTTTTTCAAATAAATACTTTTTTGCATATTTCCTAAAACTAATTTTACATTTTAACTAAACATGGGCTTAATCCTTGGGAAGACTCCATGTGGTGTGTGCAACTGAACTGTTCTCAGTTAAATTTCTTGAGCATGGCAACTTCCAGAGAGAGATTTTTCTGACAGCCCTGTAAAAATATGCTGAGGTCTTGTTGACTGGGCTTTTTTCAAATAACCATAGGGACATTCTCTACTGGTTTTAGACCATCTTTAGTTAAATATAGACTATGAAATTAAATTAGTTTCATATTAGATAAGCTGTGTGTAGACAAAAAAAGACAAGTTTTATTGAATTTTAGAAAAGAGCTGATAAAAAGCTAATGATATAACAATTTCATTTATGCTACTAAAGCTTCTACAGCAATCATTCACCTAATTTTTTGTAAGCATTTTATAGGATTCTGTCACTTATAGAATCTATAGGAAAAAGACACCTACTTGCAAGTCTATAATATGGGGCCAGAACTGTAACATTACATCATTTCAAAGCAGTATTTTATTCTAGAATTCTGGATTTTAATGATGGGCATCCCTATAGAAAACTGATTTGCATTGTTCATTAATCCTTGAAGCAGGCAGCTCACAGGCTAGTTAATGTGAGGTGTGTCACCTTGTCAGCTAAGTCCTGAGATTTGGAAGCAGTGAGGAGCAATTCAGCAGTACCCTGGAGTGCTCATGGGGTGAAACAAATTAATTTTCAGTAGGCCTACAAATTGTTTCTTAATCAAGATAACTATTAAATACATGTGGTTATTTTTTTCGCTTCTCCACCTTGCTGGACAAATGGGAAGCCAAAGTTTTCTCATAACAAGTGTGTAATACATCCAAGCGAAAGTAAAGTAGATTAGCCTGCACAGTATTGCTGCAATTAGATATCTAGCATTACCTCAACGTAATTTAAAAATTTGGTAATCTCTAGATTATGCTGCAGATGCTTCCAACTGCAATGTGGAGGCATCCCTAGAACTACAGTGTATTAATGTATCCCTCCACACAGCCATGGACTCCACAGTCTGTCATTTAAGCTATAACTAGAGGTTATTTATTCAGATTACTTACCAGTGACCTTAATTTAACGCTCATGTTAAATATATTTACGGTTAAACATCAAAACTTCAAATAATAATTCTGGTTCAAATGTAAAAAGAACAGGTGGAGAAAATCTTTTTTACGCATCAAGAAAAAAAATGTGCAAATAAAGACCAAGATTAGTCTGTCACTAAAAAAAGCAAGCAATAAAGTAATCGTTTCTAATCACTGAGGAAAATGGCTTCCTTCCTTTCTTACTTTCATTTTGCATGTGAAAACTTCTAAACAGTTGTTTTGCCTATGACTAAAATTCTACAGGGACAGGTTGTTTTACTGAAGGATTGTAAATGAAGCATGGGTAGCAAGCACTGGTTATTTGAATCACTAACCCGCAAACAATGATAAAGAATTAAAGTTTTGTTTTTAAACATCTGTGTTTCTAGGATTTATAACTAAAAGGAGGTCCTTTCAAATCCAAATAGAAATTTAAGAGAAATAATCTTCACTACCAACAGCTGCGTAGAGACCCTGAGTTCCCTTCTATGAATAGGCTGCTAACTCTGTAACTTAATGATGAATATTTAAATGTCAAGATTAACAATTTTATCAGAAGTATTCAACTACATTCTTCTCCACTGATGCTGAATTTAATAAGAACTGAAAATTTAATTAGTGCCTGCTGTAGCTAGATCAATTGATGAAAGTGATTATATGGTTTGTTTACTTATGACAAGAGGGAGCTGGGGCTGGTGATTGAGGAGGTTCTGTCTACTATTGTGTTCCTTAATATCAACAAATGTGTATGTTTATACCGTGACTCCAACATATTGAGACACGAGTAACAGAATGGTGTTTCTAACATGCATATGATACATGCAAGACGTGAGAGAAGGTGATTGTAGACAAAGAGAGAAAATAATGTCCCAAAATGTTAGGTTTGTTCTGCTTACTCCTAAGCAGCCACTGAAAGATGACTGGATAAACAGAGTAGTTTTATGCTGGAACTGAAGGCATCAGTCATTTCAGTTTCAAATCCCAATTTTTACCTCTTTTTAGATAAGAGAATGCTCAACTTTTTCCCCACTCTGCTTTGACATTTCTGAATCTTCACCCCTAGCAACTCCTCATTTGTATCCTTACTAGCTTTGATTGCTTAATTCTTTCACTCATTGTCACTTTTCAGTTAATGAAAGTCTTAGAAAGCTTAATTCATTTGAATTTGCTACAGAATTTAGAGCTAACATGACTCAAAGGGATGTGGGCAGTGCTGCACTCTTTAAAAATCCTACATACAGTGAAGTACATGATGTTTTGGTTACAGGAAGGCAGTCCAATATTAACCCCTATATGGCTTAATTTCAGGTTTAGCACCTGTATTGCCATGCCCAGAAAACTCATAACCAGTCATCACACTGCTTAGTTTGCAGCCACATCAGCAGCTCCAAAATGGTGGCCAACACTCAGCTAGTGAGATGCCAGCCACTTCAAACAAGGAGATGTCCTGGCAGGAGACTTCTCTGTCAATGGTGACACTTATACACTGGAGACTGCTGATGGTAGGAATATCTGTCCTGGGGCAGGGGGAAATAAAAAATTACAAAATAGGCCAAAGAAAGTGCTGTAGCTCTGATAGAACAGACCTTAGCATAATTTTAAATGATGTAGGGTATGGATTTTTATTAGCTCTGTTTACATTCCTCAGAGTTCGAGGAATGATCCATGGAAGAGGCCGGTCAGTGCTAGACAAGAAAAGGCAAGGTATTGAAAGACATTTTTGTAAAGCCAGCAGATGATGTTGCATATGTTTTAAAGGAATGTGAAGTACAAATATAAAAATAAAACAATTTTTCTTCGCAAGAACAGTTTTAAACTTATCTTTTAAGATTTTTTAATTTCTTACAGTTGTTTCTTTTTTCTGGGTTTTATTTTTGGCATTTTCTCACATCAAGAATATTAAACTAATTCAAGGAAAAATCTAAATATCTTAATGAAATTATCTCTGTCGAATTCAAATCAACATTAAAAAAAATCACTAACAACTAGGAGCAGATCAGGCCTAGGGAATTTGAACAGATACATTTCAGTGAAAGCCATGACTAAAAAGATGTCTGTTCTTAGCAATTCCCACACACACTCCCCCTTTTAGAGTCAATCATTCAAAACAAATTTTGCATACTTTTCATGTGTTTCAGTGCCTGCCACAGACAGAAATAGATAATGGATGAAACCACCATCTGATGAATATTGTCCATAGATTATCACAAGCAACTGACTTAAATAAAAATTATGTTTGTACATGAAGATTTTTCCTTGCAGAATGTGCAGAATGGGATCTGTAATAAAAAGAATCATGTAATAAATTATGAGATTTGAGGATGAGAAAACAAACAGGAATGGAGTGGCAGATTCATAGGTCTTGAATTACTTGCCCTGTTGTATAAGCATAGAAGTCACACAGATTCTGAACAAATTTGCCATGTCCTCACTGTTTTTGTCATTTGGAAGCACTGCAATTAGTACCTCTATTTCACCACAAAATAGTAGAACTACCTTTATTCACAGCCCAACAGGTAATGTGTAATCCCCCAGAGTCAGAGTGGGAAGGCATGGATGAGAACATCCACAGATGCAAAGCAGAGGACGGCCTAAAAGTAGTAGAAGTTCTCCTTTTGAAGGTACTGTCAGAGATATCTCCAAATCTGTTGTCACTGGAGCACTTGAGCTCTATAGACCAGAGCTTGTGCTTGTTCTCTCAAACATCTTGCGAAAAGTGGCTGCTTGTACCTGCAGCAGAGGCGGAGCAATTTTGGAGGCAGATCTGTATGGATGAAGTTTCTGGCCATAGCACAGAAAGAACATATTCCAGGGAAAAATTATGTTAAATTAGTTCATCCCCTACTGTTCCTTAAACTGGGATTTAGCCTCCGTGTTTGCTCTCCTGGGAAAATGTAGAGATTCAGTTTTCATAATTAAAAAGTCAATATTTGAGAAGAGCTACCTGGTATTTTATTCTGTGTGCTTTCTCTCTTACTTAGCAAGATATTTGCTCACAGAATCATAAAAAGATTAAGTAATCACATATAAAATTGCTAATGGCATGTACTTTGTTAAACAAATGGAGTATAAGAATAATTTAATCCTCTGGACAGAGCACCAGTTTCTCTGGATCCTACAAGAAAGACCAAGAAAGATCCTTGTCCATTGTTTCTTGTGGCAGTCACTGAAGATGAGTTTAAATTTTGATTCTTTCAATTTCTTTTAATTGGTTTTTATAAGTGGCTTGGCTGTTGCTAAGAATACTGCTTGAAAATGTTTGTGGGTTTTATCATGTAATGTCAAAACATATGCACAACCCTTTGCAAGAAGGGTGACTTGAAGTTTGGCAGATACCAGGTATATGCATTTAGGCTGACGAAAACCCATGTTTATTTTTTCAAATTAAGACAACTTTAAAAATATTTTTAAAATAATGAAAATAATAAAAGTTATATATGGTATAAGTTCAGTACAGGTCTGGCAAGTTGACAGCTAAATTTTTTGAATGTTTTATCTGCATCAGTATGCTCTATTACAGATAAATATTTTATTCTGATGAGAATGTGCATCCAACTACTCTACAAAGAGTCTGACTACATTTACCTAGAAATGATAGAGGATATTTGTGTGGCACATATAATCTTAATGAGTAATGTACTAGTGTATATTATAAAAATGCATTCATTATTCTCATTCAGATTCACTCAGAAGCTACTCAAAAAATGCTTGAGACAACATTAACAGATTAATAATTTTGTAGTAGTTAGCACAGGGTTTTTATCCCTGAGAATAAATAAGGGATAAGACAA
The DNA here is from genome assembly GCA_024734555.1 of Trochalopteron elliotii. NCBI lineage: Eukaryota > Metazoa > Chordata > Aves > Passeriformes > Leiothrichidae > Trochalopteron > Trochalopteron elliotii. The sequence goes on along the minus strand of JANPWX010020199.1, from coordinate 2,256,447 downwards.
AAAATAGTATGAGAAAAACAAAAAAAAAAAAACGACTAATTACCTATCCACTGAGTACCATCCATTTTATTAATTCAGTGAGGCAAAAAGTTTGGGGAAGATTAGACAGGTAAACTTGACCGACCTGGAGTTTCTTTTAAGAAGCTTACGAAAAGTACTTCCTCACAAAGCATTTGTTCCTTATGCATACAGAAAAGGTTTAGTTCACTAGATGATTTCTGGATGTAAGTAGGGGGGATGCAGTACCGAGGCTGCTTCTGCCTCTCCAAGCTGCCAAAAGCTCTCAGTGTGCTGGGTTCTGCAAATACCTTCACAAGGTGCTTAGCCAAGAGGAGAAGGGAGATTGAAAGAATCTGGAAAGTGTAAAGGCAGATGCACAATATCCCAGGAAAATAGTGGATGGGCAAGGAGAAGAAGTGACTCAGTCAAGTGTCCACAGCTGAGGTGATTCTCCAAACAAGAGCCTGCATATTGCTTGTTTCAGAAATTAGGAGATGGATAACTATACCTTTTTACCAAAAAAAAACCCCACATAGACCATATAATAAAACAGCAAAAAAATACAAGCAACAAAAGACTAAGATGGGGGTTGAAGATGGGCAGGAGGAGTATATGGACCAGCTGTGATGGCATGTCCCTGAGTGTGTATGGCAGCCTAGCCCAGGCTCTTGTCCTTGAGTGAAGAAACTACCACCAAGCAGAAGACAGAAGGTTTTTGCACCTCAGGAAACAAAGTCTGAGAACCCACAGGAGTGGTCAGCTCTAGAGATAGCATTGTGATTAAATCTATCATCACAAGTTGTCAGAAACAAGATTACCTGGGCAACCTGAATTCTGTAACTAAGTAAATTTTAGATATTTGACTTTGCAATTTTAGCATTTAATGTCATTTTAATGTTATTTTGGCCTATTTGGCAAAATACTGAATAGAAGTGTGCATATTTGTAAAGATGCAGTTATAGGGGATATAGTTGCCATGGATTGTGTAAATAAATTCTATTTTTCAGAACTGTATAAAGAAAAGATCTTCCCCATTAATTTCCTTGACAAACAAGCTTGTGATTTTACCAGGATTTGGGGTTTTAATATTTGTTAGAGCTGCATGCAATAGTACTATAAGAAACACCCTCATTTTTCCTCATTCTTGAGCAATTATATGCCCACAGTATTACTCTTTGAGCGCTGCAGAAATGTACATAAATTCTCACTGACTCTAATGGAAGTTGAATCTGAGAGAGCTAAATTGTGCACAATTCCTTTTCAAGTTACAGTTTCATTCTTGTTCGGTTGCTCCAGCTGCCTATTGTAAAGGGAAAATAATTTTCAAAAGTGAAGAAATAGAGAACCATTCATGGTTCTTTTTTTATTCTCCTGTGATTTAAAAAGGGAGATGTGTTTCACTTAAATTAAGCATACAAATTCTCTTGAAGGATAAAACATATTCAAAGGAAGTGACATCTAAACTGCATTGGGAAATCTGTCTAGATGCTGCAGAAAAAGTATGCAGTGTATGTACAAATGGAAATATCTGAAGGGTTACGGAAGCTCCAAAAGCCCAATTCTTATCTTCTCATTAATATTTAATGTGGTATTTGAACTCCAGAAGTCCACCCTTAATTCAGATGCCTTGGGATCTTGTTTTGGCATAGAGATCATTTTGTCTAATGGTGAAGTCATCAAATGAAATTAGTGACACACAGACAAGGCAAATTCTTGTCAGTTTCCTCTTTTTAAAAGCAGAAGTCACTTGGAAATAGATTTGACAATTAGATTTGACACAATTAGAAGCTGCTGAACTTTTTAAATTTCCTCTTGATGTCTGTTATTATGTAAAATGTATTTACACTTGTTTATAAAACAAGAACTGATATTCTGCATTCCACATGGTTGTGTTCTGTAGTGTGTTATTCTTCATAAAAAATGGTAAGAATTAATCTCTGAAACAGTCTGAGTGTTTGTTTCCACATCTGATTCAAACAAGAAAGCTGCCTCTGCTGTGATAAGAATACAAGAGTGACTGTGGCAGTTCCTGTAAGAGAAGGTGAGACGATGAAAATAGGGATAGTTTAAAAAGGGATTTAGTTTAAAAAAATATCCCTATTAAAAAATAGGGATAGTTAATGGTGGTGTCAGAATCAGCTGCTGCCCAGAAGGAACACTGAATGCAATACAATGGTTGGGTAGGCAGTATGAAGGAGGTTATACTAGTATGAAAAGCAGCAAGGGCAGGGTAGGAGAGCAAAAAACTCTTGCACCAACTATTCTCTTTTTGCGTGCCATGAAGACGCTGACAATTAAGTGCTCTTGGAATGTTCCTTAAACTTGCTGAAAATTTTGCGGAAATTGTAACACAAAAAGCAGCAACTTTTCAATGGCAGAAGCAAGGATGCCTTTTCACTTAGTAAGCAGATGCTGTGCATAAAATAGTATTCTAACTTCTTGGTCCACCATAAAATATCATTTTAGTCAACATAATTGCACTCAATAGAACTTGTCTTCTCTCAGAAAATGTAGCACATAAGTGAAAAACTCTTCTCATTTGTCCTTTCATTACAACATTCATCCTCTTTTAAGAATCTCCATATTAACAATTATTACTAAAAATCAACTTTGTTATGAAGTACAATAATATTTCTTTATATTTGGCATGACTGCATTGAAATGAAAATGCTTGTACCAGCTATACATGTGAAAACCTGTGTGTATTTATGTACATATGCGTGTGTCTTTGCAGGATGCACCAGTAGCAGAGAATAACACTGATGGCTTCAGCACATATCAGTACATTTATTCTTCTGTTGTCTTATATTTATAAGCTACAGTATGCCTTTATTTCAAGGTATAAAATATTGATTCAGGCTGCATGTGCAGAGAAGCTTTTTATAGGTCATTGGGACAGAGAAAATACTGCCTTTTCCTCATGTCTCATAGCAATATATCTTGCATATAGTTCAGTTCTGGAAATCTATGTTTTGATATGTCTGAGGATACCAGTTATAATATACTTTTGAAAACAGTTCTCATGATTACATGAGTATCACTATCCATTTTGTCATCTGTCACATCTAAAGATCCACAATATCATAGTAAAATATGCTACAACCCAGGATTGATGTACTTTGTTTTAGCCTGTTGACATAAAATACTTTCTTCTAGCTGCTGCAAATGTGTTAGTTATTTATAGACACTGAAATTTACAATGAGTCTGTGTCTGAGGCAAACCATGTAGAAAGAAAAAGGACGTATGCTTGTTTTATGTAAATATGTATATGTGTAGTCACTGTTAGGTGTAGATTCAAGGGGAAAATGAAAATTCAAATCAACTTGATACTATCCCAGTCGTTTTTAATCCCACTGCTAGCCACCTTCTTTGCTTTGAAAAGGTCTGGAGGCTTTTAGAATGGTTCGATCATGTCTACCCAGTAGAGGTGAAGAGGAAAGCTTATTGTTGCAAATATAACCCTAAAAATCTTGAGTTTATATTTATTCACATTTCCAACTGGTTTTATATGGGAAGAGTGGACAATAGCAGTTGTAATGAAGATAAACAGAACTAGGACTTGTTTAGACGCTGGGGGATGATACACAAAACTAAATCAGTGTTATTCATAGTGGCATTTATGTGCCAGATTTATGAGATGTAGTAATCTATCCCCATTACATGCTAGATATTTTGCTTAAGGTGGGTGAAGAAGATCCCAATTTTCACCCTAGGTGAAGTTCCCTTATCTGAACTTTATGAACTGTTTAAGTTCTTCCTCTCTGTGGCACTTTTCTGTATCACATGTCCATTTTCATACAGCAATAATGAGATTTTGAGTTAAGGTTTAAAGAGGCTAGAGCTGTAGTGGTTTAAATATTTGTGCAATCTCTATTATATTTATATATAATTTGCTAACAATAAATAGAACTGTTTTAAGATACCACCACCAAAGGACTCTTTGCTGTTAGGCAAATTGTGAGGCAAACAGTCAATATGGATTTTTTAACAGTTAGAAGGTTTAGCCTCAGGAAAGAGCTACTTTACATCTACTAACTATTTGAAACATGGGCATTTCAATCCCGGCTCCTTCCTACTGCTAAATTAGCACATAGACCAAAAGCAGAGCTCACCTTAACAGGATATTGTCATCACCACTGTGGAGAAAAAACAGCGAATTTGTACTTTGCAAAATAGGTGCAAATATAACTATCCCCATTTAAGATGATAAACATCTCAGAAGTTTTTTATTCCTCTACAAAAGGTTCCTGACTTCATATAATAATATTATCCATTTCCTGTTTGCAGTTACAAAAATATATTGGTTTTTTGGCAAAAAAAAATCTTAAAAAAACCCTGGGGGTGGTGCGTTATGGATTTTAATAGCTCTGACTGCTAAAACGTATCAAGTTAGAAATTCACAAGCCTTCATGAGTTCCCTTGCCTGAGCTGTGGCAGCACATGCATGGGTAGCAAAACATTCGTAAGGTCTTTTCAAATGCTGCAGAAAATAGTATGTGACTCATTTATTGTTTTCCAGTGTTCTTTTGAACACTACAAAGAATCAATATCCCAAGATGGTGCAAAAAGGTTTATTTGGTATTGCCCTCTATAAAAAAGTAAGATCTCTTGGGGAAAGAAAGAAAAGAAAAAATTAAAAGGGATAATTTTTCCCAGTGCAAACTCCGGGTAAGAAGTGTTGTTGAATCTCAGCAGTAAAATTCACGGGATTTGTGAAGCACTGCTGAATGAGAACTTCCAGACAAACTTCTGAAACATAGGTTATATTCCTTATCTACAAATTCATAAACAGATTCCTAAATTTAAAATCTGAAAGAGCTGAGATATAAGATGAGCAATGTGCATTTGCTTGTGTCTTTTCGTCTAAGCCAGTTACAACATTTTTTCTACATAATGTTTTTTCTAAGCCCACATATATTGATCAAGCAAAAGTATTAGAGCTGATCACTGCAATTTTCTTTTAACATGATATTTTTACATGACACCCACTCACAGGATTACAATTTATTTTTTTTTTTACACACACAATAATATTTAACTGCTTGATGGAATGAGATTATCACCTAATAGGCTTCAGCATGAATATGTACCAGAAACTCTAGTATTTTCCCATCCTTTATGGGCAAGCTGAAGAAAAGTTTTGAAGTTCCGTCACTGAGGGTGGTGAATAATTTAATAAAGCTGTAATTTCAAATATGGACCTTTATCCAGAAAAATTCCTGAACTTATGTTTAATTATAAGTGTAGGTATATTGGCTCCCACAGAACTATTCATGTGCCCCATTCCTTTGCTGTTTTCGGTCTAAACGGCAAAACACACTATAATCACATTAAAAGCTATATTGTCATTGTATGCACAGTCTTAAACAAAAAGTGATGTTCGGGCAGTCCCACCTCCCAGTCTACCCTGGAAACATTTTTCTTCATGGACTTATACAGACCTTTTCAATTTACAACCCCTGGTACTGGCACAGTTACTGAAGTGAACAAAAAACCCTTATGCAAATGACTGGGCATCTATTCTCTCAGCCCTATTTTCTCTGTATCTTCTGTTTTGTGAGGAAAAGGCTGCATTTGTGTTGAATAAGAGTGTTGCTAGACATTTGTTTCTTTTCCTTATTTAATGCTGGCCCAGGAATAGTGAAGCATTCCTTTATGAGGAGACACATATGTGGATGATTATATTGGACTAGACAAAACACTGTAAGAAAAATCCAACCGTACATTTTTATGTCTCTGCAGTACTGTCCCCTCCTTTGACTATCAAAGTCTGAATCCTCCTGTTGTCCAGGACTGAGTATTCATCCCTCCTATAACAACTTAAATACAAATATATTTTCAGTGTTGCCTTGTACCAGTTATTTTCAGCCCCTTCTGTTTCAAGAGTGGAGAGCTCAGTTACTAGAATATGGAAGAACTGGATATATAGGTATTTCCAGAAGAATTCAGTTATTACTTTAATGCCCTGGAACACCTTTTTTACAAGATATTTTTGTTCACATTCATGAAGTGCAACGAGTATAAAAGAAAATATTAGAAACAAATAATAAATAAAACAAAACAGAAAGGAAATTCAACAAGTTTTTTCTCAATACCTAGATCCATATCTATCTAAAATTTGATAGTTGTAGGACAGGATGTTTCCCTATGATCCAAAATTGATGTAAAATTCTTTTGAAGAAATATTTTTGTTGGTTTTTTTATAATCTGTCTTTTATACCATTGCTGTCTTCCTTCTGACATGTCTCTGTAGCTTTTGTGAGTTAGTTTGTGAACTAATTTAAACCTAGAAAGATAAATGTATTTTTAAAAATTGTCCCACACTGACAAGCAGACTAATAATTTTGCATTCTAGCTTTTGTGAGGGGGGATAAAATTGCTATATAACATTTTAGATTAAAAAAAGAAATACTCAGTATCAAATGCTCAATATTAAAATTCCTCAAATTTAAAAATAAATCTACAGCCTTTTTTCTAAAAACGCTTCTTTCAAGTACTGCTGATTTTCATTCAGAAAACACACTGTACAAGATAGTGTATTTATCAAGCTAATTTGAAAAATTAGTGATCTGTAGTATAGCCTGTAAGAGGTTTTATGTTATTGGGCAAATATGTCAGGGAAAGGTGTCCATTTTTGGACAATCCTCCACTTTCCCAATTTTGAAGAATTGTGATGCTGACATCTGTCAGTGGCATTCCTGAAAACATTTGATTTCAGAGACATATTTCTGTTAAAATACTCTGAGGAGCTCTCCCCTTTTGCCCAATGTGGCCATGAAATATGTGAGATTTTCTACATACATGACTTTAAATGGGGAAGACTAGTATGTCTAGACACAGGTTAATCAGTTGATATTCTACCATAAAAACACAATTGGAAAGGGAGGGGTTTGCCTTTTCTACTTAGTCCTTAATTTACTGCTCCCTCTGAAGTCTTCCCTTAATTTTAATTAGTTAACTTCTGGAAATACTAGCATGGTATCAAGAAAATGATGGCAACAAAGGGTTGCACATACAATAATTGTCTAAGTGCCTAAGGGGGAAGTTGTGAGATGAGAACTTACTATGCTGTTGTGTCTTCTTCCAGCAGATCAGCACACAGTGCTGACCTGACTTCAAGGCTTCTCCCTTACTCTGCTTTCAGAGAGAACAGAGGCTCTGCGAGTGAAATGACTGTGATATACTGGGGTACAGTAATGACACAGCCAGGAACAAATCTCACAGTTGGTCACACATGGCACAAAACCATACTAGAGTCTTCATGGTTTCTTTTTTTTTTAAGTATTTTTTGCATGCTAGTCTTATTCAATATACATCCTTAATTATTTCAGGGAGTAAATGTAGTAGTACTCATAAAGTGGGATACGTCTAATGGTTATTAATATTCAAGTAATTGTTAGAGGAGGGATATTTTTTGCCTGAGAAGGAAGACCTAAAATGTATTTGCCCTATGACTAGGTAAGTTGAAATTTATTCCCTCTAGGTAGCTAGTCACCACTCTCTCACCACTATTAAATCCTGGCAGTATCAAAATATTCTTAACAGCCATCTTAGTTCTGTGACTTCTAGTGCTAAGCCTTCCTGATGCAGATTTCAGTTCCAGCACCTGATCTGCAAACTGACATATCTCAGCACCTTATGAGATCTAACATGACATCTCTAATCCTCTTCTAGGTAGCAAGAAGAAGTACTGATGGTTATAGTGATTGTGGCATCTGATATTAGCAGCCCTCTGGAAAGAAGGTAGCCTAAAAATCATCCTTCAAAGGAACAAAATCAACAATGTGTTCCAAAAAAAAAATCAAAATTTTTAATGAAATGCACTGATTATGTGACAATTATCGAAACATGATGAGTTATTTTGTCCATATAGTCAAGTTAGGAAACCCGTTAAAGGACGTTATATTTCAAGAGCAATGGCCATAACTCCATTTGAGTCAGTAGAAATGAGAAGTTATTAAATAATGCTGTGTTGCTTACCCAAAAGTAGTTCATAGCCTTGCAACTAAGGCAATTAGTAGCCAGCAGTTACTGTAGGCATTTTATTAGAAAGACTGTGACTTGAACTTATACAGAGATTGACCCACTAGTGATAAGTTTTCAGGATGCAATGGAAAGAGTTTCCAACACGTGGAAAGAGACTGTCAATTTGCTCTGAGGGTGTTTCAGACTGTATTTTGTGGGAAATGCTGAATCTAGCAGAGAGAGATGAAAAGCAATGTGTCTCTGAGGGATTTCCATTACCCAACTGCAGCTTCATACAGAAGAGGCACAATGTCTTAGTTGATTATCCAGCCTTCACCAGTAGTTAAATAGCTCATATGAGTTACTCATATGAAAACATTCATCCCCATAGAAATTATGAATTTAAGACAGTTATGTAGGATGAGTTCCCTAAATACACTGGGATATTGATTCCTGTGGGGTAAAGCCAAGTAAGAAACACAGAAACACCTTTTCTTGATTCACTTTCCAAAGATGCTTGCTTTTTTCTAGTCTATCAGAAACATGAGTTATTGTAGCCATGCATCTCAAAACATTCATCCATCAACGAGTGGCTTAGGATCGCTGCATGTCTACTTGTAAAAAAATAAACAAATGTGCTCTTTGAAAAACATATGTGAAACCTTTCATGGTTATAAAGACTGTTTTGAAAATCTTTTACAGGAAAGCCCTCTTCATCAACAGCTACAATAAATCTTTAACATTCAGTGCAACATTAAAAGATGTCATTTGGGTGTGGAAGGTGAAGTGAGACCAGAAGTGGACAAAAGTTTGGTTTTCATGGGTATAAAACAAAGACAAGAATGCAATTTTCAAAGAAATATTATTTACGTTTTTCTTGAGCAAATGACATGATTAAATATTTGCCTTCATAATTGTAGTCAGATGTTGGCTATAGAAAATACATATGAAAAGGTGATTTTCTAAGCCTGCCTCAAAAAAGCTGATGCTGTGGATTTAAGCAATAAATGCATTAAAGCTTCTACAGATCTTACAATATATTCAGAGCCTGAAGTTACTCAGCAAATTTATTTTATGAGTTAAGTGAGAGTATACCTTCTAATTTGTTTTCATCCTTAATTACCGATTTATTCTTTTGATTCATACATGGTAAATTTTATAGCGTTGATTCCCTCTTGACCTTGTGCTTGTAACTGAATCCTGAGTTCTGGCTTGTGGCCCAGGAATATGTAGAAAATTGTTTATATTAGCAGCAAGCTGCCTTGAGCTGCAGTGCTTTGATTTAACATTATAACTGTACTAAAAGCAGCATAGCTTTCCCATGTACTCTCTATTCTGCTCAAATCCCTTGTCATTATAACAGATGTTTGGATTATTGTTCGGTAAACTATGTCAGAATTTCAACCTCTTGTATCTGTTTATTATTCTCTGAGGGTGATATTACAAATGTTCTCATGCACAATTGATACAGCCTGTCTTTTTCCCATAAAAGTGCTAAGCAGAAAGTTTTCACTAATCAGAGTAAATACTAGTTTTAGAAGGAAAAAAATTTGTTTCAAATCTCTTTTGAGAAATGTTTGTGTGGAAGTTGTGGATATCACTCCTTTTTACAGTATATAGCAGAGGAGTGTGAGATAGTATTTGGATTACTTATTATAATAAAATGATGTTAAAAAAATGAAAGTTTTAGGTTCTTGTATAAAGAAATAAAAGTGACATTTAATTAAGTGACAGTCATTTAATTATTTTATCCTGAAGCCATAAAAGTTCTTCTGTAATTTTACATTAGTAATCTAATTGACTGAGATTAGCTCAGTTTGTTTAGAGTGTGGTGCTAATAAACACCTCGATTGTGGATTTGATCCTTCTGTGGGCTGTTTACTGCTGTTGGACTTGGCGTTCCTTGTGGATCTCTTCCAGCTCAGAATATTCTGTGATTCTGTAATTGCGTGCTAAGATATAAATGCATGTTTGCTGAAAGAACATATTTAACCTTCTTGCTATAGACTATGAAATAATAATACTATAAGCTGATTATTAGAATCAGAGAGAGCAGAAGACTGAGATTTTTTGTAAAGATTTCAAGATTTAGAGGGAAGCAGCTTCTAGGAAATCTTCCTCTTCTAGGGAGGATAAATTTTTGTAAAAATCCTCATTAGCGCCAAAAATAATACCCATTATTATGAAAAAAGGGGGTTTAGTAATGTTTTTAAAGCTTGAAGTATTACTTTCCATCTGCATTTTAAATACTTGTAGTAGATCTCTCATAGGCCTGGAATATGTTTCCTGAGGTGACTTGATCCTGTTTGAGGTTGCCTAAATAACAGTCAAAAAAATCCGTTACACTTTCTGTTCTCTCTCTGTTAATACACGCATATGTATCCAGGATGAACTTGGGCACACATTACACCAAAACATAATTTTATGGTGTTACAAACAGGAAAATCAGTATTAAAAAAGACAACTAAACATATTTCTGTGTTTGATAATAATCCAGTCTACTATTCACCTTTCTAATTCTGTAAATATAAGCTAAAGACCTCAAGAGAAGTTCTGCATTCATAGAGATAGAGGTTGTCTATGAAAATAATTTATTCCACTTGGCATACTTATTTTTCATTTTCTTTTCTCTTCCTTTTCTTTTAATATATTTGGTTTATCATTAGGCTGTATTGTCATTGTCTATCTGCTGTGGGGTGTTTTTTAAGGGTGATGTGTATCTGTGGATAATATACTATTGGAATCTCTTACTGGCATGAAAAATGTCTCAGACCTGAAGAACACTCTTCATACTTTAATAGAGTCAAAAAGAGGGTGCAATTTTAGGGTACTCATGCAATTATCAACAAAAATGACCCCAGAGAAAAAAAGGTGATGGTATTGCTGTTAATTACTTTACCTTAACAAGGGAATCCAGATACATAGACAGTAGACTTCAAAGATTTTGCTGGAATCCCTACACATATTATTTTTGCATTTGGGATGAAACAAAAACAAGGTCAGCTTTGGAAATGATTAATGCCTTTTTGCTGAAAGCTGTACCAAACGTCCTTGAGTTTAATCAAAACTATTTGTTTTTAGTCAGCTTTGCTGTTGTCTCTTTTACTCTTGTCCACTGATAGCTTGACATTAATGACATCATAAATCATGTGAAGTGGCGGCTGGGGTTTGGTAGCATTTCAAGTGTTTGTTGAGATGTCCTGGACTATTTGAGGAGCTGGTGTGAGGAAGGATATTGTGTTGATCTAAATCTTCAGTGTGCGGCATTTTTCTGTTGTTAAAATCAAGTAATACGTGAATTTAAAATGTGGGCATTTTCCAAAGGGCAATCTACACTTAAATGGTCAGCTTATAGAAAACTAGTGTGTGATTGTATCCCCCACCATGTCAGTGGATTAGAAATCTTATGCAACAGATGCATATATTGTACAGGGAAAATATCCTGTTTGTAAATTCCTTAGTCATTCCTTTTACATGAAGGCAGGGGTCTAAGCCCATCCTCTGCCCATCCTTATGTGACACAGTCAGTCAGGTGCTGAGGGGTAAGCAGTTTGCAGAAACCTGTCATGTCAAGGTGCTGCTCTTTTGTTTTGTGTTTTTTGTTCTGGGTTTTGGGCTTTTTGCTATAAATAGCAAAACACAAAACATGATCATTTTGAAAATGTTTTCTTTGAAAAATGTTTAGCTGTTATCAGTTATGTGCTTCAGAGATTCGAGTTGATCATTGTATGTTTTATAGTATGTATCTGTATGGCTATGTACTTAAGACATGCTTTTCATTATATTTTACTGTACTGTGAGGACAATGGAGAGCTCATCCTTTGAATGTTATTTATTCAGCTGGATTCTCAAACATGTAATTTGTACACTGTTATAGAAAGTATTTGTTCTGTTATCATCCCTAACCCTCACAAAGTTTATTCATCACAAAAATTTCATTTCTTTGTGTCAAGGGACCTCCAGAAAGTTGGAAGATTTCTTTTGTTCAGTCATTTAGGAGGATTTGCACTTGGAAATAATACCTAGTGCATGCTGCATAGAGAACAGAAATCATGGTACAGCATTCAGGTTTCAGTTCAAAGATCTATTGATAAACAAACCTGCTAAAGAATGTTTGTATCCCACTAACTCAAATGTAAGCATAACCTTGAGCACTTACTTCAACTGTTTTATTTAAAGTCAACTGAGTAAATGTCAAGTAGTGTTGGTAGCATGTCTGGGATACCAGTGTTACATTTCTGAGGCCCATATATGTGAAAAGATGGATATCCATCTCTGCTGGTAAGAGAAAAATCATACTGCAGAAAATACACATCACACGTAGTTTTGGAGAAAAAGATCACTGGGTCTGCATCACTGAACATGTGACTTTCTTGGTGTCCGGGAAGCACCACAGGCATATGGATAGTGACTTATCACTCCAGGAAGGAGAAAGGATCTCTCTTTACACAATCATATGTGGTTTTAAGTGACATGAAAAATGAAATTTAAAAAAAAAGAATGAAAAATTAAACAAAAAAAATTTCTTTCATTTAATTACTCGCATTATGTGCAGAGTCGCCTGTGAGTGTCAGTCCAGTGAGTATCTTCCCATCGCCCACCAATGTTTCTCTCCTGTATACAGATTTCTCTGGGAGCCAGGTAAGGGATGTTAAGCACTTCTGACTCTATGTCAGCCTGAGCCGCACTGCAGACCCTGTGCATACAGTGAATGATGGTAATTATAGTGAAGGATCTAGGGTATTATTTATTTCTCACTAGCAGACAGCACCTGACAGTCTTTGTATATCAAGTTGTTATTAAAATCCTATGTCTGGATGTTAAGCTGACTTATTTTACAACTAATCTTCTTTTACAACTAATCATGTACTATGTATAAAGTTTGGTAAGTAAATTCATCTAATTTGACAGGAGAGATATTAAAATGAAATAATTTATGTCATAAAATAAACCATAGTAACTTGTTTTTGTGATTGCCAAATGCAGTTCCATTACTACATTGGTGTAAACATCTTTTGAGTAATTTCAATCTTGTGTTAAGACTGGATTTGCATGATAGCACATAATTTTATTAGTTATAGAATGCATTTTTTGAGGATTTTAAATATAAATCTCTTCTGAATTATCATGCCACATTGAAAATAGGGACATACAGAAATCTTTACTGATGACTCCCATTTGGAAAGCATGTCATCTGTGCTTTTGCACTGTGCTGTGATGCTGATATACGGTAGAGCTCAAGCTGAGCTAGAAGAGAGAGAGGTCTGCTCTAGTTTCCTCCTCTGAACTGTGCTTGTGTTCCAATCCATTCGGGAAAACTTTGATTTCCTGAAAATGCCTGTTGATAGAGGATAACTCATGATATAGCCAAGTGAAAACAATATGAATAGCATTTCATGAACACAAAAAATGCATCATTCTCCTTTGCTTTTAGGGTTGGGTTTTATTTAATTGCATGAACACATGGCAAGATATAGAATGTAGCAGGGAGGTCCAACATTTAAAAATATATTGCCCAGAGATAAGTATGCAAAACTTAGTTTTCAGATCTCAAAATAATAATGGCAGTCAGTCGTCTCCAAAATGGTTTGGTGTAGTCAAGCATTTGCAGGGGAAAAAAATCTACTGAGGTTCATTTTTCCATCCTCCCATACTCCTTTCCGTGTCTTCTGGTCTTGGTTTAAAAAGCTTGCACATGACAATACCTCTTCTTTTTCCTCTCCACTTCCTGCTATCAAACAATCAAAAATCAGTCCCACCCTGCAAGCTACAGAAAAGCCTTACTTACTAATTACAGATTTCAATGGGAATATGTGTTTACAAAGAGTTCTCACAAGCATGCAAGTCATGTCCAAAGAAGTACAACAGGCTGCTCATCATATCTGTTTGCAATATCAGTGGTCTGTCTGTGTTCTCTCTTAACTTCACAGTTTAACACTTTTTAACTTCCTACCCCTGCCCTATACACAATGGGTTCACTGGCAGACAACTTAAAACTTACACAAGATGTGAAAAGAGGCCAGAAATTACACAAGCAGGTAAGTTGCAAATTGCTTAGGGTGTTTAGAATGTTTACATCTTGACAAAAAAAACCTCCTCATGACTTACTTTCTTTTCTTTTTTTTTTACTCATACTCTTTATTGCTGCATAAATGAATATAATAGGTAGAGGACAAGATATCCCCTTAACCAATATCTTCAACCAGTAAGAAGCATCAGTTGCTATTTTCTTAATATTTTGTTTGAAGAAATAGTTAAATAAAACATATCAAATACCAGATTACATTAAAAGAATATGTATTTAGAAATATAAATAGCCACTATAACCCTATTTGATCCAAAAGCACTGACAAGTATAAAGAAATCACAGGAGGTTTATATGTATACACTCTACAGAAGTACATTACTATAAAAGCAAGGACCCCTGCTGGCATATGTAATTTAATGTGCAGCATGCCTCTCCTAATTCAATCAGGTCTCTACATCCCTTCTTTCATATTCTGCTTGTATTCCGTGTGCTAAAGCCATCAAGATTTTCAGGATGAAATGAATGCTTGTATTAATCCAGCAATTTCCATTTAAAACACAGCATCGATTTGATTAATAAGGTTTGATGCTGAATAATTATACGGCAAATATGTAGGATACAGAAAAACCACAGATGTGGCCATCAGCTAAAGCCTTGTGGGAGAAGGGGGTCAAAGGGAAGCAATGGCCATGACTGAGGTGATAAATTTTTGGCTTTTCTCTTATGCAATTAACAAGCAATGCTGCTATTAATTTGCCACCCTCAGAGTCATCACTGGTCAGATGTGTCAGGGTCAAGGGGCATAGGGGCAGAGCAGGGGTCAGCATCTCAGCAGCCTTGAAAAGAAATGAGAAAATGAAAGAAATCCAAATTAAATGGTAGAGCACACTTTTAGCAGTGTAGCAGGGGGTGGGGCATCACTTTAATGTTAAGACTCCAGGTTTAGAATAATAAAAATGTTCTCTGCACATTTAATTCAAAGTAATCAATCTGAGGCACAGCACCTGAGCATCCAATAAAAGAAAATCAATGTGGTCTCTACAAGAGAAGACAAACAATGCCAGCTTTTACTAAAGGGATTATAGGTTAACATTTATTCATTGTATTGTAATCTGATGTCAAGTGGTATAAAATTAAGCCAACAATCCATTACCACCCGTTATAGGCTAGGTGCTGATGTCATGCAAATTGACTTTTCATAGAACTTACTGAACCATTTCTGTGTTCTACCTACAGAATATTTTTATACAGTTGCTGAACTCCAATAAATTCTATTCCATACTTGTAGTAAGAAATATCAAAAGACATTTGTCATTTCAAAGAACAGTTTAAATTTTTGAGTGGTTACCTTGTGCTTCCTATCATTAATTAATCAAATGGAATGTAGTTTGTCTTTGGTGAATAAAGTGAAAAAAAAAAAGCCTTAATTTGACAACTGAAATCAGGTGATAGTTCTCCAACTCTCCAGTTTTGTCCTACTTACCTCCCATGAATGTTACTAATTTTCAAGTATAATAAATCAAACAAAAAAGGCTCCCCAAAAAAATCAGTTTTTAAAAGATGTCTATGCTGTTTAGGGATAATCACTGTAATTTGTAACAAATCACTTAACAGGGAAGAGGGATTCCATGTAAATGTCAGCTCTCAAAAGAAATCTTTGACAATGAAAGGCCAAATCTTGTTTCTGAGCAAAATCAATTGGAATTTGCCAGTGATGTTGATCAGGGTGAAATAGGGCTCATATATCTGCCTTTAATAAGCCACTGTAAAAGGAGTAAAGCCTTCTAAATGATGTATCATAAAAAAAGGATTTGTTTCCATCAAAAGCATTTTCTAGGCGTTAATTCATAAGAGTATAGGGAGTTTGGGTATGTGGCTCAAAACCCAAATTTTTCCTGTTGGTTGCTGGCTGTAGTAAAAACCGCTTAATCATATCAGCTGGGACAAGGGTAAGCACAGTGCTCTTTTCAAGTCTCAGGAGGAGTCAGTACTCTTAAGTTTAACATAAAACAAAATAGCTATAGGAGTTGTCAAAGTTAATGTTATTTTTAAAACAGTCTGGTTTGCTGGGTTGGGTCATCACTTTTATGTGTGTGGAAAAGCATTACCACATGTTTGAAAATAGTGCCGGTATTCTGCAGATTGTATTGCACTGCAGCTCTCTGCTACTTCAAAACACTTCAGAATTTAGACAGAGGTAGGAAGGGAAATTGGACATGACACTATTTTAATTATAAAAGCTAAGTATGGTTTTGCAACCCTTGACACAACAGAATATTTTAGCCAGGAAGATATCTTTCTTTTTTTTCACCTTCTTTTATACTTAACCTTGTGGTTCTAGAAGGAAATTAAAGCTCTAAAGTTCTCAATGTCAATGTGTCAACCCTCTAGCAGGCCAATGAGGGCAGTGGAAACTTTGATTATTTGAGCAATGGAAAATAAGAGTAAAAAATTATTTTGTGGAATTGGCAAAGATAGAAAATTAATGCAGTATTGATCCTTCTTTTGCTTTGCTAATTATTGCATCATTTTACAAGAGGCTGCACAAACTTCTACCTCAGTTTCCTCTCTCTAAAACAGCAAAACTTTCTCTTTTGTTGCAACATTTTTCAACGTTCTGTGCAAACCCAGATGACTACTACAGGAAGAAACCCCTTTTCAGGACTGATGCTAAAGGGTTGCCCAAGCACCAAAATTCAACTGTGTGTTGAGAGGACCAAAATGTTCATCTAGAATTTTTCTCCAGTAAAGTTTAGGCTAAAATAAGTGGGAAAAGACCATTAAGATTTCCTCCTATCACTCTGCCATAAAGGTGAGGCAAGCCACAGCCTTGAATCCTCGCCAATGTCCATGAATTTTTAGACTTGGCACATTTTCTCAAGAGTCCCTGTTTTCTTCTGTGCTGTCTGCATTTTCCCCAGGCAATGCTTTACTTTTTCTGCCCATGGCTGCCTAGCTCCAGGGCTGTTTCTGCGACATCCAAAGCATCAGTGCCAAGGAGAAAGATGTGCTGCAGAATTGCTAGCTCACCCACATTCACACCCATTTTCACAGTGTCACCAGCTTTGCCGTCGAAGCTGCTCCCCACTTAAAAGTCTGGCCATCAGAATTCAAATTTAAAATGTCACAATAAAGTAGGTAGCTTATATCCTCCACACCCATCATCAAAATGAGGTTCTAGTGCTTCTCCCCTCTCTGAACAGTGAATCACAATGCAGGAGATGCAAAGTGCATGAAAAAAAAGTGTGAAAAGAAGACAATGGCCAGACACAAGAGGCTGATCACTAGAATAAAATACCCTCTTGGTGGAAAATATTCCAGGTTTCAGTTTCTGAATGTTTTATGCTAAGGTTTTAAAAAAGGGGCAATTGTTTGGCCTGCAGAAGGACATTGTAGGCCCTATTGCATTGAAAATCATCCTGCTTCTGCATTTTTGAGCTGAGGGCCACAAAATGTCTGCAGTAGATTTCTGTATAATTCTAGATGACAGTGGGTTTTATATAGATATAACCAGTAAAAGGTGATAGAATACTATGGACTGAGCAGCACTTATTATTTATGCTTGCTGTTGTGAGACTTCAATTCATTATTGTAACAGACCAAAACAACACAGCAGCTGCACAGGACATAGTTGTAGTATAGATTTGGCTTCTCAACAGTCTTCTCTTAGGATGCAGAGTGCAGACACACATGCACAAACATCACTCAGTTCCCCTGATTCTGTTACACGCTTCGTATACCTCCAACTAAGGCAACCTCAAGACAGAGCAAAATGTCTCTTTAGTTGAAGGCAGACAGCGCTCCAAGCCCGACTCTAAGAGGTTGTGCAGATGTGGTGACCTTTCTTCCAGAGACCACATTTCACACTCAAATTGCCATTAGAACTCTGTGCTCCCTCGAGGCCTACAGTCAACTTTTGTGTCAACCCTCCACTGGGGTTAAAAGTCAGCTTTGCATTGTGCCCACCCTGCATACAAAACAGAGTTAAGCAAAAATATAAGGCAGATCTGTCCAAGAGAAACTGCATCTTTTTAAAAATATTTTTTTAATACAAGCTATTTGCTATGGTGATATATGCAATATCTAACTGGGCTAGTGGGAGTTCCCTTGATGTAAACTGTGAATGCATAGGAAATGCTGCACTTTTCTCACTCTAAATTAACCATAAAATTCAGTGCTTACAAAAGCAGCCTCTACCTGCACCTAATGTCAGCAAATGCTTTTTGGAAGTGCAGAATTGGAAATGA
Organism: Trochalopteron elliotii; assembly: GCA_024734555.1. Taxonomy (NCBI): domain Eukaryota; kingdom Metazoa; phylum Chordata; class Aves; order Passeriformes; family Leiothrichidae; genus Trochalopteron; species Trochalopteron elliotii. The sequence continues at coordinate 2,238,206 of JANPWX010020199.1, read as the reverse complement.
AGGCTTTTATTTCTTCCTTTAGGGTAACCTAAACAGAATATTTCTGTGATCAGCTTGAATATTCAGCTGGGTATCAGCCACCCAAGTTTGACCATGACATGGAGCATCTCTTCAGTCCTTTCATGGGAACTACCATAAGCTCTTGGCTAGATTAGGGTCTTTGATCCTTGGGAACACTAGACAGAGAATTCCTGTTAAAGCTTAGTAGCAGTTATGCTGTAAAGCTCAACACAGAATTTGTGTTATACAGGATTCTTTCCATAAAGCAACATTTTGCACCCCAAACCTTGATCAGTACTGTGGGCACACATGCTTTCAAACACAAATTCCAAATTTCACATCTTAGAGCAACCTGCCAGCGGTGAGTGTAGAAAATACAGTGGCTCTGGAGAAAGAAGGGGTGTTTGCAAAAGTCTCATCCCCTTTGAAACAGAGCCCCACAGTCTTCCTAAACTCCAAAAGCTCCCATGTGCAGAGCTGGTATGGCTTGAACTTGATACAATGAACACATGTGAGAGCTCTGCCTTGCTCTAGAAGTGGTGAACATCTGTCAGCCTTTAAAAGGAGCAGACAATTTGATCTATCTCAAAAGCAACATCTGAATAAAGGATGCTTCAATTTACATTGAATCTCTTGAAGCTAACCACTTGAAAATAATCTTTCCATATGTAAAATCATATTCCTATGGCTGCATATAGTAATGGTGAAAAATACTTTCTCAAAAACTGTTTGAAGAAGACCTAAAATATTTTCTCTGAAATAAAATGAACATATTAATTGTAAAGGCCTATTGATGTATCACAGAAAAGCTGTCCCCCCACAGGTCATTGGAGATTTCTGAAAATATGGTGAAACATTTAACCCACCTGACAGAGGTTTAATCAAGATGTTGAGTGAAATCAGATATGTTTAACCATAAACCAGACATGTTTATACACTGCTCAGAAGTTGCTTCCTAGTGCTAGAGCAAATTTCCTACATAGACAGTGTAGAAAATAGGAAATATGTCTGTCAGCAGCAAGTAATTCATGGTAGTTTCTCTTTAAAAAGTAATAGCATTTTAAAGGAAGGCATCAGTTTTCCATTTATTAGAGGAATGTTTTTCTATCTGCAGCACCACAAATTATTTTCCCATTCTTTGATTATGTAGAGAATTGGAAGACAAACCCAAGTTATTAAGGCATCTGTTATAACATTACATGCCATAAATGCACAAAGCCTCATCCTAGCCCACCAGTAGCAGCAATCTGTAGCTTGTGTCACAAGTCTTTCATATGGCTACTAAACACCTCATTAAACATGAGTTTTAAAAGAAAAGGAAAATAGCTGCCTTAAATGCCACTGTGGCTGGTGGTTAACAGAATTGATTGGCCAAGGAATTCAGTGGACAGCTGTACCTATAAAGGAAATATCCTGTATGTACTCACAGTTGGAAGTTGAGTTAATTCAATTATGAATGATATCTACCCTAACTCCCTCATAAGCTTGTATTACAAGCTCTTCTTTGATATAAGGCTGCTTGATCTTGTCTCAAGGCTAAAAGCTAAAAGAATATCCATTTTAATATTTAACACTTGAAATGTTTGGGTTTCAATTCATTTAGCAAAGAACTCGATGTCAGGAACATGCTTTTTTTGCTGCATTCCCAAAAAAATAAAAAAAATACCCCTCATAGTCCAAAAATAGTTTCATTATATGTTTGTTGGGTATATTGGCATCCCTTTATCAAGAGATGAAAAAGTAGATGTATGTTACCACCTTTTTTGTATTTGGTCATCCTCTTCCAAGCAGCTTTGTACACGGTAAACAACCTGCTTCACAAAGCAAACCCCAATTAATATTGTATTTTGCAACCTGTTGAGAAAAAAGAATGTTTTCTGTATGTGTCACCATATTTGCAATCCTATGCTAAATCACCAATGAAGTGATAGCCTCTGAAAAAAACCACTTCAGACCAACCAGAGCAAAGCAAGTGTTTTCCCTAGATGCATATGCAGAGATTTTTTTTCCTTTCCCTGTTTGCCCTTTAGTCTGCTCTCTCCAAGTCCTGCACAAGTACACAAGAAGAGGCTCTTCATTCTGGGAAGTGCTTGCTCCTTTTTTCTTTATTATATATCTCAGTGATATCTTTGTTCAGCTGTTCTTCAAGCCATTGCCATGAAATTTTGTTTCAACTTCATTTACTTATTGCAAAAGATCTTGGTAGAATTTTCTGGCAAGTAAGAACTATTAATAATAAGTTCCTATCATAATAAAGTCAGAAAACTGACTGAAATGGAATGTAAAGCTTCACGTTGACTTTCTTACATCTATCTGTTTGTTTCAGAAGCTTCAGATCTTCAGCTATAGTAGTTGGGGGGTTATTGTTTATTTGGTCTTTATTTAAAAAAAAAATTGCCCAAGAAGCTCACAACTTTAAAAGTACAAAGATTTTTGATTACCATTTATCTGCCCAAAATAAAGTCTTATAATAAGACACCCAGAGTATTCTTAAAAAAAATAAAAAATATCTAATGAACAGCACAGTCGGTTTGGAAAAAACCATTGAACTTTTGGGTACACCAATTATTATAGGTTTTTATTTGTCCATTCTTTTATAATGCATTGCATTTGTCAAGCCAAGCAGCCCTGAAAGGGTCATTCCAATCTATCAGAATGATAGAGAGTGGTGTGAACCAAGATACAGAAAGCTGTCCACATTTCAGTAGCCATGCTCTTTATCCTATGTTAAAGGTAATTACCCAAATTACTTTGGGTGATCAGCCAAATATGACAGACTACCCTGTAGTTTCAGAAGAAGTCAGGAAATTTTTGGCCAAACACAGAATGGTACACTTTTCTCCCCAACTTTTTATTCTGATTCACAATGTGCACTGCAAGATACACCAGTTTTCATAGATACATGCATTATAAATTAAAACTAAAACTCGGCATTAAAACACCAGAAATATTTGTCTAAAGTCAGTAAACAATGGAATAAAAAGAAGAAAATACAACTGGGCATTACAGATTATATTTAAGCTCTAAACAGAATTGCAGCAACTGCAAATCTTCATTCCTTGGAGTACTGTCTCATGAGATAAAAGGGAGATATGTAAAAACAGTAATACCCCTGCTCTTTCTGTCACACCTCAGTGTGGCAGGTGCCACCCCAAAAAGGTTTTGGCAGGAACATCCACCTGATGTGGCATTCCTCAACAAACACAAACACTACTCCCAGCTCCTTTCTTCCCTCCCAGCTCCACTTAGGCAGTATTCCTACATGAACTTGAGTGATCACATGTGATCTGTGGAATCAGCCCCTGGCGGGGGGTCTTGTAATGCAATGAGCAAAAAGCAGAATTATGAGATGAAAACAGAATCATCTAGAGATGATGGAAACACATATTTTATTTAAATAATAGGATTAAGTACTTCTAACTTTTTCATCCTTAGTGGCAAAACTGATCACGTAAATTTCTTTCAAGTTTCATATATATCCACCCAACAATAATGAATACCACTATATCTGTATAAAAAACATTAACAGTTACTACAGTGGTCGCCGCAAAGACCTTGTAACACTTAATACTCAACAATTTTTAAAAAGGAAAAAGCATGCTAATGGGGGATGAATCTTAACAGAGAAGCACAATCACATTCTGCTTTGAAATGGGGTAGTATTTTTGGTTTGTTAGATTGTAAGGAGTGTAAAACTTCCTTCCTTTTCTTGTATAATATGAGACCAGCCAGACTGAATTTAATACAGTAATATTGTAATATAAAGGCACCATATACCAGGCTTCCAGAATGTATCATTACAACAAAAAGATATATGTTATAAGATACACATAAGAAAGTCAACATGAAACTCTACATTCCATTTCAGTCAGCTTTCTGACTTTTTAATATGATAGGAACCTATTATTAATAGTTCCTGTATTGGTTATAATGGCCTTAGTCCATCCTAAATATGCTGTTATAACCAATACAGGAAGCGTTAAATAGAAAAAAAAAATGCAGAAAATGAAGAGAGCTGTAACTTTTTAACCACATCAGATATCCAGACATGAAAAGGTCAAGCTAAACCACACTCCACAGTAGTATTAAAATTAGGGTTTGTAAGCAGTGATATATGATCCTGTAGGTGAAACAATGTTTACCCCACCCCTGAAAAGGGCTCAGAAAATAGCATTGACACCACTTGTACCTGGAACACATTATGCCCCTCCCTGCTGTGTGACATTTTAGGACTAGAGGGTTGATTTTGGTAACCTTAAATCCATAAGAAATACTAGTTTTATCATGCCTTTTACAAACATTAGACTCCATCTATCAGAGCTTTGAAAGCTTATTTGTAATGGTCCCACCTACAGCCACTAACCCCCACTTCTTACCTAGGACATAATTAAACTACTCCAGATCCTCATTAACCTGTTCCTTTGATCTCTGCAGTGATGATATGCAAAGCCATCTTATAAGACCTCATCTCTTGCTATTGGTTGGGATTTTTGATAACTGTATGCAGAGTTCTGAGGAAGCAAAATCTATTGAAGATTTTCTCAAGCTATGGAGAAATCCAGCTCAAAAGACCAATTTAAAAAAATCCACGTATCAAGTGAAGTGCCTTCATTAGGGTCCAAGGCCTAAAAGAAAATACCAGTCCAGGGAAATGCTGAAGGTCTGTGAGTGACCTTTCTTTGGTTTTAATCACTGAAACTCCCGACAGCTTAATAAGTTGAAGGTGCTAGATCACAGTCTAACTTAATAAGGCCCCACAGCAGAGTCTTGGCCACCTTTGATTGCTCCCATAAGTCTTAGCACATCTGGCACTCTGTCCTTGGGTGAGAAATGTTTTCCATAACTTTCCCTATGTTCACTACCCTGCATATGAATTATTTTTATTAAGTAAAAATGATACAGCACTGTATAGCTGCATAAGCTTTCACAGTTTTCAGTCGCCATCCAACTGAGAGAGATGATTATTTTCTCCAAAATAGAATTAAACAAGGTTTATCACAAGAATTTCCTTAGCTTTTTCCTTCACTACCATTTGTTTTGTTGAGAATAATGCAGGTCAACCTAACCTTCAGCTGTGACACGCCATGAAAAGACTGAAGATTACGACATGTTGGTTTGGAATCATCTGCAGTCTGCTACTTTTGTTCTTTTCCAAAAATAACAACACAAGGGCAAGCACAGATTTGACTAAGAAGCTTGGTTTTAGGTAAACAGTAAGCCAAAACCCATGCTAACTTAACTGGCAAAGGTATTTACTTTTTGTATACATAGTTTAGCTATAATGTAACTTAATATATGTGAATTTGTACATAGGAATTGTGGCAAAATTAAAAAATGTCATCATCTTGTAATGACCATTGTATATAAGTGTTTGACTACTACACACACAAGTATCTAGATGTGTAGGAGAATAAAAATGATTACAAAAAATCAGAAACCACTATGCCAAAATCTTGTTGTTCCCACCAGATCTCATTTTACAAATCTTTCCCATATTTTGAATATATGTCTATTTGTTTGCTTTCTATTTTCTTCAGATTATTTTCTATTCACAGCTGTATGACATCTCAGCAACTTCAGTCTGGGCTGAAAAAAAACAATTTAAGTGGTGTCAGTGATCCCTCTTCTTCGCATCCTCTCTCTGGAATAAGCATTGAGAGTAGGTTTTGTTTTTCATATACTTTGGATTGCTGTTATTCTTCAATGCACAATATAACATTTATCTTGGAAAATCAGGATGATGCAATGTATCATGCTGTGGAAGTATAGACTAGTCATATTTGCAAGGACCCTCACACTAATTTTATAGGTTGTGGTTCCATAGTTATGCACCAGCCCTTGAGAAAAGTTTTGTACACAGGTGGCTTAGCAGATTTTTGGACTTCTGTACATATAAGTGAAAAGTTCATTCATTTGCAAGATTAGAAAATTAGTAAGTGCACATGACTTCATCTTTTTTATATTTTGTGCAATACTGTGTGTCAAAACTGGATTGCTGAACAATTGAAGAAATTGTACTGCTCTTACAAGGGACTTGCAAGGTTGGTGTCAGAGCTTTTTTTTGGAAAATGAATAGTCTGATTTCAATTTCTATGTGGCATTCATAGGGCTTTCTGTAAGGCAGAACTGATAAAATAATGATTAGTCTTTCCTTAAACTTTTTAATTTAGTTTCTTGACCATACTGGGTCTGATCATTGCCTATTTAGGAGGGGCCAGAAGGGATGACCACGAGTGAGAAAGAAGACAGAAAGTTTGTGTTAGTTGATTTAGTACTCTCCTAGTCTTCACTTACTTTCAACTCAGAGAATTCCCAAATTTGAATGGATTTTCAGTGCAAATATTATGTAAATTCTGCATAATCCTCAATAAATTCCTCTCCTATGAAATTACTCAGTGTAACTTGACCCCACCTAGTTACAGATTCCCTTGTGTTCTCTAGGTAAAAGAAGCTTTTTTCCAGCCCTAACTTCTGATCTGATTTTTACTTCTTTGATGCCTACTTTTCCACCTTAGAAGGGATAGTGAATAATTAGCCTGTAGTCAACCTTGGAATGCCACTCATATCCTCCCAAATTCTACCAAAGCTTTCCCAACTCATGGGAGGAGAGATCTTTTCCAGAGTTCTGTGTGATTATATCTCATATGGAATTTTTGAAGTAGCCCTTCAGTGACTCCTCCCCATCTACCATCTTCAATGCATCATCCACAAAGTTTCTCCAAATGTGTTTTTGGGTCCCTCTAGCTCTCCCGTTTGACAAAATTAGGCCAAGACAAGGTGAGGGTAATCACATGGGAGTTTTTGATTCCCTTTTCAGTTTGCTATTAGGTCTTGCCCAGCTAAAGTGGTCAGCTGGTCATCCTAAATTAAACCAGCTCAACTCCATTTTCAAAGAAAAAAAACCTCATTGAACATTGCAATCTTGTGTTTTTGTAGCAGGTTGTATTAAGAGGTAAGGAAAATAGGCAGTTTTATCAGACTTCAGAAAAGATATTCCACTAGTTTCAAGGTTTAAAACACCTTTTTCTTGGGTCCAGGCATCAGACAATTACAGGTACACCCTATTTTGGCTGATCCAGCAGCTTTCACAAGAAAGAAAATGAGAGTTTCTTGTGCTATTGAGTGTTATGCTGCAAGACATAAACCTTGTATGAGACCAGTTCAGCCTTATTAATTACATCAATACTATAATTTTAAATGCAGGCTCTTTATTTTCCTATCCTACTAAAAAATGAGCAGGGTATAAACTCAATAGATGTTATTCCTGATCATTAATTTTATAATCATTAGCTTACAGTGCAATTATTCTTATAGTTGTTTGACTGATTTTCTTTTTGTTTCCTTTATTGATACCTGTCACCATTAGGAAAATCTTAGTTCTTCCAGACAGAAGTTTCTGAAGTCTATAATAAAGATGAGAGCCTTTAAAAAATAAAAAATATTAAAAATTACTTCAGTGTTAGTTTAACCAAATATTTCCTGAGGCTCCTATGAGTATAGCCTGTGTAATTCAGTAACAGACTTTAAAAGGATATACATGAAATATTATTGTTTGCAATCAAGCAATGAACTTGAACTGACTCCCAGCCACATGCTTTGACTCATGTTCATTGGACATTTAGTTTCTTTGTCAAATTTAACGCAGCCAAATTTGAGGGATACAACAGAGGCGTCTAATTAAAGTCATAATTGCTTTAGGTTCTCTTGCTCATAGTAGTGAGAGAGGAACATCTGGGAGACAATTCGGGTTTTAAATACAGGTTTATTTGTCCTTTGATACATGTGTCTTTCTCCATTGACTAGCTGGGAAGAAGAGAATAATTGCAATTCTAATTAAATGCCTCTCTTACATGCCAAAAATTAGCTAAGATGAATCCAGATTTCTTTGCCTTAACTTCCTTTTGTAAAACAAGTTTAAATCTTATTTCTCCTCTGTGAATATGAAGCACCAGGCATGGCTGTAATATAAATTTTAGTCATCTTTGTACTGTCAGTAACTACCAATAGCAGTATCAACAGCAGACACACCTAACATAAATCTATCTTTTCTCAAAAAAGCTGACTCACTAAGATTTGAAAAAGTTTTAATGATGTATTTTGTGTCTAATCAGCAGAAGTCAAACCTGTCCAAGGATTTGAGGGAGGCTCATCTCATGAAGCCCCTTAGAAATATCAAGTGATGTTATTCACAGCTGAAGAGAGTTTTGAAGAAATCAGAAGTTTATACTAAATGCCTATTTACTCAAATCTCCTCCATTGCACTGCTTACCCAGACCGGAAAACCCTCACCCCTGAGAAAGCATCAAATTTTTTCACATTTACCAAGTTCTTGGTATTGCTCAGAGACACAGATACCACTACCCATGGCCAAACAGCACCACTACTAACATATAACACATCCTGCTACTAATACATACCATCTACTCATTGCTGGACCCTCTCACAATGGTGGTCTTGACAGACTCATGGAAATACAAATGCATATGAGCAAGAGAGAGCTCAAGTTAATTCCTCCTACATCCTGCTCTGCTTAGTTCAAAAAAACTGTCTCTCTCCTTCTCTCCCTCTGCTCTCTATTAGCTGCTACAAGAGTAATACTACCTTTTTTTTTAAGTCAGGGGAGTTAGGTTGGAGGATCTCCCCCATGCAGCTGCAGATATGAGACAGATTTTAGCAGCTGAAGTACAAAGGATGGAAAAAAAAGCTGTTTAAAAGAATATCACCTGGCTTTTTGCCCTACAAGAACTTTCCTTCTTTTGCTGGAGGGTTCAAGGCTGTCTTCCTTTTGCTCTTTTGGGTTTAATAAAACCTTTTGTACCCCTTCCACTCCCTCTCCCCCAGGTGGTCTACGTGGCTGCTGATTGAGGTCAGCTGCAAGAGATGTAATGTCCTGAGTACAGTGCAGCAACCTTAATCCTGATGTTAGAGTTACAGACCCTGGAGGCTGGAGACATTATTGTTTTCCTGGCTGACTGACCTCAGCCAACAGTTGTTCTGGTCACCCAGCATGAGCCCATCTACCAAAGGCATTAGAAGAATGCTCTGCACATCTTTTTTGAGCAGAAACAGTTCTGCTTATGTTAAGTGAGAGGGCAATATTGATAGGGTGATGCCCGTAGGCAGGGAAAGATCACCAGTCTCCTGCAAGGCTCAGGGCAGAGCTTGGGTCTCCCAGACAGATGGAGGCTCCAGGATCCAGAGAGGTTCTGTGAGCTGCAGTCTGCAGGACCGAGCTATTGCTGTGCAGAGCCCTGAGGCAGCTGAAAGGAACAGGAAAGGAAATTGCAGCTCTAGAGAAGATTTATTTATTTATCCTTCCTGCAGCCCATCCGACAAATAAATAACTTTGTCCTTGATTGTATTGACACCCAGTCTGCTGCAGATACAGCGCTGCTGTGTCCCTAGGAGACTGGACACAATATTTCCTTAACTCACAAAATGGCAAAGATGGTCAATTTCAAATCTAATAAATTATATAGAAATTTGCTCTTCACCCTTGTTGGTGAAGAGCTAGATTGGAGAATAGAGTAGCCCACCCTCCTTTCAGGTTCTGGTTGGTCCTTGAGACCAGAAACACCCAGTGTATTTCAGCTTGGACTCAGGATAACCTCCCTGCTCAAGGCATGCCTTTCAGTAGCTGTTGGGCAGGGACAAGATGGTGCTCTACAGTGCAGATCGACATCCTCCCAAACCCCTTTCTTAGTTAACAGAGGAAAGTCAAGCCATGCAACTGTTTTAATAAGATGAGAACTAAAATGTGGAGGCATTCATCAGCTGCATAATAGACACCAAACTCTGAGTTCCTTGGGAATGTGTGCTGATGAGTAGAAAATCAATATACTTCACACCCCTCTCATCATATCCATGAAATACAAATACTATAAGAAAAAGAAAAGCGCAATCATAGATTGAGCTGTTTTGCAGAGGTATCAAGGATTTATCATGGTGCTTCTCACCTGAGTCAATAGCTTAGCACACTCCTTTGATGAAAGTGCGTTTTTTCTTTGTCAGCCACAGGTAAGGTGCAGGATTCAGAAAAGGGAAATTAACCATATACAACTCAACATCCTCAGAGACAGTCAGAGAAATGGAGTTCAGATAGGGAGAAACATCACTGTGGCAATTTTCATGGTCTGTCACTGGGTTTTGCTGACACTGTGGCCTGAATCTTGAACTGCAAAGTCACGAAGCTGATGTGGGGTATGAAAAAGGAAAGGGCAAGAAAGAGCACTTCCTCATCATATGTCTGACTGTGGGAAAAAGACAGATCTTTCCTATTTTTTGTTGCCTTACTGCAGGTGCATGACTTGGTAGACTGCATCACTCTCCCTGAAAGAGCTGCCCACTATAGGAAGCATTTCTGTGCTTCCTATGAGCACTCACACCTTCATGGTACCTGTGCACATTTCACAATATGCTTTTCAAGATTAGATTTAAAAACAAACTTAGAAGATAGGCAGAAGTGTACCAGTTTCTTCTTCTGACAGGCACTTTCCTCAGCAAAGCTCTTTTTACATCCGCATGCCAGTTTACTAACTGGTTTACAAAGTGCATACCACCACAAACAGCTCCTATTTTATGTGGTGTCTATCCTAGCTGTGGGACTACCAGGATGCAGGACAGCAACACTGCAATCATAAAGTCATCCAGTTGATGGGTGAATTGTCCCATTTCTCAGCTGCTTATCACTAAGTTTTTCTTAAACATATATTTCCCAAATGCAGCAGCTGCATTCCTTGCAACAGCTGTTTCCCTGTGCCTCTATGAATGTATGGATAAGAATTCTTGCAGAGAAGCATCTTCCAGCTTTCTTGCAGCAGCTACCTAAGGCCTATTAACATTTCTCACTATTAAAGACAGGAAAGTTGTGAAATGCTCTCCAACTTAGTCACAGATTTAAATGGTTTTTATAGCCAGTGATTTAGTTTTTGAGTATTAACCTCAGAGATGGACTTGTTCAGCAGTTTTTCCCCCTAGGCTTCAGCATGCCAGGAAATCCAGCACATGATAAAAATACATAGCTCCGAGGTGTCTGCTGTTCCGTTGTTGACTCCACATACAGCAAAACATGATATTTAATAAGCACTGGCACTGATTTAACTTGGGATATTTAATATAGTTTGGAGAATTTTAATTCATATAATATTTAAGCAGTTAGTCACTACAGCTACTTCAATCAGTGGTAAATACTGTACTTTTTTGTCTGGAATGTGAAAGGTCTGTATCTGCACTGTATTCCTGAGGCTTTAGATGCAACATCTAGAACCTTGCAAAGGTGGTGTAGCGCCTGTGGGTGCTAAACTGTGAGAAAAAGTTTGGGGGGAGGGGAATATGTAGAGAAAGCTCACAATGAACTGTTGTGTTAAGACTCCACATTTCTTACTTATTACTCCAAATAGCTCCTGACAACTTCTCGGCTAAGTCAGCAAGCTCATTGACATGCTTGTGGTAACCATGCAGGAAAATAAAAACTGTCTCCTCCGATGAGGAGACTTCCAGCACTGCAGTGATATAAAGAGTGGATATTTGCTATTCAGTGTGTCCCCTCATTGTCTGGCAGGGAGGCCAGATGAAGAGTGATTCTCAGTGACCAGCATTTCCAGAGCTGCAGTCCCAGTTCTGAAAATTGCTCCTCCTGTGGCCTTTAGATAAAGCATTTTCTTCTGCATTTTGTCTTCAATATGTTTCAGAAGTGCTAAAATAACAACTTGACAAAGACATTATATTGGAAGTTGGAAAGCACTTTTCACACAGAATTTTTGTTTTCATGTTTCTCCTGCTTCTCCTGTAGAGAAGCAGTAACCTGCTTCTCTACACCATTTCTCTGAGGAATTAATTCTATGCAATGTTACTGAAAGAAAGAAGAGGGAGATCAATACAAGACTGAATCTCCATACCATCTGTACACAAGGATATTTGGGGTGGAGATTAACATAGTGAAAGGATGTCACTGAGTTGTGTTATTTACCATTGATGGTTTCGTGTGAAAACTACAGTCAAATGTGAAGTTATCATTTAGCTTGATTCTAGCAGAACAAAACAAGCAAACAAAACCAAACAGCCACCAGAAAACCCCAAACCAGCCTAACACAGCTCCAAAGGTCTTTCAGTCTACATACACTTTGGAAGCATGGAAATATAAACATTTTCTGGAAAACTGTATTTCCTAGTCCTGTTTTCAGGTAAAGAGTATCAGCTTGTGAATCTGTATTAATGTTTGATCTGTCCCAAGTGCCAGGGACTAAGTATAAAAATATATACCTTGTGTGCAAACTGTTGCAGTGGGATTCAGCCAGTCTTTGTGAGGAAAGAAGACTTTTGTCCACATGGGGCACAGTATAAGGAATGTCAGAAGATAATTTGAATACCAAATTTGTTCTTGATTAAGGAAAAATCAAAACCACTATGTTGTGTTTTCAAATGAGCTTTTTGAAGCCCAACTTTTAATCTTGTGGTGTTTTGAGTGCAAACATGTGGCATGTTTATACTTGTCAATTCAGTGAAGTGTTTTGTAACATAGAGTATTTGGACTTTTCTACTGCTGGCATTGGATTTTTCTCCAGAGTCCCTGATAATTCTGTAAGTGCTTCATAATCAATATTAATTAGCTTTTTAATAGTAAACAAGTAAATGAACAGATGTATATAACCTTTTCACAATTCATTTTGAGCAAGCTTCATGTGAGATTCTCCTTGAACTTGTGAGTTCCTGATAAAGAAACAGGCAGTGGTCATCTTCTCTATACACACTGCAAAGTCCAGACATGTATTTTTGAAGGTATTAATTAACATAATCTCTTCTAACTCATACAGGAAGATATTCCTCTAATTTTTGTTGTTCGGTATTGTCTTGTTATTTTTCTTATTGAAAACTGTCTTATAAGATTTTCTTTTGTTTTTACTTAATAATATCATTCCAAACATATCTCTTTGTAGGAAACTCTCGATGAGAGAGATATCAGTCAACATGAAGAGGGGAAGAAAATCGAGGAACCATGAAGACGTACACATTCACTATGCCAATGGTATTTATCAAGTCCATCAGTTTCTCTGGAGTGTTCCTCACCTTGAAGTGCTCAGTCCTCTTTTGCAGTGGGGTATTTTTGCTTCCACGCATGGTGAAAATATTCATCTTTTTCTAGATATTCTTTCTAAATTAGCTATTTAAATTACCTTCCCTCGCTATCTCTAAACATCAAAGGCTTGAGTCTTCCTTTTCATATTTTCCTTCTGCAAGAGAATTTCTGCAGCATCCCATGAACACTCCTACTATCTGACTGACTTCTTTCAGATGAGATTATTTTTTTTCAGATGAGATTATTTTCTAATCATGTGTGAGAATATTTGGGAACTTGTTTTCTGTTGGAAGCAGCAAAAATTAGCATCGGACTTACAATGCTATATGGGTGGGAGTGGGATCAAAATCTGCAGTTTGTCAGCTATCAGGAAACTTACCCTTCCTCTTCTGTAAGCGTACCTCTGACAAAGCTTTCTGGTAATGTGAAATATCATCTAAGAGTTCAATACCTCCTGAGAAACTCCAGAGCTCATATGCCTGTTTCTCTAAGACAGTAGTATGTTCTGTATACCAAGATGATATTAGTTGTCCAGACTGAATCAAGGTTGACTTTCTTATGAGACAGATAGTAGTAATATGTTTCTTCATTACTGGTTGGAAACTGCCAGTGTAGAAATTGAATTGAACTGGAATATGTGACTTGAACCAAAGATTAAAAATGCTCATAATTAATTTGAAACTTTTTAGTTTTATTATTGAGAATTTGTGGAACAAAGTCCTTGATGCAGCCGTAGTAAGCTAGGAGGGAAAAACCCCATGTCTTTAACTGAAGCAGCCAATTTTTTTGTAATCTATAGAAGTAGACTATGACCAAAAAAGAAGAAAATTATGTTCCATTAAATTATGAGCCAAGTGTGTACAAACCAAATTACAATAAACTATATTTCCTGAATCTCTGTAAGACTGCCTTATTTATAAATGACAGAATCACAGACTGGTTGAGATGAGGAGGGATCATCTGGTCCAATCCACCTGCTCAAGTGTGGATACCTGCAACCAATTACCCAGGACCTTCTCCAGACAGGCTTGGATATCTGAAATGATAGGCACTCCACAACCTCTCTCACCACTCCAATAAATTAATGATTTCTTGTTTCAGATGGACTATCACGTGTTTCAGTTTTTATACATTGCTTCTTATCCTGGTCATGCTAGATTTTTGAGAAGGCTTAATTCACTAGAAGCATTTATCATTTCTTAAATAGCCTTGTACAAGAGAATATTTTATAAATGGTTGATACAAAGCACTCAATTTTGTAGAATTCTGTTAGCAAATATGTGCCGTTGTTAAACTAAAAGAAGGAAAAGTTTGACCAGCTAAATACATGTTAGATCTCTCTGTTTTAACAATATAATTCACATGCTGCTGTACTTTTTGTTCTTATGGGTAAATGAACACCAAAAAAAGGAAGTTTATTTTCTATCAGTATGTACTTTACAGAGGAACTGAAGACTAAAATGTTTGCAGGAGATCATAAACTGAATTTACATAAGTATCACAAGAGAAAATACTGTCATACTATGTTGGTTGTAGGCTTAAGCACTCTGCTGTCAAATACAAGCAAATTTCATCATTTGTGTTTGAATTGTAACATAAATATTTCATTATATTAACATTCTTCTTGGGAATCTCAAGGGTGCTCAGGTCATGAGGACTGATTCTTCTTTTTTTAATGCCCTTAACATCCTAGTTTCTCTCTGATGCATACTATTTAAAGACAAAAAAAATGCACTTGCTACAGAGAAACTCTGCATTTCTTATTCAAGTAGGACGTTACGAAACACAACAAGAAAGTAAACAGGAGATGATGGAAAAAAGGACAAAAAAGTAAAATAAGAAAGCAAGTTAGAGGACAGCATAGTAAATGAAAATGCAACTGCAAAGAAAATGCAAAAATAATCAACTTTCAAAATCCAGGCTATAATGTTATCTTAGGCTTATGTTAGGACATAAATTAATTCACTGGGGTTTGTGATGTCACTGTTAAACCTTCAAATAGTATTAAATTCATACAATTCTAAGTTGCACAGCATTTTTTTCTGTACACTGTATGTGACATCTCCATAAATAGTTCTGTATTCCAGGCACAAGCACAAATATGTCTTTAAAATTTTTTAAACATTGAGTAACAATGACCACTTACTGAGCAAGAAAAGGCAAAAATACATGATCTGAATAAAAATCAGGTGGGTATCAAACACCTCTACATTGTTCTATAAGCATTACCTTTATCAAGAGACATTATCTAACAGCAAGGTACATCTGCAGAAAATACAATGTTCCTAACTATTCTGGTGATTTATTTTTAAATATTGAAGAACAAAGTATTTGTAGGGTCAGCCAGAAGTCATCATTGAAGGGAAATATGTGTGATCACACAGAGATTAAAGAGGAAATACATTCGGTTCATCCAAACATTACAATAATAGGATTAGAAAATAATAGGATTATAAATACTAAACCTTTGAGGATAAATTCTACTGTTGAGGAGATCTGTGACTGGATCTCTTGATTGTCTGCAGATCTTTTTACACCAGTAGAAAAACAGTAATTGTTTGGAGCACGTTCTGTCTTAATTTGAGTGTTGTTTCAAATGTGATTTTTTTACCACCTCTGACATATGCTGTAACCTTTTCAAAGCCCTTCACAGATGCATTTTTCTATAATTCTATGATAGATTAAGTGTGAACAATTATTGTAAGTAGATTGGTCCATCATGCCATACACAGCAAGCAGAGTGGCGTATAATAAGATCTTCTATTTAATTTTTTTTAAAGAGCAAAGACCAGGGTCAAAATGCAGTTTTTCCATGATGGTTTATTTCACAGAAGCAATGCAATTTGTCACTGTTTTTCACTTTAAGTTGTCTTAGACAAAGCTGTACTTTGTATATGATTCTGTTTTATACTGGTTTTGAACAAGTATTTCAAATAGCTATAATGTAAATTTTAGTCAGGATTTTAATTTCCATTTAACCCCACACACATACACACAAAAAAGGCCAAATATAGAGCTCTGTCATTTTATAATGGGATAGGTTCCTAATGTCCCCTGCCATTGGTCCTACAAGGGAGATCGCACTAGAGGAAAATGTTATGGACCACAGTCACAGGTTTGATATTTAAATCATACTTGGTTTATTATGTTGTTAAATGTCACATTGATGTGAGCTAAACTCCTTTGCCATTTATATTTATTTTGGGTTCAATTTTAAACAGGAGTCAAGTGCATTTTATGGCAATCCTCTGCTAAATTATGCTGACTTATTCTGAGCTGAAATCCACACAAAGCTTTAAGAAAAAGTATTAAAGATTTGCTTCAGGACACTAGATCAGTTTACAAAGTTGTTAAGACTTGCACAGTTTGAGTTTTTGCTATGATTCAGCTATTCTTCTAAAAGGATGTGAAGTTAAGCTATATATGTCAAAGGAGTTTAAGAGAAACCTGAAGAAAAGTGAACCAACATGGAGCAGCAAGGAAGTGTCCAGGGGACAGTGTGGTGCTGGAAGCCCTTGCATTTCAGTCACAAAAGCAACGAGACTTGGGGACAGATCCTGCATGATGTGTGTGAGTTTGCTCACCATAGTGATATACAGAAGTGTTAAAAGTCCACACACAGCAGCAAAGCTTTTTATTAGTGTTACAGAGATGTGGTGGGGTAGCTCATGTAACTGGAAAACAGCAATGGATAGATACACACCAAGAAAATGAAGGTGTTACCTTCTTCACACAGCTGTAGTGACAACTGCAAAACTTCAAAACCAAGAGGAATTTCAACAATCTTTTTATTTTCTGGAACTAGAATATAGCAGGTATGAGAAATACAAGATTGCTGGATGTGTGATGATGACAAGTACTTGACGCAAGACTGGATTGAGCCAATTAAGGCATATTCATTGCTAGACCCATAATACAGAAACAAGTAATAAATTCATAATGTGAACGTGGACAGCCAAGGCCACAATAACCACAAGACTGTAGTGTTTACCCAGACAAATGAGTAGAGCAAAGAAGAGAATTACAATTCCATACTTCAAGAGAGACGATCCATTGGCTTATTCAGGAGTCTTCCTGGCGGCATTCCTGGCACCTTGGAGGCCTGGTCAGTCTTCAAGGGTACCCTCCTCAAAGCACAAGTATGGTGTCTTCTAACAGGCATGAAGTTAAATTAGTGTGAACCAGAACAGATTACACGAGAGAGCCTGATTAAAACTGAATGCTAAAAGGAAGACAGAAGAATAGTTGGATGACCCAGAGGTGTGGAGCCCAAGCACCAGGGGATGAAGCTAGAGATTCAGAGACAATTGTCATTTGTTTCTGACTGAAAGGATACCAGTCTTGATGTATGGAAGACAGGAGACATCATTCTAAGAGGGGTGAGTGATTAATAGTGACTGTGTATTTTTAGTGTTCTGGTTTGGAATTTCTCTTTACAGTTCTGTGAATAAATTACATTTATATTAACTGTATCCATATATGTGGTAGAAATTTGATGATACATATTCATTCTGCTAGAAAGCAAGAGAAAAAGAAGATAAGAACTTCCTAAACCTGTCAAAAAATGTTCACACAAGAAAAAAAGTAAATTCATAAAAAATATGTACCTTTGTAGATAAAATTTTCAGAAAACTGGAAGAAACTAAAAATTTAGAGGAAGGTAGAGCTTTTATATTTCACACTAGTCATGTGGGAGTAAGGAAGGTATTGGTCTTGCCTGAAGAAAATCAAAAATACTGTCATGCAAGGGCTGACTATCTGCAGTTAGACAGAATTTTGAAACATCTTTTATTCACAATTTAGTTTGACTAAAATTTGTAAACCAGCTTTTTAGGAGAAAAGCAATAATTGTATGAAAATGAGAACATTATTTGGGTGGCATTTCCAGAACTAAAGGTTTTGGTTAGACCTACTATATTCACAAAAAGCCTTATGTACCAAACACAAAACTAGGAAGGTATGAGATATTCCAATTATCCTACCTATCCCCATATTCCATGGCCTGACATGTCGAGACTTAATGTAGGAAACTGAAGGTTTCAGTCCACATTCCTATGGGCGGTGAACTGGACCCTGAATCTGGAAACTGCCCATCATTTCAACTTTTTCTTTTTTGTTGAAAATGTCTGAAATTGTATGGCTATTTTATCTTCCCTTCACCTCAGAGATTCTGCTTTGTTATTTCAAATTTTTGAATTATTGTAAGCTTATTTTTACCTCAGCAAAAATATCTTAGTTATTCACATGTCTGTTTAGTATGCAATCCCAAGGAAGGACTCTCTTATTGCTTTATTAATTGTCTAATGCAAAAGAGACTAAAAATGCATCAAAAATAATGCTCAAAGTGTTTTACAATATTGACTTCCATCAAAAAATCACAGATGGCCTACAAAAATGCTAATGTTAATTCATCCACCTTCCCCCATTTGGATCAGTTATTGCTTCCTGGGTTACAGATGTGTATATTTTATCTTGTATCTATAATCACCTTATATCTATAATCATCATGCCTATATGTTGTGTGTGCACATTACATAGAATTCTGAAAATTGTTATTTCTCAATGTGAGGGGTGATACATATTACATCTCTCTCTGCAGACCCCTTCTTTTTTGGCTTGCTAATTCAATTTATGTGGGGAATACCAGAGTAGTGAACAGATTAATCTCCAATGATGGGATGCCCACTGCACCTCTCCATCCACCCTGTGACAGACAGCTTATGCAGTATACACTCTGGACAAAGAGCCTTTTTCTCTTTCGGTTGCAATCACACGTGGTAGCAGGGATGACAAGAGCTACACAGTCTATCTGGTAGGTACACAGAAAAAAGAAAAGAAAAAGAGGCTGCAACAAGGTCTGCTTCAATATTATTATTGTTGTTGTTGTTGTTGTTGTTGTTGTTGTTGTTGTTATTGTTGTTATCTATATACAACATTATCCTGTATTTTGTGTTCACAACTTCATGGCTAAAGCTAAGTGGGCAATGAAGTCAATGTTTGCTGTCTAAGCTCAGAATGTGTCATTTTGCCACTAGTACCATATGGAGACTCAAGGAGATTGGTGGGAATCCTGGCTGAGGAAAAAATGAACTCTCAGAGCCCTGTGGCTAGAGAAAAGGATGACAGTGGTACTGCTACCTGCACTGCTTTTGTGAATGAGAAAAGGGCTCCATGCCCTAATGGAATTATAAAAGTTCAGGCAAAATTGGAAAATTACATATCACTTGCTCACTTCACATACCTATGGATACTTCATGTCAATTTTCCATGTATTGACCTTCTGCATCTGCATCATTTATCTCCATTTTTACAGTATGTTGCAATGAATTCCGTATTTCTGACAATGTGCCCCATTCACTCATGTCCAGATCACTTTGTAAAGGAGACAACAGTGCTGAGCAAGGTGTAAAATTGGATGTATGACAATTCTTGCACCTCAGTACATTTAAAAATAATGTTTGAGCCTGACAGCTAGTGGAAAGCTCAGTATTAGATAATGTCTTATTTTTATTTTACATTGGGCATTTGGGGTGTCAAGTTCCCCTATCCCATCCAGAGCACAAGTAAACAGAGTCCAGTACAAATGGGAAGCAGAGAGCATGGGTAAACAGAGCTCCTTTGCTGCCTAGTTTGTATTAGTCCATGTAAAGAATTGTGTGAACAGGAAGAGAAAAATTACTTGTGATTTTTCCTAATGTTTCCAGAAACTAATATCAACTTTTTAAAATTCCAAAATGTCTACTTTATGTTGCAGTTTATTGCTCTTAGTGTTTTTTTGTACTGTGTTGCTATATTCTGAGTAAAGCCAGAAATTCAAAGAATAAAACCTTAGGAGGAAGATGATCTTGTGTTGCTTCAGAAATAACAGAGAAATAAAAAGATACATTCATTTATTCTACAGGATAACAAGTTACTTTTTTCCCCACAGCTTTGTGTACATGAAACAAGGCCCTGGTTTCTCAACAGAGACTTCACCAAGTGTAAACCTTCTTAGATTTTATACTGATCTTTTATGCTTTGCATTAGTGCTGTCACTGGTTCTAAAAAAGAATTTCTTACTATTCATGTGCATCATTCATAGCGAAGTATTAGATTATCCAAAGCATACTCATCCTTTCAGTGCTTAGTCTGTATCGTTGTGTGTGGTCATACAGATAATGAGTTATTCAAAGGGTGAGCAATGATAAAGTAAGTCTCTCAAACAAACACATACTTTAGCTTGTAAAATATGCATATTTTGGAGAATATCCATTTTTCAATAGCAGAGTTACTGAAGGTACTCAGAATAATTTCTTCTTATTCATATCCTTCTGAAGGATGAAAACAGACATCCTTCATACGATCTTTCTTTGGGAAAATACTGAGAGAAGTTCCAGAAATAGGAGTGCTTGAGAATTTATATAATTCAGAGTCCCAGGATATATTAAAGGATTTTTAAATTCAAACAATCTAGAGAACACTTTTGAAATGGGCCATACATTTTTTCAGGAATAAAAAAGTTAGTGCTGATTGATAATGAATTCTTTCTCATTTTCAAAGCAAATTAAATAGAGACAATATTTTAAGTGACAGTGTGTATTCCACTTTAAACAGGGGATAAAATAAACCTTTGAAATATTTTGGTAACACAGGCTTTGCCAAACACGTAGCCTTCCAAGGTTTTATTAAAACAATGTTGTTTGCAAAGTCTGAAGATGATGAGAAGCAGAAGAAAACTAAGAAATGTTATCTAGGTGACTCAGTTTGAGCACTCATCTGGTCTCACTCAGACATTCACAGAGGGCTCAGATAAATGGACAGAATGTTTAAAACTGGGCTGCCCATAATGAAAGTGCCTTGTTATAAGTATTAAACACCCAAAGACAACACAAGACAAGTACTGAAGTCTGAATAGCAGCTCTGCATTGAAAAGCCAGGGTCGTAAACCAGCAGGGAACCAGAGCAGCAGTTCATATGACTTACTAAGCACCCCAGCTGGCATAGTTTTTTCTGTGTGTGCATTGATTTTAAATTGAAAGGAAAGGAATGCAGAGGTAAATATCTATTTAACTTTTTCATTTCCATTGTTTTGAATTTAGTTTTTTATCTTTTACAGATATTTTCCTCATTCAGGGTAATAATTTTTCTTTCCCAAATATTTTGTGTGTATATATATATATAAACCACAAAAATAGGCATGCATATATTGCATGTTTATGCGTAATTGTAGAAGAAGGACAGATTGAAATGTCATTATTCTTCCAGGACTGGACACACTACAAAGTAGTATATTGTTATGATGGTTTACATTGAAGCATCAAGTAAGAGTCATGGGCCTTTCTTTGTGAGCTCAAAGAAACCTATATATCTTTACTTAACCTTTGTCACAGTGTATATAATATTGGTTTAAAAAGACCTTTCAAAATGATAAATATGTAATGAATTATTTGGCTACTTCCTGAGAAATAGTACATGTTATCTAAAGAGAATTCAAGGCTATTATTTCTAGTAGTGGTGAAAAAGGACACTGGTGGCATGCCACTACAACATCAGAGACCTGACAAAATATAACTGTGGACTTGGCTTTTACAATTGTCCTTCCCAGAATACGACATTGAGAAATATATTTCATAAAATGGACCTGATGGGAAGCAAAATTACAAGCATGGATAGTCCAAAGCATTGGTAAGATACAGGTCTTTTACATCTAGCCTGATGTTTCTAATCTAGCCTGAAGTTGTCTGTTGTTACACAAGTCCCTGGAAAATGTTGTCTTGACATTCCCCAATAAAATTTACTCAAAAAAGAACAACTTTGAGTCACGTTAAAACTAGTCCTGAATTTAGTCCCTAATCTTAGGTAAAAATAACTGATTTTTTTTTCAATTATATCTTAAAACAAAAATAAAAACTCTGTGGAGAAAAAAAAAAGGAAATATATTCAAAACATATCTATTATAAATTGGGACACCAAAATATTTCTTTCTACTTGAGAAGAAAGATTGGCACCTTCTAAATCTCATGTTGTAATAAGAAAACTACCTTTGGCCAGTCACAGCATGCTGGGGCCCACCTGCCCCTGTGGTGCTCCCTGAGAGCACTTGTTTACTCTGTTGGCCATCCATGTACCCTGATGCTTAGGAATTATGTCTCTTTATTTTACCCTTAATAAGCAAAGACCTCATGTTTTCTATGCCTCTATAGAGGCAATGTAAAAATTGACAATCTGATCTAAATCTTGTTGGTTGGTTGGTTGGTTGGTTGGTTGGTTGGTTGGTTGGTTGGTTGGTTGGTTGGTTGGTTGGGTTTTGGTTTTTTTAATGTAATTGGGTAAAATCAGTTCAGGTATTTTCCTTTGTATGAAGAAAAATTTCCTTCAGATCCTTTCCTTTGTATGGAAGCTGAGAAAATGAAAATCTTCCATTTTCTTTTGTAGAATTTTTCTTTATTTGGATTCAATTAATAGATAATCTTCATTTTCCACTGAGGATACCTACCTATATGCTTCCATTTCCTGGAATAGTTTCCTGTTTCTTGCTGCATAGACCATTTCAAGGTTTATCTTCAGACTATTCCAACTTACTTGGAAGTACCAAATGAGAAAAAAACTTTGTATGTACTTTGTTAACAAACATGAATCCAAAAAACTCCTTTTTGGTGATATCCCATTTTAATAGAATAGCGTAGAAAACTTCCTACCTGGTAGAAGAGTGGCATCTCCCATTTCTGTTGTAAAGTGTTAACTGACTAAACAAGCAAACCAAATAAAAATAAATAAACAGAAAGAAAAAAAATGGGGAAAAAAAACACATAAAAACCCCAAACACAAACTCACCTCAAGATAATTCATGTTACATCTAAGTAACAAAGGTAATTGTGGATCTTCCTGTCTAACTGGAACATAAACATGAGACACTATTGGTTTAATAGAGGTATGTTATCATTATTTTCAGCCAAGATACTAGATGTAGTAGGAGATCCTCAACACATGCCTTTTTTTTTTTTTTTTGGAGAAGCAAAGATTGAAAAAAAATTAGGTGTGGTGTTCCCATGGCAAAACCAGCCTTCTTTTTCTAAAAATATTTATATAATTAGGAAGTATTTTTGGAAGTATATTTAGAATCTGTGTTTCTTCTTATCTACTTCTTCTCATTAGATGAATAAAATTGTAGTTACTCATCATAGTAATTTTATTGGTTGCTTGTCCTCACTTAAAATACAAAAGCTCCCAAAGTGCCATTTCATACCAACCAACCAAACCAAAACTGTATTTAGAAGTTTAATATTTTTTATATGTGGTCCACAGTGCTGCAGATTCCCTGGCTTCATCTGTCTTTATACTCTTTTTCTGGAGCCTGTTTATAAGTTGGTACTCAGAAAACTGACACTTTTATCAGGGCCATATTCCCATGTTGTGCTGATCCTGTAAGGTCTGAAATCATCTGTGAGATACATGGACAGTTTTCCACTCCAGTAGTGGTAGATAATAAGAGGAATTCTGCCCATCTTGAGAGTCATTGCATTCACTAGTCCAAAAGGAAATCAGTATCAATTCTGAAATAGCTTGCACCTGTTGATGTCTTTAGCCCTGGTTTCATGCCTGAGATGTTTTGGTTTTCTGAAATTCTTTTCCCAGGGAATTTTCTGTAAACAAGAGAAGTGTTTTTGTAACTGTACTATGTTTTTCATTCCTTTTCCTAGGAGGGACTTCTTGATTTCCCTCTGGTTTGACCAATATGATTGAAGAGGTTTGTCTTTGTTTCACCAATCAAATTGGTCTGTGTAGAAGAGTGTAAAAGGGAGACACATCCCAAAACTAGAAGAGTCATTTTCAGCCTTCTGAAGTTTGGAGTCTGTGTCGTTGTGGTGTACAACAGCGTCAGACGCCCACAGGTTCAAAGGTCTTTTATTGCTTTGCCCTGTCTGTTCTTTGATCACTCTACTTAGGTGAAAAAACGGGTGTAACCTAACAAATGTTGCAAAGCATCCAGAGAGCATGACACCATGTGCTTTAGGAAGTAGGTGATGACAAGTAATACAATTTATCAACAGGACTTGTTCCATAAAGGGATTTGGGAGCCTGGCTCCCACTGTTTACCTTTGTGCATATAGGCTTCAGCATCTGTCTCTTGGGAAGCTGATTACTTCCAAACAGGAAATAATCTTAGAGGCGTAAGACCAGTCTTAGAGATGTAAGACTATAACCACTCACGTTAAATATCCCAGAAACAGATGTTTCCAAGATTGACAGGATATTTCTCCCGCTCTCCAGTGATTATACAACTTTCAGAATTCTCTGCTCAGCAGAAGTTAAAGCTTCTTGTATCTCTGGAAGGTCTAATTCTGTTCTGAAGTATATTAGACAGTGAATCTTGGAGAAACAGAGAGTAAGTGGTTTGGGCCAAGTGCTAAATGTGCCTACAGCAACCTGGAAACTTACCTGAAACAAAAAATGCCCCTTGATTATTAAATATTTTAACTACCCAGAGCAAAGAAATAGCAAGAAGTTTCTTACATCCAGAGACTTTATCAGACATTTTCCTCAGAAGATCTACAAGTTTTCTAAATCTTAAAAGGCTGTATTCCAAATTTCTTCCACACACCTTTTATCAGCTTGCAGAGTGGCAGGGTGTATTCTCATTCCAGTGGTGAAGCAGTCAATTCTTGGAGCTGATAATATCCTTCCAGTGGACCAGAAAGTGAAGACAAAAGTTACAAAGCATAAAGCAAGCCAGAAGTGTACCTGTTGGTTCCACAAAATGAGATTTCACTCTACTGTTTCCCATACATCTCCCATCACTGCTGGGGAAAGCAGAAATCTAAATGAAACAGCACCAAACCACATAACTGAACAAATCCCATTGGTTAAGATATGGCAGAAATCTCTTAAGATTGCATGTTTATTAATGCAGGGCATTAATGAAAAACAGGTAACACTTCAACAAAATATGAACACACATCCAGTATACTCTGGTTAACAGGATTGAAAATTGTGTGTAACACCATAAATGTGGTTATGAGTACCTTCATCTGAAAGCAAGCAGAGAAAAAGTTTCTTGAGGTTATAGACAACAGCTATAAATGGATGTGTGCATTCTGTGAGGTGATACACATTGAAAATAGCTCTGTAAAGTACTATTTGTTACATACAGATTATGATGTCTGCATATTTTGTCTTTGAACACATAGGAGTGTTCATAGTCGAGCAATTTACCAAAACCCTATACCTCCAAGGCTTTACTGGAACATTGCTTCATCTCTTTAGAAGGTGAGCAAAGTTCCCATTGAGGACTCCAGGCTCTATAGGAGACGCCTGAAGCAACATCACTCTTGGGTCACCTTGACCTGAAAATTTTAGGAGAATGAGTAATTTTAAACATGGAAACAGAAATTCATGTTATCTCATTTTAGTCCTGAAAACGGGCAACAAATTCAGTCTATATCTTCCATCTCTCTTCAGGTAGTTAAATTCATTCAATGAAAGGAAACAGCCAATCTCCAGCAAAAGGCCATTTAAAATTAAATTCATTACCTTAGTTATTGGGAAATCCTATCTAATGACCAGAGAGTAAGCTAGGGGATTCTAGACATCTAATTTAGATAGCCAAGCTTCATGCTGTTTTTGGAAGGGAAAGTAATGAAGCAAAATGCAAAATTATTTGGCATCCAGTGAATGTAAAGACTAAAACAGAGAAGACAAGAGCTTCTTTGGCCTGCACAGAACTTGTAGGGGGATGTTTAATTTTATTTCTTTCCATGTGTTTATTCAACCAGTTCGCATTATTTCTTTGGGTATTAATTTCTAATATATCTCTTTTTCCTGCAACACACAATGGTTTCCACTTTTAATACACATTCCATTATTTCAAAATAAACTCTAAAGGGATAAAAGTCTTGAAAATGGAAGACTACAGCAACAGCTCTTGTAAATCACTATGTCATTATTAAAGCACCAGGAAAAAAATAACATGTATTTTAATGAGAATTGAAAGTTCCTAAAGCCCAAAATTAAGCCACTTGGTTTTTGTACTAGAAATCTTGGTTCATTTCTTTCTCTATTTTCCATAAACATCTTATATGATGTCTGGAGAATACATCCCATAGTTATGACTAATGATCCACATGAACTGACAGAATGTTTGTGAGAAATTTGGGTAATATGATGAGGCTGCCCATGGGAAAGTCACTTCTCCATGCCTTCCACACAATAAAGGTATCAAAAAATGTTTGCAAATCATTTCAAATCAAGCAAGATTAGGCACTACCTTTAAAAATAAGTGTAATTTTTGTAGTTGCAGGTGATTTTTTTTAATATGGGATTCTTTCTAGTAAAGGAGCATTTCTACTCTTAATCTTTATATACACAGAGATCATCAAATGGTGATATCAGCATAGACACTGAAGCAATGTTGCAAAGTTCAGTTCAAGTTCAGTTCAAAGGTCATGTTCTGAGCAAAGTGACAAGAGTTTTGCCTAATTCCTGTTCCCTTTCCTGAAAACCCAGCCTTTATTCCTTTAGATTACAGAAAGAGATAAATAAGTTTTCTAAAACCTATCTAAAAACTTCCTCTGTTTGTAGGTGTTTATTTTACTAGTTTTATGCAAAGTCTGTGCACTAGTTTTACTAGTTTATATGATTTTTTAAATATCATATCTGCCAGATAACATTGGCAGATAACTTCTGACAGAAGTCTCTTCCTCTTAGCTGGGATAAAAAACCAAACACAAACACAAATTCTGTGAATTAACTATCTCAATTTTCCTTGTTGCATTTTACTTACACTCCAACTCTCCTTTCTTTGTTTCTCTCTAAAGATTCATGATGTACAGTAGCACCTGCTGGAGTGGTAATACCAGGTTGAACTCCCTCACAATGGTGATCTGGTAGCAGGAAGAGTGATGCAAACCAGTATCTCTGTCCCTCTCACTGGCTGCTGCTCGGTCACATCCTCCCTCTCCTCAGGGAGGACCACACTTCAGAGCAGCCCTCATGCCTAGGTGGCAAGACCTGGACACTTGGTCTTATCTGCAGTTGTTATGGACCTTGACAGACACTGGAGCTGAAAATAAAATCCATGTCTCTCTAGTACAGGTGTTGAACAGGTTTAAGTGAGTTAATGCTTTGAACACAGGCCAGATCTATTTTAATTACTAAAAACCCTGTCATTCCAGGGTCTCTCTGTCATGAGCTGTTGCTCTGCTCAGGTAGTTCTTTTTAGTACATAAACCACGCAGTCAAATATCTGCCAACTTAAAATGCATTATTTAAATAATCTTAAAATCTTCTCTGCTTTAGCTTTTTCGACCTTTCTCAGGAAAACCTGTGCATCATTTGTATGGATTTATGGAGATATAAATGCCTAAAGTAATGTTTCAGCACTAGCAAATGTGGGTAAATGTGACTTAAAAACAAGCTGATCATGCACTGGAACAGCAAAGACTGGAGGATTAAGGCAGTCAGTGAAGATGAAAGTGTAGTCAAATCTGCAGAGAAAAAAATAAGCTTGCAAGAAGATCCTAAACAAGCAGAACATGCAGGAAATATTTAAAGATTGGCCTTCACCACTGTGGGCTTTTATTTAAATAACCAATAGGTACATAACTGCTGTGAACATGTAAGTTGCTCAGTTTTAGGTATGCCTTTTGGGATTTCCTTAAAAGAAAAGTTTTATGAGTCCTGTTGTCCTAAGGCATCATTTAGTGCCCACATGCTTAGAGAAGTTTTTAATGAGTTCAGTAGGGAAGACTTCACAGAGCATGGAAAAAATCCATGTGGAACTACAGCTTCCTCGGTTGTTTGCAGCTGGTGTGAGCACAGCCCCTCACAAAGCACTTCTGCAATACTTTCTTGTTACGCACACATGCTTTTTTCCTATTTGAACAATGCCAAAAAGTGATAACTCAGACTCCAAGAATTGTGCTGACAGTCAGCTGTCACTCATTGTCCTTTATTCTGACAACCTCAGGCATTCAGCCATGGATTCATGAGTTTTCCCCTTTCTCTTTATTTTTAAAGGAGGTGGGGGATGGGTAAATATATCAGAGGATTCAGCCCTGAATAGACTTTTGTTTTGCTCTTTCTTTTGCCTCCTGACTGTGTCAAATGCAGTGTGTCTCTCATGCACTTTCACTCTTTAGAGAGCCTTGACTGGCCTGGCTAGTTAGTATTCAGAAACAAGCCAAAGTGGATGAAATTCTCCTTTCTGGCTTGCTGAGACTGCAAATAAGTAATTAGACTAAAAGCACCGTATTTGGGGGAGGCGGGAAGGAGGGGAGGAAAGAAGACTTTTGTAGCCTATATTGCTGACTGGAACTTGTCAATATACTTTACAACTTTGAGAACCAGAGAAGAGAGAAAATTCAATACACTATTAGGAATATGTGCTAATTAATACACTTGTAATGTTTTTTTCCTAACGACTATTTAGTTGTATACCCTCCTCTCTGAACAGTGAGATCTTTTAATGAGAAAGAAGGGGAAAAGGTTAGGTAAAGAAGTGGAAAATTCATCTTTTCCTTATAGGTAATTGAGATGTTTGAAAGACAGAGATACATGGTGGAACACAGATTCCCATCCCCAGTTCAGTCTGTGCTTCTCAGTTTCCTTCACTTCCAAATGCCTTTCCATGACATCCATATCCAATCCTCTTTTCTAAACTGACATGCCTCTGCCCGTTTTTACCTATATAGTGTCACCTCTGAGTGTTTCATCCTGCACTCTTCCAGTCAATGCATTTCTGCCATAACCACACCTTCATAAAATGTGTCCTCCTCCATCTTACAGGACTGCAGAACCATCCTCCTCCAAAACCCTTTCTGAGTCCCACACTTTCTATAATACCTCCAAAACAATGGATTTAGGGAGAGATTGCTTGAGTGCTTGAGGGGTGTAAGTGATGATTCTAAACATTTTGACAATATACTGTGCAAAAATATTCTGTAACTAATATATCAGAAGAGAGGTCATATTCAAATATACCACCTCAACCCCACATATTGTTAATGTGTACATGTATATGTGTACATATATGTATATGTTTTGGTGTACGTTTATATTTATATCTGTATTATATCTAGATATAGCTGGATAAGTAGATAGAGAGATTAAATCT
The DNA here is from genome assembly GCA_024734555.1 of Trochalopteron elliotii. Taxonomy (NCBI): domain Eukaryota; kingdom Metazoa; phylum Chordata; class Aves; order Passeriformes; family Leiothrichidae; genus Trochalopteron; species Trochalopteron elliotii. The sequence continues at coordinate 2,209,041 of JANPWX010020199.1, read as the reverse complement.
ATATGAACAACCAGAAATAGATTATATTGCTAGTTTAAGGTCAGTGCCCCATCCTTCATATCCCTAGTTAAAAAAAAATCAAAAGCCAAAAAAATCACCAATTTTCCATTAAGAAAAGCATCCGAAGGAGTCATTATTGCTGTACCTCGCATCCCACATGTGCAAATCCGAATGGATTTCTTCTACCTTTTCTGTCCCTCAAGCTGCACTCTTGTCTCCTGTTTCCTTCTTGTTTCAGTTTTATTTTTCAATTATTAAAAACCTTTTTTCTGACTTTTAAGGGTCAATATTTCTCCAGCACAACAGGCCCTAAGAAGCCCTAAGGGGGCCTATTTACTCCTTATGGTCCATTGGATGCTACTTCTTTTCATGACATCTGGAGCTCCAACAAACTCCCTTCCTTGTTTTTTCATGTTACTTTCCAGCAGGCTGCATGTTTAGCTCCTGTGTTTTTACCTTTCATATGGCTTGTACAGGTTGGCAAGAAGGAGAAACAGTCCTCTCCATGCTCTGTCCCTCTGCTTGGTCTCAATGTCCTTGCTTCTTAGTGATGGCTCCTTGTGAGAGACTGGAATATTAGTGGCTATTGACTCAAAAAATCAGCCATTTACAAAAGCAGCAGAGTGCTTTGCTGAGGAGTGCAAGGTCACAGCTTTGTGCAGAGGGGTGTGCACCCACCACCAGAGACTTTAAGCTGGGTTTTGAGCCAGAAAAGGGAAGAGGGAAATAAAGAAGCAGACCCTGCGAAGGTGGGATAGTGCTGTTCATCATCCCAAAGTTGTCCCATACAAAACTGACTCTGTTGTAAACCTAACTCCACCCTTCCAGCCCATGGAGAGGATACTGGGACGTTGACATTATTCATCCCTTCTGATGGGACATGACTGGCTCTGGTGTGAAAATCCCCCCAGAGAAGTACCAGTATATTCACATGTAGCTCTGAAGGCACTCATCCTGATGGGGTATAATTGGCTCACTAAATGGACATAAGAGGCATCTGTCCTGTCTTAGAAGGAATCATAAACCATCAAAGACCCTCAAAGCACCCCCAGACACTTTTCTGAGTCCTTCCATGCCCTTCCTGAGGACTGCACATGATCCACAGCGTTACGTCAGACAGTGTAAAACTCCCCACCCAGGGGAGGTACCTGAGCATTCCCAGTTAGCCTAAGCATGTATTAACCCATTGAACTTTGTGTTTTGCAGTCTTTTCCCACCCACAGTAGATCAAGACTGCAACTACCACTGTGACCATGATATTCATCCATGGATATCAAAATTGCAACAATCAAGTCTCATCACTGTGTCCATGGGTGGTGATATCTTTCTACTCTGAGCCTTTCTTTCTCTTTCTCACTTTTCCCTTACGTATTTTCTCAAGTGTCATTTTTATCTTTCATAATACTCCATCCCTATAATAATAATAATCAAAAAGCAGCTACATAGCTCCTTTCCTTTGAAACTAAATTGTTGTAAGATAAATCATAAAGGTATAAATATATACACATACATATATATTTGTGTATATATACATACGATGTTCTTTCACTCTAATCCACCCCAAAAGCCTGATTTGCCCTTGCCTTCGGGGGGGGTTGTAACATTAATTTTTGCATCACAGGCAGGATTACTCTGAGAAGCTGTGAGGAAGTTTTTCTATGGAGTGGTGGACACGCGAGGATTTATTTTTGGTTGAAGCCAAAGTCCCCAGCAGAAGATCATGGCAATCCCAGATATACCTGATCTCAACTATCTCTCCACTGCTAGTTTTTCTTCTCTTGGTATGACCTGAGCATAACAGACTGGAAAGGTTTTGTGGTGTAACCCACACTTGTTGTAAAGTTTTCTCTGTATAAAAGTCAAACTGACCTTCAGAGAGGGTAGTGGGGAGAAAAAAAAGTTGCGTTGATCTTCAGTGGGTTACTGAAAGATATTGCTAAGTCAAATGGGGTAAGTCAAATGGGGATTGTCCCCACCTGATAAAATTAAACAGCTATAATGATAACTCTTGTCCTCCTGGTATGATGTGGGCTCATAACTATTGACATTGGCTCATAACAAGCAGTGGTAGATCAAAATACAATCCTTGCAAAAGACCATAAACTAAAACCTGGCACAGGAAAGGCAGTCGTGTGCCTTTTTGGGTGCTGCCCTTAAAGCAGGAAAAAGAAGCTATTGGCTACTCAGAAATCTGAGACTGAAATAAGAAGATCTTTGAAAGATTCAATGAAAGTATTGCAGGAAAAATAGGAAAGGAACACTCACACTTAGCAGCTGAATATGAAGCGGTTCAGACAGAAAGTGAAATTAATCTAATATTTCAATCAGCTGTGCAGAAGGCGGAGGAGCAAATTAAATCTCTTAGAAAAGAGTTAGAAACAAAAGTCTTGTGAACAAGAACCTGTATTACCATTGTATTTAAGGGTGGATCATAACATTCCTAAAGTCCAGGTGTTTGGTGGCTGATTCCACCTGCCACTGGGACACCCCAATGACTGTGCTGTACCCACAGAGGAGTGCTACCAGCAGGGCTTACAAGGTTGCTGTTGAGGATAGCTCACCAACACAGTGTGACTTGAGTCAGTACATCAGGACTCATTTTTGAAACCACAAGTCGTAACAGAAGACATTGGGACTGGATGTCAGCATATCCTGTGTCTCTTCTGCAAGCAGAATGATTCAAGTAAATCTTGAAGATGATCATCCATACATCCACAAGACCCTTGCCAGCAGTAGTGTCTAAAGGTAGGTTCTGGATTAAGAAAGCCAGTCCTGGATGGGGAAAATACTGGAGTACACAAGAGTGCAGACACTTGTCCTGTCTGCCTACCTGGTCCATCCACACTCTCATCTTGTCACATCCCATGCCTGACACTGGGTAAAGATAGCCAATGTCCTCTTTCAAAGTGTTATGCTGACCACTTTGTGAGAGGCTATGGGGTCACCCTGAATTGCTATACACCTGAGTTATTAAATGACTTGATAGGCAGTATAATTGTTCCCATACACTGACACCTAAGCCATACTCAATTTGTGTAGATCTATGACACCTGATGCTAGTCCTGATTTAAACAGGCAGAAGGACCTGAAGTTGACAGTGGTATGACTTGACCTTTAGGGATGAGCATTTGTGCTCAACCCCAGCAAGCCCCTAAGGCCCATGTTTACTAAGAGAAGACTGAGCATATGGGTAGAAGGAATATAATATAGTAGACCAATCAGTAAAGATGGAAAAATTAAACAAATTTTATCTCTTTCCAGATTATTTAGATCTGTAAATTCTGTAGCTCTCAAAGCTCACCTCATAGTCTTTTCTCAGAGATCAGACAGATAGGCACTGATTAGACTGCATTTAAATGAGAAAAGAGTTAATATTTATGATGTACAGATGGCATCATAGAGGCTGAGAGTGAAGTCCTCTCAAGGACAAGAGAAACAGAAATTCTTAAATGCACAGAGAGAGGTTGAAATATCCAGTAACCATCAAATCAACATTTTCTTCTTTTTTAATAGAGTTGTGAATTTTATTTCCTAGTCTTATCTTTATAAGGCCCAAAGTTGGAGGCACAGAAACATATTTCCATAGATCATGTAATTTCCTGCAGATTTTGTATTAAATGGCTACTGCTTTGTGTGATAAAAGGTGTTGCCTTCACCTGTGAGTCTATCCTCTGCAGGTTCTTAGACCTTACAACCACAGCAAAGTGCTCCAGCAGTTTACCTGAAGTTGTGTAAATTCCTGTCTCAAGGAAAGTCCCCAGTTTTCACTTTCCAGACTACAGGGATTGAAAAACTGCTATTAAGGATCTTTGAATTGTACATAAATAGAATTCCAAGCATGAAGAAACATACACATCCAGATCTCTCTTGCTGTTGATTCTGTATGGGAACTGGAATCAAATTAGCAGAAGACTTATTATCCTAGGAGAACTGAAGACAACTTGACTGCATTTAGTAAGCTGATAAACACCACCCATATGCTGAAATGAAAAACTACTTTTGCCTGGATAGTTACTTATGATTCTACATGACATATTACATTTTTATACATGCAGTTTTTTACAATAAGGAATCATGGTAGCCTTGATGGTAGCTGAGACACTCTGAACTATGTACTAAAAGCAAGACATAAAAATATACCAATTTTAAAAAATGAAAAATTACATTTAAAATCAGAATTTAAGAATGTTGGAAAAGGTTCATCCAGGCAAGCAATCTTTCAAGGCTACTTTAAGCCAGACAGATTTTTTTCATAGAGAAACTATCTTGAAGTGCAGACAGGTTCTATTCAGGTGAACACATTCAATGTCTCTTTCTCTATTAGCAATAAAAATCCACATTTCATAGGAATCCATCAATACAATTAAAGGATATATTCTCAAGTTCTTTAAATGTTATCATTATTACCTTTAATTGCTTACAGAATCACAATATCACAGAATATTCTGAGTTGGAAGGGATCCACATGGATCCTTGAGTCCAGCCCTTAAGCGAAAGTCCATACACTGTCATTTTTTTGTGCGTTTCTCTTGTCTACATACATGCTCTTCCAAGCATTTAGGATTAATCATCTATTTACAAGATGAAGACATAATCTGTGAAATTTATAAAAATTTATTCATATTTATCTGCTTTCTATTTGTTTAATAGTATCAGATTGAGAAAATCGTTTACTTCTTGCCTGGTTCAACGGTGTGAATCACATGGATAAGGTTCTTCACATATGCAATTAATTTCAATGACATTTTGCAGTGGCCCAGCAGATTTATTTACCCAGTAAGATCTAGGTCTTAATGATCAATTAAACTAAACAACATAATCACATAAGCTCATGAAAATTAAAAAAGAAACCAGCGGCTATTTCTCCAACAATATCAAATTAATTTTAAGTACTATATCTTGAAATGTCTTTACAAATAAAAACAATGGTATTTTTTGCAGACACAAAAATACATAAACACCAATGGAGGGGAATTCCAGCCACTGGAGTTTCTGTAATTTTTACCTCTCATAATCTCTATTTCTTAAAAAGAGAAAAAAACATAATAAACTCTGTGTCACAAATCAAAAGTGAAAAAATATTATTAATAGAATGAAATCCAAAGCATATATAGGAACCCAAGGTTTGTGCTACTCATACCTCTATTTTAATTGTGTACATGAATATCTATAGGTGCAAACCTTCAGAAGTAATGTCAATGAGAAAAACAGATGTAACCTTATCTGTAGTTCACTTTACAAACCAAAATTGTTAGTGTGCATTTATCAGAGGATCTATGGAATCTTCATATTTTACTAAAAGCCATGTCTGTGGATTCATTTTCTCTTCATCTCATCAGATATTGACCAGGTAACTTTTGCACTGTGTAAACATTTGCTAACATATTGCTATTTCTCTGAACAAAATCTGAATTTCTCTTGGTTCTTAATAATACTATAAAATCCATCCAATGAAATTGTGAAAGTAACTCTCAAAATGTCCTCCTTTTTTTCTTACAAGGACATTCTACTCTAGGTGCTAAAGTATTTCAGGTATTTCAGAATCATATAAACTGTCCTTAAAATGCACTAGAAGAGGAAGATGTGACTATAGTTCAGTATTTTTTGCCATGAAATGACATAAAAGACTACATTTTAAAGAGTCCAGTGACTTAGTTCTCTTTGCTTGCAGAATATCAATTGGTTCATTCCAAGGATGTTTTGCCAGTTATTGTAGGAATTAATTCTTTGATAAACAATGGCTTGATTTTTAGTCAAAAAGAAAACTGGGTCTTGGAAAGTTTTTTTTCTGGTCTGTTGTTTTATGTAGTAAACAGTAGTGAGTTTCAGCTGTTCTGTTTTAAAATCCTTTGGATTTTATGAATACTTCCTAAAGTTTCACCAGAATTTGCTATTACTGTAATTTCTCCAGAGAGGAGAACTAAAGTAATTACGAAAAATACCTTAGTCCCAAGTCACTTTAATGATCAAAGTCACAATGTTTCCCCTCTCCTTGCATGAATTAATATCTAAAGCCTTGGTTTGGCAAGGCACACATGCAAGGCATACATGATGCTAAGCCCAAATGGTAGTCCTACTGACTTTGATGGGTTTATACATGTACTTAAAATGACTTCTGGCTTAAGTGCCTTCTTGCTTGGGAGCTTAAAATGCTGTTTCAGATAAAAGAAAGAGGTAAAAACTGGTCCATTGATACAGAGAAGTCAGTCCACAATTTCAAACATTAACATAATTTCAAAATCAGATTCTACAGGTACAAAGGAATTTCGAATTAACTGGAGGAATGAGTGGGATTTGAGAATACTGAGGCTGCTGCCAGCTTCCACTGCACTGGTGTAAGACCATGGCAAGTATATCTTGCAGTTGCCAGATAATCTATCAATGTGTAACTTTTTCTTTTCTTTTCAAAGGGATGTTGCTTATCATGTCAAGGTACAAAATTCTCATTTTTGCATGGTGTATCCATGACATTTTTGCAATTCAGACGCAGTGCTGACACATGCAGGAAATCACAGATAGCAATAATGTAATAAAAGAGTTAAATCAAAACCAAAGCACAGACATATTTCTTGTTGTTTGAAAGCACTAACCTAAGCACCTCTCTAGGATTTCATTAGTAAAGTTTAAAAATATTTGGAGATGACTAGTGGTCTCTTGTAGTAGCCTAAAAGAGCTGACTTGTCATCAAGCCTGTTTGAGATGCTTTTATATGGAGCTATATGGAGTTTCATGCCTGTTTGTGAAGGAGGAATTTTCTTAGGCGTTTGTCCACAATTGCTGAGAGGTTATCAAGTGTCAGGTGTCAGGGCTCAAAACAGCCTGTCATAGGTGCAAAACAGTGCAGAGTTGGGGGGAGAAAAAGAAAGGAGAAAAGAAAGAAAAGAAATAGAAACAGCTAGAGAGTTAAAAAGCAAAAGCTGTAAAAACTTTAAGCAGCCCTTCTGTCCTATCCTGGAAGGTCAGCATGTCACTGGACTAGTACATGCTGTATAGTCACTGCCAGCAAGCCTTTCCATAAAAAATTAAAGTGAAAAAATAAAAAAACTACTTGTAGAATTATATGCAGATTCAATCATGAGTTTTGATTCTGGGTTTGATTCTAGCATGAATTTTCTTCTGCTGATTAAGTGGCTTTCATGTTCCTCACTTACTTTTAAGGATCAAAAGACATCAAGGTACCTCATTGAGCTAACAGTCTCTGCCCCACAGATCTTACAATGTAATCTTCATGTCTGTGATCTCTAATTCCTGCACTTTGTCCAGGTATTCCCATCACAAGGGCCAGAGCTGAGTAAGCAGTGTACATACTAACCCAAAGGACGATAAATAAAAAGGTTTTGCACATTTTTTTCCCTCCTCCTCATAATAAAACAGGAAATTTTCAGCTTTGCTGTTGCTTAGAAGGCACTGACATATTGCTTTTTTCTTAGCATCTACTTCTACGTGCTGTAGCACAAAACAATAAAAGATCCCAACTGAATATCCTCATATCATACACATATCATATATAATGATCAGTTTCAGACCATATGCAACTGGGCAGAGAACTGTTCAGCCAGGCACTGCAGTTGCTGTTAATGAGGGCTGCTATGCGATAATTGAAAACATATGCTGCCCATGCACCACCACCACCACTGTACAAGTAGAAAGGGAAATGCCCTTTTGCTGCTGATTAGGACTGATCCTCCCACAATGGAGCTGCAGAAGGACTTAGAAGGGTCTTGAGTGCTGGTCTGTACCATGATATATTTTGGACTGTATTGTATGGTTTTTTAATATGTTTTGGTATATGCAATTAATAATTGTCCTGCAGTACATTGTCCTCTTCCACCAGCTACAGCCTGAATTCATTGATACTATCTCCTTAAAAGTTTGAAACCCCCCAGTGACAGGAATATTAATGTGCCAACACTATCATATCTATTTCAGCTCATACATATGCAATTTCTTTGTTTTCAAAGATTTATGTCAGACATTGCTGAAGTGAGGTATTCTACCATTTTAGATAATAGCATGCCAAAGTGATGTTATCAGGCACATTCAGCACTCATTCAAGCAAATGGGAAGGAGCATCCATTCCTTCATAACTTAAACAGAGAGAAACTGTTATTTATCCTTATTTGATGAAGAAATCTTTCAGGGGAAAAGAGTGTACTTTTAGAACAAGATTATGGTCATCCTGTGGATTATCTTTTAATTAAGAATGGATGATTTGTGCCCACTCTGCTGTAGCAAATGTCTTGCTGTTAATGAAGTTTAAACAGACTTACTTTATTTAATTACAGCTAATCACTAGGGTAAAATGTGGAATTGTCTTTGATCCACATGTAAAATGGTAATCCTTGTGGCAGATAGCATCTCTTATTCCCTCAAATTCTTTTCAGTTTCTCCAGGAGGTCCCAGCTTAACTAAGGGTTAATTGAGATAGCTGGACTGGTGTGATTGATGTATTTTTGCTCAGGGATGCCATCCTGCCTTTCCAAGGACTCTCTCTCTCGCTCTCTTTCCCCCGCACTCCCGCCCCTTCTCTCCCCCTCTCTCCCTGTGCAGTCACCTTCAGGCCATGTAATGTAGTAGATGCCTGCTTGTTTGACGTGAGGGACCTGAGGGGGCCAAGGTCCTGCTGGATCAGTGAGTGGAAGAACAGAAACTGCTGGAGGGAGAGAAGAGGTTAGGAGAGGGCAGCAGAGACCAGTGTAAAGCAGAAGAGGGCACTAGTAAACTGACCTATTTCAACCACAACTCTACACTCTGAGCAGAAAAAACCCGATTGATTGAATATTGAAAGCCACTTGGTGACGGAGTAACACCAAAGATGTTTTATTCTATCTTATTGGTGGTTTTTTATTTCAATTTTTTACTTAGCTAATTTAAATTTAATTTAGGTTTGTTTGGGGCTTTTTTTAGTTTATTTTTTAAAATTAATTGGTTTGGTTTGGTTTGGTTTGGTTTGGTTTATTAAAAAAAAATAGTCCCACTTCAAGGAATGTTGCTAAAGCATTTGACATTCAGGTTTTTAAAACATGGCAAGTGCAGCCTGTGGAAGTGAAAAGTGACCAAAATAATGTGGGAATTTGTACTTGCTGTAAAGAACTCATAATATTGCACGGTGCTCACACTCCTTCCACAATGATTTTCCTTGTTCCCCCATTCCCAGAACTTTCTGAGGCTGACAAATACTGTGGAAAGAGCCATCCATAGAAATCATGCTCAGTAGATAAAAACTGTTTCAAGGATTAAAGTTTGCACAACTAGTTTCTTACTGTCTTTTGTACTTTGCAAGAAATGTTGACTCAAAATTACTGGCCTTAACTTTTATCTTCTAAACTCATTTTGTCATTGTCTTTCTATTTTTTTTCTTTATTTCTTTCTTTTTGATGGTAAAATAAGTCACCTTTGCATGAACAGGTTCTGATTTCTTGTTATCATCTGTTAAAATAGAATAATGGTTTTTATTTCAATATTTGAAGATGTATGTCTGGGCTTTTCTTTTTGTTTGTTTGGTTGGTTTTTTCAAAGAGTAATTTGAAATGGAAACATCTATCTATCAGTCTGCTCAGAAATATTAACAGTTTTAATTAGCTCAGTGAAAAAATAGTTTGCTTTTATTTACAGGAACTGTTAACTTACCCATTGGCAGTAGAGGCTGAAGACATAGAATATCTCTTTTGTGAAAAATTTAAATAATTAAAATAGAATAGTTTGCAATTAGTTTCCACAATAATCCATTAAACATCTGCAGTTTTGTCTCCCCATCGGGATCCATATCTGTGCTGAAGTCACATCCTGACAACATCTGCATGTTAGTGATAGCTTGTGCTTTAGCGTTTATGGTCTGCTGATGAGAGATTCTTCAAGAGCCTCTCAGTCATCAGAACCACTGTAGAAAATTTTGCTTGTGACATCCTGAAGGTGGCTTAATTTACATTTGCCATATGTCATAATGTATGAAGATACTCTTAGTTAAACTGTTTAACATCCTGGCCCTTTTTCACTTTACTGCTTTAGAGTTGGTTTTTTTTCCCTGCCTTTCGCATGAAACTGGTTTTCACTTTTTCCAAAAATTGTGACTCCAAATTAAATTTTCAGTGGTGGCATTTATTTTGTTCTGAGTTACTTCAACACCACAGATGAAATTAAAAATCATTTTAAAAGGAAGTTTGCAAGGAAGAGCAGGATCTTCATTCCTTCTTGCATGGCAACAACAGCTGCATCCACATGAAAAGGCCAGCTTGTTAAACATCATGTAACACTGATTGTACTGAATATTTTAAAGGTCAGGTATTGACAGGCACTGAGCTGTTTATGTTTCCCAAGAGGCCTCAATTACATCCAACCTGAGTAAGTGGTCAATAAACAATGGCATTTACATATGTAGTAAAAGTGTTTATTTTACCTTTCCAAGACAATTGGCAACCTCCCGCTTGTTGTCCAAATGCAGAAGTTAGATCATGGGCTCTTTGATGAATGAGCACAACCAGAGAGAGGTTATGGGTCTCAGAGACCTCAGGCCAGTCTCAGAAATTTCAGGTAGGCTGTCTGACACAAAATGGATTTCCCTCTGTGGTTTTGAGCAAGCAAAAAATTCTAAGGAGAAAAGATACCTATATCGTCCCTCATGCAATGTCATGTAGCTACATCATATATGTAGCCAGAATGTATTAAAAGGATGTGTGAGGATTCAATTAAGCTTTAAAGCAAAATATTGATGATTTGTATAGCTTACATACTCTCAGTGCTGCTGTAGAAATTAATCATCCTTCTTACTTGTGAGCACTTTTTTGCACTTTGTGAATAAAATTTCTAACTGTATTTGGACAAGTACAGAAACTTCGCAATCTGTTGTGGGAAGCATGCATAGACCTGTCAAATAAATGAGGCTTTGGGAGCTCCCTCACAGCACAGCATAAAGGAGAAAAGAGATTTATCAAAAGAAATTGTAAAATATTAACAAATAAGACAAAATATTGCAGATTCATTCAATTTCATTCCCGAACTGCAGGCTTTAGTGCAGGTACATTATTCTGCCTGCTTACTTCTATCACAGCAATTACTGCTGGCTGCTGAAGGAGCAGCTTGACTCTTCTCCCAACCAGCAGCAAGAGAAGGTGGGATTGTAGCCACACAGAGAGGGATCCTTAAACCAGAAGTACGTGAGTGGTGTGAAGCTGGTAAATTCCCCTTACCCCCTCTCCATTAAGCCTCCATGAAAATAGTACTTTCATAGCAGTAGCTAGCTTCCAAAGGATGAGAAGATAATTCATTGACTATCATTCTTTTGCAGTAGAATGTTTTTTACAGGCTCTAACTGACCTCAGTTGGTCTTGGTGTTGCACAGATCAGAAGATACCTTTTTTTTTTTTTCCACAGAAAGTTTTCTGTAAAAATAAACTGTTGAACAATATAAGTACTAACACATCTTATAGCTAGAGAAATGAGTTCAGGCAGACTAACTCTCCTGTTTAATAAAGACTTAACTCTGTGCTTAGCTTTAATGGGACCACTCCAGTGTTTTAAATTAAACACCAATTTAAGTGCATTGCTGGATCACAACCAAAATCACAAAATAAGCCTATAGCAGTTCCAGGACTTGAAATGTGAGTCTCTGATTCCCAGTCCAACAGTTTAGCTCACAGGAACATCCTTCTTTAATTTAGGTCTTAATCTGATGACTTTTCAATAAGAGAGAAACTTTGTAAAGGTTTAGAAATTTGCATGGAACAATGACATATCTGAAGCTCTACTGAACCTGTTATAATTGCATTCTTTTTCAGATTGAGGGGAAAAACAAACTAGTATTTTACAATGAATCTCTCTGTCTCTGCAGGGATACAAAAATAGAAGAGACTGCAGATTAATTCAACTTCTAGAAAAGCTTGTCATTGGTGTGAATATTTTCTCATTTTGTTCATTTTTCTTTCCAACAGGTGGATAAGCAGGATAACATGACTTAGTGATGGTTTGTGAACATCAATTTATTTGAAGACAATCATAAAGTGTTTCAAGATAAGAAAGCAATATTTCAACTTGTTCTGCTGAGCACAATAAAGACCATACCTTCCCCTGTACCTCCAACACAACATAGTGTTTACTGATGGGTGGTTTCTGATCAAGAATCCCTTTGGTGTGTTAGAAACCTAAACCAAAAAATGAACAGTTGGAGGTTTGATTTGTCTGCACCATACTCAAGAAAGAAGTTGAAATTGTCATGTTTTTTCTGTTCTGGTTTTTTGTTCAGTCCTCCTGGCTTCTGCCAAGCTGTAGACATAGTCTTTGTTTATAGGGTTCGGTTTGAGAACCCTAATTCTGCTCTGTTAAATTACTTCATTTAAATGACATTTGTGTGGTCAGTGCATCCTCAGAAATTCAGATATCTCAGTATCATAACAGTCAAATCAGGGTGGTTCCTCTCAGGCACAGAATTCTTGGGCAGATATGGTTAGGTAGAAAGGTAAAAGGTAAAGTGAAATAAACTGGAAAGGAATTGTTACCTCTGATTATTGGTCCATTTTGAATGAACGGCAGACTGATTCAAGGCTAGAGAGAAAGGAGTGGGCACAATAGAGAGTTGAATGTTGAAGCAAGGTCAAAGTAGGAAATCCAGGCTCTTGGGGTGCTTCTGCATAATATGTCATTTCAAGTGCTACTTCAAATAGCAAGCATGACGCTAACTCTGAAACAGCTAATGTCCAATGAATCAGTCACCTTTTATTTAGTTTTATTGTAAACTGAGTAATTGTCCCAGTTTGGGGATTGATGCCACAAAGAATAAGGAAGCTGGTCATTTTGAAAGTTCACAATTTTCATTACCATAATTGCCTTTCAATTTTGTGGCCAGTGATACATATCCCCATGTTATAAGTGTGTTATTATATAAGTTATTATATATTATTATTATTATATAAGTGTGTTCTTCCATTGTTGTTTCTAGTGGTCTGGGAACAGATGGCCTTTTACAGCAGATATATTACAAACACCAGAAGAAGAAATAAAGTCTCCTAAAGAACATTTAGTCTAATGCTGAATTACAGCATTGACTTTCCTATACATAGGAAAGAACTTTTAGATGGAAATTATTCCATATAGACCTTAGGATGTTATCTAATGGGTAAAGCTTGGCATGTGATCAAGAAATAAAGAAAAAAAAAAGGAACAATGTATAACAGATACAGCTTGATATCTCACATTTAAGCATAAGTGGCAGCATGAATCAGCAAACAAAATTGGGAGGAATTCTCAGTCTGGAAGAGAAATGTTGCCAGGAGCATGTCAGGAAAGGATTTCAAGAGTAATGGAGAGGTGCTATGAGTTGAGACTAAGATAAAAACCTTGAATTTGTGCAGAATAACAGGACAGGGAGTTTAACTAGTAAGAGCTTGCTGTCCACACAAGCCTGATGTGAAGACATGTATGGAAGCACTACATACCTTCTTATTACAAGGCTATGTAATAATACAGCAAAGGATAATAATTTTAAATTGAAAGAGGACAGGTTTTGATTTGAAAATAGGAAGGAATTCTTTACTGAGAGGGTGTCCCAGATATGTTGTGGCTGCCCCACTCCTAAAAGTGTTCAAGGCCAGGCCAGAATGGGGCTTTGAGCAACCTGCTCTTGGTCTGGATGTTGTCCCTGCCCATGCCTGGCAGGTTGGAACTAGGTGATCTTGGAGGTCCTTTCAAACCATTCTGTGACTCTATAAGCATAATTTGAACAATAAGAAAAGAGGAGATTGTTCCATTTATTTTCAGTTGAGTTTTTCCTTTTCTTTCCAGGACACTTTGTTTCCTTTTCTGTTTGCACAGCCTGAAGACACTCCTTTACCATCAGGCCTTCCACTGCAAGGTAGTGCTGAAGCCCCTGAAATTCAGCTATAATTTCTTTGCTATTATCTGATTCCCTCTGCAATTGTTTCTCGGCCTGCAGTTAGAATTGGGTGGAGCTGAGTACCTTAGGTGTAGAATCTGGTAAACACAACAAACTCCCAGTAGACATGGTTGTGAGGGTTCTAGTAAACTCTGGATCTCACCAAACCCACTTACACCAAAACCCATGTTAAAACCTGCATTGCTCTTTTGGAGTTGTGTTGATTGATTGGGGTTTTTTGGCTGTAGCATTCCTGCTACCTTTTTTTGCAATGTCATTTTTAATTTCTGGTGTTGCTTTGGGTGTCTCTAGTACTTAGTTTTCTATGCAACTTTACTCCATCAGAATCATTTTAGAAAGAGGTGTCATACAGGGCCCAGGGTAATAACTCCAGTTCATGTTTCTGAGCATAATGGCGGAGGACCATGTGTGCAGCTGCAATTTGGAAAAGTATATAAGTGGTGGCAAATTTAGCCATCAAACTGCCCATATGTCTGACAGAGGAGCACCAGGGTATGAAGGTCATGAGCAAAGTCATGCTCTGTCATGCCTTTGTTTATAAAACTCCCTGGGCTTACAATACATGACCATACAACTGCTGAGGTGTTGCAGCCCAGGGTGTCAGGAAAATACCAGTTTCATTAGGATTCTTGAACCCTATCATGTTACACTTCAGAAGCAGTGACCAGTTTATTTAAAACAAAGAATCTTTGACCTTTCTTCCCTTTCAAAACCAAAAACACATGAAGATAAAGTGACTCATTTCCGGATTCAAAACAAGCTCTAAGAAGCAGTTTTTCCCAAGTACAATTTGTGCACTTTCCCTTCTTTCCCTCTTTGCGATCTCTTCACCCCTGCCTGGCATTTGCATAAATATCTCATATTCTTCTTGTCTAGGTCAACATATTTATTACTTATATTCACTGTGTAGTTCTTTTTTTGTTTCTATTTTTCTTTCTTTTTTCCTTCCTTCCTTTCTTTCTTTTTATCTGTGTTGTTTATAACCATGACCCTTGATCCTCCAAGTTTTAAAACAGCTTGGCTTTCAGCAGCTAAATCTGACAAGGTCAGCATTTTTCTCTTTGTTCTGAGAATACTATTTACCCTCTGGGATTTTTAAAAGCAGTTCTATAAAGCATCACTTGGAAAAAGTTTGTAGCATTCAACAACTTCCATAAACCTAGTGCTCAGCACAGAGTAACTGAGAAGAACATAGAGTTCTTCTTGCAGAACTCAGAAAATTTAAGATTGGTTTTCTTCCTCCCTGCAAAATTTGCCTACACAAACGCATTTTCCAAGAATATTGATAAATATTTCAGTCTGAACACATTAGCAACCTACTAATAGTTAACATAATCTTTTGCATCATTGTCAAATATAATGAAATTAGACATACTGTATGATCAATTAGTTTCTAGGATAACTTCATTTTTACATAACTATAACAGAGCTGTATTTATTCCTTTGGGGGATTTTATTGGAAATAAATGATTGTTGTGTCGGCTTTCTATCAAAATAGCAAACAATCCTGTAATCTTCAGAAAGTCAGAACATGACAGAAGTAATGATACAAAAACAATGTGTCCTTGGGCTAATACCCAAGTTAGGGTATTTGCTTCGTAAGTGATGTTAAATTTACATTCATTTAAAACAAGCTAATTTAAACAACCTCAGAAGATTTTCAAGAAGAAGATAATTGCTCAAACACAAGTGTCCCCAAGACCACATTAAAAATGACACTGCTGTTAGTGCCTGTTGGGAATTGCAATTGCAGATTTTCCCTCTGTAATTTCCTTTTTCCTTTCCTTCCCCTTCCTTTTCTCATTTCTCCAGCTCTCTGTTCATTGAAAACCAATGGGAGTGATGCTCTGCAGTATAAGCAGAAAGTGGGGATGCAAAGAATGACAGAAAAACATCTGCAGCAAAACCAGAGGATTTCTACGAGTGAGTGAAAAATGCTGCTATTTGAGAGTTTGCTTTATAGGTCTTCTGCATGCTATTTACAGAGACAGAGCAGAGAAACCTGCTAGCAGCCATCAGGTCACTAGGATGCAAAAGGTTTCTGCTAGAAAAAGGGACGGATGGACAGACACAGAGAGAGAGAGAGAGAGAGAGAGAGAGAGAGACACATACAAGCTCAGAAAGTCTTCCCAAAACCTCTGTCTATAGATATGGTGCAGACTTCAAAATCCCTGGTCTCTGGAGAAAATAGTTTCTGACATACTTTTACAGTGAATTTAGGAATATTACCCAACTGAGTACTACTTAGTTCCTCCACTGAGAATGTTCCTCAGGAGACAGAAGTGTCCTTCACTGCAAGAGTACAGTGCTCATCTATCTTTAATTTGCCCCTTTGTGCTTTCAACAGGGAGGCAAGATTAGTAAAAGTAAACATTTGAAGAAATGCCTGAATTTTCCATGCTTGTTTTCAGCCTGAAGGTAAATTCTTCTGGAAAGTTTGGCAAGATTCTGTTTGTCTGATTTTCAACTGGCCAGACACATAATAAAATGCTTTTCATATTTTAAGATTTTTTTTTTCCCAGGCTGCTTAATTTTTGGCTTAGATAACATCAAAACTGACTTATTTTAGAAGAGATTGCTTTCTGGAAGGAATGCTTTGTTCAGTTTGAAAAAAGGTAGAGGACAGAGAAAGGAAGCTAAACCCAAGTAAAATATTCAGAGGAAGTATTAAGAATATATTTTTATTCTTGCTAGGAGGCTGAATTTTAGCTTGCACAGAACTTGTATGTGATTGTGTGTGAGTATTTAAAACATGTTGAAAGGAAGGAGAAGATCGGAGTAATGTTTCACAGACATCCTTCTACTAATGATTTTCTATGAGTTTTTGACAAACTACTACTGTTCTCTGTGCATTAGGGTGCTCACCTCCTTTATCACAGTGCTGTGAGGAACCATTTAGGTATCTACATAGGTTGTTTTCAAAGTCCATTTTTTTAACACCATCATGATTCATGGATCAAAGAAATAGTTACATATTTAGCTGGCAATTAGTATGAAATCAAAAGCAAAAAACCTTCTATTGCAAAAGAAAAGAACCTCCCCTTGGTAACAAGGGTTAATCCAAAGCCAGGATGAGTTAACAAGGACAATTTGACTATGTTTGAGTGAATGGCTTAGTCACACATACTGCACATCAGCAAAATCTCGTGTAACTATAATAAGGGCAATTGAAAGGTTTCACAGAAACTGTGAAAAAAAAATCTGGTGGAGAAAATCTTACAGTTATAAACAAGTAAATATTGCATGCAAGGTAGAGAAATAAAATATAATTGCTGTAAAGGACAAATTTCATTTTGAGGGAAATCAAGTTTTCTGCATGAAAATGTTACATCTGGAATGATGCAAAAACAAATTTTTAATCATTCTTTCTTCATGGTCTTTCTTGAAATGAGTATATTGTATTGTTTAAATATTTTATACAAAAACATGGTCTAGACATGTACATGTACCAGTGGAATGAAATCATCAATAACCACTATCTAAAATGAATTACATTCCAAAAGAAGAAGCTAATGCTTTATCTTTTTTTTCATGGGACTGATCTCTATCAGATTGATTTATGTAGCAGCCAATCATGTTTCAGTAAACTCTAGCATGCACATGCATCTTTAAGTGATGATAAGCTGTGATTGTCAATTTATTTGTACACCAGAAGCCAAAAAAATTAGAAAAAAACCCTGCAACCTGCAAGAAAAAACCACCCCAATCCTCAAGAGCAGTAGTGTGCTTCCCCAACAGAAAACTATGAGGAAAAGATAACTTCTGTTGTTTCTTAACTTCCATGTCACATGCATGGCCAAATTAACATAATGGGATACAAAAACACATATCCTTAGGGGGGAGGGTTAAAAAGTGTATGCTATGCTATGACAGATGATAAACAAGCTTATTTTTTACTTGCATGTTTACATTGTTTGCTTTGGTAGAATGTGGCGGGGGCGGGGGGGGGGTTACATTACATTATTTCCTTTGATAGTAGATGCTTTTGTTGGTTGTGGGAATGATTGGCAGCTTCAAGCTGTTCTGTTTAATTGCCTTTCCACTTTGCAAAAATCCATGTTTAGAAGACACTGTTTCACAAATAAATCAAGTGTGTAGATCTGTGTGTGTGTGTATGTGCAAGAGAGACAACTGGGGAAAGAAAGGATTTCTTCAATCAGATGCACTACCCATTCTATTTTTTTTCATATTTCTTTTATCTGTGCTTTGGTTTGTTTCTATCTGTTTCTCAGTCTCTTTCCAAAGAAGTAGTGTGGAGTTGGTATGGATTAGTACTATTTGTGGCATCTGGTTCATTTCAAAGGAAGCAGGGGATATGACGGAGTCTCAGGAAAAAGTGAAAAAGAAAATAGGCTAGAGTACATCCAAAGTTCTTAGTCTGTTTTTACATAAAAAGAAAACAAAAGATACACATAGAGGGGAGGAAAAAAGTTGTCTGCATTGTGTTCTTTGCTTTTCTGTGCTTTATCCTTTGGACTAGTTCTTAGAGGATATTTTTCAGCTTTTATTCCAATTCCTAATTAAATTGTTTTATCTCACTCTTATTTCAGACCACAGTACAGGGATCCTTTGGAGAGTTTATTTTTCATTTAACTGACAAAAGGAAGTAAATTCTGTTTTGTGTATTTAAGTAGGAGTTTGGAAGCAAGAAAAACAGGATCTACAGCAAATGTGCAACTACTGCCCAAGACTGTGAAGAGTTGCTGAAAACAAGTAATTTGAAAACTCAGTGTCTAATGACATCTTCACATTTCAAATTAGCCAAGATAGCTCTGAATTTACTATTCATTTTATTTCCTGAAATTATAACAGAATGTTCAAAAGGTGTTTATTTCAGTAGTGACACTGTTTTTCTTTGATTAGCAAACTTGAACAGTTTTAGGAATTTCATGAGCAGTTTTAGGGGTCTCATGAATAAATAAATGAAAACATTTCAAAAATGCTGTATAAAAATGTATTTTTCTTTACACACTAGTACAGATGTACTGTGCACTGAGACTTAATGGTAAGATGGAGGCTGTTTTATGTTGGTTCATGTTCTGAATTGTAGTTAAAACCATTGTATAGGAAAGGTCCAAGACCTTTATGCACTGAAAACTCACTAGAATATCATTCAGCAAATTGCTTAAATAATAGGAGACTTTATATTTTCATTTAAAATCTTGTCTGAATTTGGGGTTATGTGCATGTTTTATGTTCATGTGCATTTACCATGTGGGTGCTGAAAATACCACGGTGAACAGGGTTCCAGGACACAATGTGCTCTTTCATTACAGTGACTTGTGTAGTGTATTTCTACTGTATTTGTTTTACCTCATGATGAAAGTAAATTAACAAAGCACAAAGAGGAAAGATGGAATATAAAATAAATATAATAACAAAAATCAGAAACAAAAAAATTATTTCAGGGTAAACAGAATATCTTTTTCCCTGTGACTGTTAGAGTCCATCTTTAATAGATGATAGCATACATGGGAAAATAATAAAACAGAGGCTGATCAATGCAATTGTGTACATATAAAGAATCTAGCTTGTGCCAGTTCAGAATTTTACTCTAGAAAAACAATGCACAGCAATGAGTACTCATTTTTTCAAAACACATCAACATGTCTAAATAATTCTGACAGATTTAGGGTATTTCCCTTCTCATCACCCCTCAACCACCTTCCAGACTCAATAGAAAAATAAGGTGAGGTGAAAGCCAATGACATAACAGAATATAGATAGCATGCATAATATATTGCATTAGTGTTCTCTGCATGACATTAGAAAGCTATAAATGTGTATTGGACAAAGAAATAAACAACAAACATGTTTTTCCCCACAGTGAAACAGCAAAGTAAAAACATAAGCTGCTCCTGCAAATATTATCACCACAGTTGTTTCTTGCCATACAGCTAGATAGCAGAAAATATTTTAATCTATATGACTCCTATGGCCTTGATCCAAGGCCTATTGAATCCAATTAAGAATCTCTATCATCTTTAGTGAAGTTGGACCTAGCCCATTAAGATATTTTGCCCTAGGGGGGTAAATGGAGGATTTTTAAGGGCCACCCTCATATGTCACTTCAATTTATCACAAAGGAAAAATACTTCCCTTCATTAACACTGTATAAGTCAGCTTCCTTTTCCAGTAATTGCTGTATGTTTCAAACTCTTTCCCTTAACACTCCACTGATCCTTTATGCCAAGGATGACTGCAAATATAGTGTAATATTACTTCTCAAAATAGTTCTTAGGAAGTCAGCATTTCCAGAAATTCACATAATTTTTCCCGGCTGCAGTGCTCCTGTGGGTAGTTTATGAATGACGACAAGTAAATTAAAAGCTATGCTATCTGAATGGACTAAAAGACTGGCAAAACTCAGGAAACTATAAGATAAATAGAAGTGACAGTTACAGTCACCTTTCACATAAAAAAACTATAAACTATTTCCTGGTGTGTCCCATTTCTCATCTGGAACATGTTGAAAGGAGCAGGAGTGTATTAGGGAGTTAAAACAGCTCTTCATTTCTTTCATGGATGTACAAATATAGCATGGGGCATGGAATTTTGCCCATGACTAATTCAGCTTCAAAACTTCTGACTTCTTAATTGAGTATATTTCCCTAAGCAGTAGAAGCACAACATAAACCTGTATAACAAAGACAATGTCTTTGATTTTAAAAAACTATTGCCTCTCTGCAGTTCTGCAAAGATATTCTTATGAATGTGTTTTCCATGCTTTATCTGAATGCATGCAAGTGATAAACACATTACTGGTATGAGTTAGTAACAAAAACAGGCACCGCCTTCTCACCCACAACAAGTCAGTCTCTGGTTCTTGCAGTTGTCTGCATCACTATTCTGTGAGATGCTGTCTGTTCTGACCTGCATGGTAAAAACCAGGAGCCTACAGTAATCTCTGATCTATACGATGCAAAGGGAATTGGCCAATGAAATAACCAAGCCAGTCCCTATGATATCTGAAAATTCATGGCAGCCACAAGAGCTCCCAAGTGACTGGAAAAAAAGAGTCACTGTAGCCATCTTTATAATGGGAAGGGAACACCCTGGGAAGTATCAACCAGCTGGCCTCCCCTTTGTGCCTGGGAAGATCATGGAACAGATTGTCCCAGAAGCTCTGCTAAGGCACGTGGAGAACAGGATGGAGATTGGAGAGAGCCAGCACAGCTTCACCAAAAGAAAATCCTGTTTGACCAAACTAGTGGGCTTCTATGATGGGGTGCTACATCAGTGTAAAAGGGAAGCGCTACAGATGTCATTTATCTGGACTTCTGTAAAGACTTTGACACATCACCCACAACATCCTTCTCTCTAAATTGGAGAGAGATGGATTTAATGTTGGATTTGAATGGACTGTTGTTTGATGAATAACAAAGTGCTTGGATGGTCACATCCAGAGGGCCGTAGTCAGTGGCTCAGAGTCCTGATGGACATCAGTGACAAGTGGTGTCCCTCAGGGATCTGTAATGGGACCAGTGTTATTTATTTATGTCTTCATTAATGGCATAGATGAAGGGATGGTGTGACCCCTTAGCAAATTTGCAGAAGACACCAAGCTGAGGGTGCAGCTGACACTCCTGAAGGATGGGATGCCATCCAGAGGCACCAGGACAGGATCAAGAAGTGGCCCTTGGGAATCTCACGAGGTTGAACAAGACCAAGTGCAAAATGCCACATCGGGATCAGAGCACCGCTGGTACAGGCAGGGAGATGAACAGGTGGAGAGCTGCCCTGCCCCAAAGGACTTGGGAGTGCTGGTGAGGGGCTGGACATAAGCCAGCCATGGGCACTGCCAGCCCAGAAAGCCAAGTGTGTCCTGGGCTGAATCCAAAGAAGCTTGGGCAGAAGGTGAGGGAGGGATTTCTGCTACTCTGCTTCGCTCTGGTGAGATCCCACCTGCAGAGCTGCTCCAGACCTGGGGTCCTCAGCAGAGGAAGAATATGGAGCTGTTGACATGACAAGTCCAAAAACAGCTCTCTAGAACTTTGACATTTTAAAAATCCCGATAACCACAGTTCTTAAAATACAATCCCGATTTTTTTTGTCTGCTGCAATGATCAGTTGAATAGGAAGCAAAATATTAATCTGTGTTACTCCTACCCCATGAGCTGGATCATCTTTGAACACACTTGATATAACACACTCCCGCTTGGAGCACATGAAGGAAGAGGTGTTGTGTGAGCACATTCCTGCCTTACCCTTCAGCTTGCACATGGCACAGGGGCATTGCCTTTTCATACAGAACACAGAAATGAGTTTTGGCACATCCATATAGTAAGCGAAAAATGGTAACACTTTCCAAAATTTTCTAAAAAATCACCTCCTGATAGTATATTTTTGAAGCATTGTTTTGTTTGAAGAAAAGAAAAAATCCTCTATTTTAATAACATTTCAGTAAAACATTTTAGCCATGTCTCTTGGTTCCAGGAAGTTCCTGCAGACACAGTCATACACCATACAATATATAAGTACATAAATATACACACAATAAATTTAGATACAATTTAAATACAATTATTACTCTCTATAAAGAATAAACATGTCAAGCATCAAAAAATCATTCTAGTCTACTATGCTTCAGTTTGAGTCAAAACAGCATTTGTTCCTCTTCAATGAATATTTGAGGGAATAAAATGACACACCTGTTAAATTAACATGTTTAATGCACAACAAAGCTGCTCATTTGTACAGTAAATAAGTTAAAAATTTGATTCTCATGTAATCCACTATTCAACCTGACTGACTGCTGAACCTCCCTAATCAAATACATCTACATGATATTGTAAGCTACATTACAGTACATTATTAGCTTGTAAAATGAAATTGCTGCAAAGTTATGTACTGTATATTTGAAGCAGTAACAAATTTACCAGTGATAGATGAGCTAATGGATACATTGTATTGCAATAAATATAAATTCAGAGTAGCAATTGGAAAACATTAACATTTTTATATATGAGTTTAGGCATTTATGAGGCTGATCCAGCTAGCAGTAAAAACTGAAGAGGTATTCTTGCTAGCTGCCATTTCTTTTTTGGACTATTCTGAGTAAAAAATAAGTGCTCTTTCTTTGCATCAGTGCTTTTATACCTGACATAAGAGACCACTGATGGAATTTTGGTAAGTAACTATTGTTCCTTTCTCAAAGGAAAAGTTCGCTGTACACCTGGTCTGCCAGTCAAACCCAAATACTACTTAATAGTAATTCTCCATTGCTATGCTGCCAGTCTTTCTTTTGCCCTCCAGTCTTTCTCTCCCAATTTCATCTTGAGCTGCTAAAATTGTCACTAACTATCCAACATCTGCTGTTGTTTAAAAGAAACAAAGCCATATCAGGAAAAGAATCAAAGTGGAAAAAAAGCAGAAAACAGCAGCCAGCTGCAAATGCTAGAAGGTTTGGACACCTCTCCAGGTATCCAGGCATCATTCATAGAAATTTCTGAGAGAATGGATCCTTCATGGTCATACAGGTGGTGAGCTGGTACTGCAGGAAATTCCTCCTGCCAAGGCAGAGCACCAGGACAACTGAATTCCCCCTGAGGGGCAGAACACTGGTAGCCAGATTTTGGATATCATCCATGGTAGCAGCCAGAGGACAGATGGGAATTGAAGGATGTGGTGCAGGAGGAAAAGAAGGAACAAGCCAGAAGGCAAGGGATTTGACCTAAAGGCTTATAGAATGAGGACAAGGCTGCAAATTTTTATATGGAAGTGTGAAGCTGGTTAAGAGCCATCAGCTTCCTTGTGTGTTCAGAGCTCTTCTTGCAGGCTGGCTGAGTGGTGTTTGCATGTGTGTTCTTGCACCGTGATGTTTTACTTAGCACTATTTACTTGGCATTTGCAGCCAATATTTTCTTCACATATTATCCTTCTCTTTCCAACATAGTAAAAGGAAGAGTGTGTTTCAGACTCACATACCACAATGCATTTGTGATAACAGCAGAAGCACGTCAGAATGTTGATGCAATTATAGAGTTGCTCAAAAGGGCAGAAATACAACAGTGTTTCGGTATTATAATTCAGATTTATGTGAAGTGCTGTTAGTTTGTTTGTCACTGAATATCCTATTAATTATGGAGTCTTGATATTAAAACATGCTGCACTTGAGTAGAGACCAAAGCTCTATGCCACCATTACTCTAAATTTATAGTGATTATAGTAGACAGTCACCTACCTTTTTAGAAAAGGTAAAGCACCAAGACTGGTGAATTAATCAAAATCTGTAATCTATGCACTTAAAGAGTTGCAATACACTATTTCCAGGCAAATAGACAGGTGCTCTGAAAATGTGGGAGTTAAGGAGCATAGAGGGATCTCTGAGCAAATTTGAATTTGTTCTAGACTACTTATGTCATCTTGTGAATTACTTCACTTCACTGTACTGAATATGAAGTGGATATTCAATTATTCATAGGTAATATAGCCCATTCCACAGTCAAACAAATCAGCAAAAATCACAACTGGCTAAGACATTTTTCCAATCTGTACTGCTAAAAATTATTATTGTACAAGGACAAGTAAAATAATTTAGAGAAGCCAAAAAATGTATAACACTTTCTTTGATGAGCAGCTTATAAATCTGCCATTTGTCTATTTTTAAGACCTATTATTGTAGCATGTGTGGGACTTACAAGTGGTTATGAGTGTATCTTAGCACACTGGCAGGGTTGGAAAATGTCATGATTCTGAGACTTGAGAAGAGACAAGTTTACACAAGGGGAGAGATGAGTGCCTCCTCTGTCTGGGAGCACATGGCCACGAGTCAGCTCACATGAGGGTGGGGTTCAGGCATGCATGCTGCTCCTCACACCTCTCATACACACACACCCAGGTTTCTGTGGGAAACCCGGGTGCACAGAGCAGAAGGAAGCTGTGGTGTGATGATTTGGGGCGGAAAACCAAGTCAAACCATAGAAGGCAACCACTTTGCAACCCATGCACAGCCCAAGTTTTTGAACCATATACCTGAAGGCACCCTCTGTGTTGCAAACTCAGTAGTGTAATCACAAAAACACCGGAAGGATAGATGATATTTCATTACATTTGGAGAGGTGGCTATATTTTTTTTAGCATCCCAGTGAGAACCCCTTCAAAGACAGTGGTTCAAGGTTAATGCTGCTCTGATCTGTTTTAACATTGATTAATATGTGTTGCATCCTTCTGTTCTTCCTGTATCCTCTGCCAAGGGTAAGAAGGATAGCTCCCTCTCCTAGGAGTCTTGTCCTTAAGCTTCCACTGAGGAAAACTTTTGGAGTGTCTGAGCCTTTATTTTTTGTCCTAATTTTAAGACACTTCTTTTGGCATACCATCAGATCCCATTGTCAAACTCCCCAAAATTTAACTTCTTTAGTAGTTCCCTGATAGATAGTTTCGTGGCAAGAACTGTAAGCTGTACTTTGTCTTACATTTTTCAACACTTTCATGTTAGAGTCATTTTCATTCTTCTACAATTATCTGTTTCATTATTCTTGGGTGCATTGATTTGAGCTTCTTGTAGCTTCCTTTGGTTCCTCTCTCTCCTGTGATCTGACACCATCCAAACTTGCAAGACTGTTTTCACAGATATATTTGTTTAAAAATAACTAACCTATCCTGTCACCAAGTCCATAAGAGAAATAAAAATTCAGCCTGATTTTTCTAATTAGCTTCTCTCCCAACATATTTTTAAAAGACTTATTGAGAGACTAGAGCTTAAATTTGTCTTGAAATTCTGCTTTGATCAGCCAAATATACTTTATTCGTACAAAAGGTCCTCAAAACATTCTGTCAAAATTAGATTTGAAAAGAAAACTTCCAAAGATTGCTTGACTTGTTTTCCTCTTGAAATCTACCACCACATCTTAGCAGAGGAGAGCATAAAGTCTTTGAAAAATCACATCTTTGACCACATAGGAAATATGAGGTGTTTGGCATTTTCAAACCTAATTTTCTACTGACTCATACTATCCACATAAGCAACAAGACACACAGAACTACACAGAAATATACAGATAAAATGCCTCACTTTATTTTGTTCAATGTTAATTCATTTTGCATAGAATTTTAGGCAAAGATTCAAATTAGTTCATTTTTTAAACTATTTTTCTCCTCACAATTAATATATTTCACAGTCTTGACTCTGGAATACATTATTTTTTTTCAGTACCTCCCTTTCCTGACTCTGAAGAATTAATTCTTCAAACTATTTAGTAGACAAATAGTCTATGGCTTAGGCCAGCCAACTCATTTTCACTTGTGGATTTGAACTCACAGGTCAGATTCATCAACACAATAATGAGACATTTTCTATATTTCAATTTTTAACATTTTTCATATCCGTATTCATTAAAATTTAAGATATTATAAATAATAGATGGTTCTAGTGATGTCTGTTAGATAAATTCCATAGGAAGGAAAAACAAGAACTTTGAAACTGTTGAGTTGTACTATTGTTTACACTTACGATGGGTTGCCTTAAATGGATACATTTAATAATTTTCACCAAAACTTCACAATTTATTAGTATTTGCATGCTAAGTAATATAAATACTGATGTTTTGTTGAGAAATAGAAAGGTTTGCAGTAGTTACTGCTTGTTTTGTCAGCCCAGTTTTGTCAACAGGTAAAATTCAAAACAAAATATTTGATGCTCTTGATTGAAAATGCACTCCATATTTTTATGTGACAAGAAAATTTCATGCTGCATTTCATTTATTTTTTCACAGTATTCACAAGGACCTGTGAGTTAGGGAAAATTACATAGTCTTACCTCTTCCCACCTCTTTGCTTTTACACATAATTTACTTAAATTGTTTAGATTTTTTTTTTATACACTCTGTAGTTTATGTTGTCCACCACATCTATGTGGAATGTTATTACACACAGGAAAGAAAGGATTCAGCAGAAGTAAGTTACACAAGTAAGAAGAAAACTACGGCACTGCTAAACTATAATACATTTCACTTGGCGCATAAGAAACTCATACTCAGCCTTTGCCCCTGCTGTGTGTTTCCTTGGCTGGTCCAATCTCAGCCAGTCTCTGCAGCATGTTGACCTCTGTAGACAAAGTGTGCCCAATATTTAAATGACACCAATGAGCACTGCAGTATGAGTTGCAATAAATAACTTTGGATTGTGGAGAGGTTTCATTCTACTTTTTCAGAAGCTGTGGCACTTCTCTCTGCATTGCCAAGAGTGGATACATACCCAGTGCAGCACAGTAGCCACAGAAGGGTAAAAGCAATGCACATCAGCAGTGAGGACATTGCAGAGGGTCCTGTCCATCCTGAGGCATCCCTGTGATGAACACGCTGCATCACAGCTGTCATGAGAAGGGTCAGCACCTCCATAAGTGCTGTTCAAAAGGAACAAGTCTTCTGCAGATTACTGGTTAATACAAGATCAATATCAAAGCATGTGGGATGTAAATGCTGTGTTCTAAAAAACCTCTGCCATCTTGGATCTGACACAGGGATCTGCTTTTAGAACTATCCACTAGGTCTGTCCTGGCTGACCTGAAGCTCTCCCGCTTTCCCTTGTTTCCCTGAAAAACTTCTTACAGACAATTAGAATGCAAAAAGGGATGGACATTGTGCAGAGTATGAATACACTTGAGTACAAAATTTGAAGCCTGATGTTAATCTATCGGGCAAGCAAAGAAATAAACCAGTTTCAAATCTGGGATGAGATCAAATCAACAGATCAACTATTCCCAAGGCTATTCTACAGACTAAGAAAACAGACGGAATCCTATTTAATTAGGCTGAAGCAAGGTGCTCAGACCTTTGTATTCACTGTGCCTGAAACAATTTCATCTAATGAAAAATGCCAAAATATTTGTCACAGAGGACCTTACTGATTCAAGCGATACACCAGTCAGTGGAGTATTCCCAGACAATGAATAGACTCCTGGAGGCTTTTCCTTTTGTATCAAACCGCTGAAGTTCTACAAGCCTGCAGACTAAATATTTCTCCATATTAAGTGTTAAGCAGACAGAGAGCAGATGAAGTAATGAAATCTTTAGGTAGCATGTTCAATGCTCCATTTGAGAGACACATGTTCAAGAACTGCTGAGATATCTTAACTATTCAAATGAGAAGATCACCAAGATTTTGATGGACCTGGAAAAGTTAGTCCATCACAAGGGAATGGTTCATGCCTTAATGTGAACAGTCAAGATCCATGGCAACAGTCTGCTCAAAGTTTTACAAATATTTGAAAATATCCATTTTGAATATGAAAAAAGCATGCATTACAAAAGATGTCATAATTTTTCAACCCATTTTCCTTGACTCGTGGTTCACCTTTAAGAGAAGAGATTGTTCTCTATATAACAAAGGACAGAAGAGGTAATATACAGCATGGATCTTAATAATGGATCTTGATGGTCAGAATATAAAATCTCACAATACTCACAAATAAAAAATTCTGTTCTGACCAGAACATTTGGATATTTTCATTATTTAATCATAGGGCTCACTATCTCTTTTGAAATGAATTATAAGCCTGTGTTGCCACTGAAATATTACTCCTCTAAATGCATGTTCAATAAATACTTTGTATCTTGAGGCACTCCTTCACTGCCTTCCACACCTGAGATTTTCCTTGAAACAAGCTCTGTCAAGGCTTCCCATTTTAAGAAGGTTGATGACATGCAAGAGATTACTGGCATAGAGCCTGACAGTGCCTGCAAAAAATTTCAGCCTGGTTCAGCTACCCAAGAATAGACATCCCTGCTTCTATGAGTCTGCTGTGTCATAAACCATACAACTCTGCCCACTTCGAGAAAAATAAGTTAAAAACACAGAAAAGGAGAAAAGCAAAATTTTCAGGGACCACAAGGAGTGTATGGTGTCCTGGTCATGTGGAGGTCAGTCAGTCTCAGCACCCAGGGCCAAAATAGACCAGATCAGCGCATATCTCTCCAAGATTATACACTGTTAATTCACCACATAGGCTGCTCCAGAGAAGCCATATGTTCTCATGCTCTCCCACGAGCAGAGAGAAGACAGTACAGAATATTGCATACAATTTCAGTGGTAAGCTGACATCAGCTGCCTATTGCCCTCTTGACCTAGCTGCTCCATAGTGTTTGCAGCAATTATACCAGTTCCTGCATATTTTATTGTAAGCTGAACTGTGAGCAATCCTTTTGGTAAGAGCTCACCCAAGCCTGGATCCTAATGCCACATTTCATTTCCTTTTCTTTGCCACCAATTTAATTTGGCTTTTCAAAATGATAACAGGAGCGTTGAGTGCATGCTTTCTCCCTTCAGAAAGCAACAAAATGTCACTTTTGGATCCTGACTGAGAGAGCCTTGAGATCATGCATATCATTTTGCTGGTCTGACTCACTACCTGCAAAGTAAACACAGAATAATGCAGAAAATTGCCATGTAAGTAAGTCATTAAAATAAACCATTAGAAGTGGATACTCTGAGCCAGATATAATGTTTAATGTAATCCTGCCTATTTACAAAGCATGTCTGTATGTGTTCTTTCCACACTTGTAATGAGCATCAAAGGGCACTTTCCCAACACAAAGCTCCCACACTTATGCTGCAGTCAGATCTGAGCCCAGCAAGATCCATCTTTGAGCTTACTCTGAGGGTGCTGTTCTCAGCTAAGTTCATGGACGTCTTTCTTAGTGTAGCAACTTTCAGGGCTGCAAACCCACTTTTCTAGACTGACTTTCAGTCATTTTCCTCAATTTTGTACTACTCAGAGCTTTCACTTATTTTCATTTGGGTCTGGAATATGGAGAGACCTATTCTCTCTAGAGACTCAGTAGGTTTTAAGGGGATTCAC
Source organism: Trochalopteron elliotii (assembly GCA_024734555.1). NCBI lineage: Eukaryota > Metazoa > Chordata > Aves > Passeriformes > Leiothrichidae > Trochalopteron > Trochalopteron elliotii. Next base: position 2,179,360 of record JANPWX010020199.1, on the reverse strand, counting down.
TGATTTAAGAAAAAAACCCTTTATTTGGGGATTTCAATCTCATTTGAAGACAGACATCAATGCCAACACTAAAAGAGTGCTGTTACACATTATGCCTTTTGGTTCATTGTAGAATAGAAGAAAATTTATGGAGTTTGTTGCTGATGAAGATCTGCTTTTAATTCATGTTAAGATTTCAGTTTCAGGTATAGCTCCATAAAGCTTGTCTTCCCACATAAACAAAAAATATAAACATTTGTGCTTCATATGTCTTTTCATAATGAAATGCAGAGAGTCACTAAGTTCAACTCATCTGTTTGACATACTACGATATCCAAATAGAAATTGAATCAGTTACCCTGCAACTGTCATGCACTCAGTTTCCTTCCTTTCAATTACTGTAGCCTATTTTACTAACAACATTCTCTACTTTTGCAAAAGGTTGTGCTGGAAAACAAAGGGCTGACTCTGTTCTGTCACCAAAACACTTTCATCACCAAAACCTTCAGTATTACAAAGCCCTCTTGTGGTTTTTAAAACCAGACTTCAGTTGATCTCCTCTGGTGCTGCTTCCAGACCTCACTTCACTGGATTGGGTCGCTGCCATTGACTCCTGTGAGTTCTGGATCATGTTCTTGGTGAAAGGAGCTAAGGATGTTGTGGGGTGGTAACCAAAGGTCACTTCTGTATAATTAGCACCTCTCTGTAGTCTTCCTTCTTGTCTGAGAAAATCAATCAGGCATTGGTTTTGAAGTCAAAATGAATCAATGGAATTTTCTGTAATTTTCAAATATATTAAAAATGCTCTGGCAAATCTTGGATTCTTTAACCAAGTTTATGCAACTCAATTCAGGCTGAACTCTTACTGAACTGTGTTCCAGTTTTGCCTGAGTAACACTGGAGCAAGAATGTGAGAAAATCTTTAGGTACACATTGATGAGCTTTAAATGTCAAATATTTTGACCCTAAAATGCAATATAAAATTGAGAGAGAATGATCTAATTTTTTACTAAAATCTAGACACTGAAAGTTTCATCTGATTATTTTGCTTATATGTTAGGGACTAAATGAATCAACAAGGACTACACGTAAAACAAATTGATTTTACACAGTTCCCATTACTGCTAGCTGGCATCGCAAACCCAAAGGCTCTTCACACATTCATAGGAAAATAAAAGCTCGGCCTTGTTTTCCTAGCAAATGTAGCTTATACTGTCAGCATTTTACACAGAGATATGTGGCTCTTCATAAGAGGGGTTAAAACAATATGTGAACCTTGATATGAAAAACAGAGGAATCTGACAGCTGAACTGAGTCAACGACGTAGATTAGATAGGGAGAGGAAATAAGAACTAGTCCAAAATGCTAACAAGCACAGAACAAATAAATGGATAACAGAAAGGAAATTTCACCAATAAAAACAGCTGCAAAAGGGTAATGTTAGCATGATTTCAGGCCTAGCAGTCTGAAGAGGACAGAAACAATTTCATTGTTGAGCAGCACTTTTTAAAAGATGTTTTACATTTTACAGAATTATGTTTTACATAAATTCAGCAAAATTACACTTGAAAACTATTTTAAGAATCACAAACTTTCTGTAACCACAGGACTCCTGAATTAGCCTGAGCTTTCTAGATATCATCCCTCTTTTCTCATCTGGAGAAGGGGAAGGAAAATAGGAGTTCTATTGTCTTGTTGTCAAATATCAGTCAGTACAGAGACCTTAATTGCACCTATGTGAGATGCTATGGTTTGCCCTGCCTCTTGTACTCCTTTCTTCTCAGGTCATGTTGTCTCCATACTTCGTGATTTTTTCTCATTTTGACCAGTTCCCAAAGACTTTTGAAGCTATCATGGAGAGCAGGTCCATCAGCATGAGAGACCACACAGTCGGAAGACATATTAGCATATTCTTTAAGAACTCTTCCTTCTTCTTGGTGAGAATGATTTTTTTTCCCAGTCACTCCAATGTTGAATAAGCCTTTAGGTTCCATTTGCAGGTCTCCAGCCATTGATGGAGATTGTTTTTTGTTTTTTCACCAAATACATCTGCAAAACACCAGCTTTCATGGAGAGAACAGAGAGTAGAAATGGAAGTTTACAAACAGAAATAGAAATTCTGATAAGCTGCCTCCCCTGGACCCAGCCTGAGATGAGGCTCCAATCCTCCAGCCAAGCAGATGGTGCTGGCTCCTCTTGGATGAAGCCTAAGGAATCACTGAGTTAATCACTACACTACAACTGGCTCTGGGTAATATTAGTCATCAGCAAGTCAATAAGGGTGTCCGTTCTGCTATATTAGAATATTCTGAAAATATTCTATTTATGTCTTGTATAAGATTTCAGCTGAAGCAAGCAAAGCATGCTTAAAACCAACACTGTCTGTCACAGACTTCAGGGTAGACCTGATGGACACTTGCAATACACTAGAGGGTCAACAGTGTTTTAGATGTAAAATTCACAAATTTCTTTTTTAAAGCTATCTAATTAGTAGCTAGACATGTAAACAAGCCATATTTCTAATACATTTGTTCATTTCTCATTTGTTTCTTTTTCAAGTATTTTACCCCCACAACCCTTTTTCATAGGGTAAATTGGTTCTGGGAAGACTTCCTTTCCCAGATGCTTGAGGCTTATCATTCAAACTGGTGGTCATTTCTGGATTACTACCTTATTTTGATATGTATATATATATACACATATAAGCTTTATTATTCATTAATCTTATTAAAAATTCTTTTGATCTCTGTTATTGAGTCTTTTTCTTCTCAATGTATTGTTCCCTTAATATCACTTCCTAAAAAAAAATTAGAGATTATATTCTCCCAGGTTTGATTTTACAGGTTTGTTTTTTCTCCCAGAAGAGCTCACGCTGTAACTCTAAATATAGAGGAGAATGATGAGCATGCAATGTTAGAAAAGCTCCACAAAGAACACACATACAATATTCAAAATTTAAATTACTCTGCTTTGATTGACCTTGCAGGCTAGAGGACATAGAAAAAAACCTTCTTCCTTCATTCTCAAATGTTTATCTTTTTTTATATATATATATATAATATTCGTTAGGGATTTCTTCTTCAAGTTTTCTTTGCTTAAGAGTATGTACTGGGAAACTCTGTGGCTTCAATTAAGGCTCATGAGTTCTACGACAAAAAAATAAACAAATTTAGAATTTGGGGAAATGTAATGGAACTGATTTTCTTTTTCCCATGAACTTTATCTAAAAGTTCTCTAATGCTGTTGAAAAGTGTGAAGCACTCACCTTGATGTATAAGAATAGTAAAAAACATGCAACCTGATGTACGTTTTAGAAGGTCTGAGAAGATATTCTGTGCACCCAGACCCAGGTGGTACTGTTAGAAAATAATCTTATTATAGGTCAGTGCCAGTGGTTTATTTTAATCTACTATGCTACAAGGATGAAAGCAGGAAAGAAAAGAAATGTACCCATGATTGTGAAAACAAAATGTTTCCAGAGACTGTGTTCTGCAGCTTTCTGTGCTCCCTGACATATTTTTAGCAATATTTTGTCTCCATTGTAGCCAAAACTAGTTTGTGACATTTCAACCACTTCTTTGGGAGATCACAATACATTTAATAAGGCTTATTCTCTTCCCATACACTGTGCAAAGAGAACATTACTGCTGCATAGCTGCATATGGGAGTTTCTATTTCAAGAAATCATTTAGCCCCACCTGCATAGCTAATAGTAAATATAAAAGCCTAAGCTTAGGACTGAAAATTCACTGGGTTATATGAAGGACACGGAAAGATATAGATCTAGTGGCAGGGCAGTAACTTTTTGAGCCAGCCAGAGAACTGCTGTGCAACTTATTATTGCATTCAGTTTGGGCTGTTTCTAGCCAAAGGGGACCATAAAGGGCGTTACCAGATCTGAAAAATTGTAGCTGGTTCAGAGTAACCATAATGGTACAATACCAGTGTCCACAAAGACAGCTAGAAAGAGCTAAAAAATTTGGCAGTATTTTCACAGAGACACCATCTTCCAGCTGGTTCATTTGACACACTTGGTAACAGAATCTGGTACAAAAGGAATATTTAGGGGGAGAAAAAAAACCCTCTTTGGTAGCTCTGGGCTTTGTTTCAGCCTGTAACTAACTCCAGCTACAGGAAGTATACAGTGAAAGATCAAAGTAAGAGACACTAAGTGAGCCTGTTGAAATGAAGTGTTACAGGCATATGTTCCTCATCTCACAGCTCCGTTGACTGGGTGCTGTAACAGCTGGGATATAAGAAAAATGTTTCAGGCAGATTCAACAGAAGAGCCTGTACTTCATTTGGCCAGCTCAGAGCTTGTATCTCACCAAAGGACTGCAGCAGTTCAGTGGAGGGATGCTTTATTTCAGCAAAGGAGATACAAGGAGTTTATTCCTGTTTTTATACAAACCAGCTCAAACCACACTGGCAAGTAGCCAGTGTTACCCTCAAGTCACTGACCTCAGGATGTACATCTTGCTCCTTGCTCCCAGAATCAAAAGCAGGCCAAGGGGCTGCAGAATACAGGCCCTACCCTGCCCTCTGGTTTCTCAAAGTAGGAACAAGGTTTGTCCTTGACTCGCACACCTGGGCCACCTCAACACACTGCACCCTGCTACTCTGCTTTTGCACTAGAGCTGGTGACAGTCTGAGCATGTGATGATGAGCATGATGTGTCTCAGATTGCTCAGCCAGCACTGTTGCTGGGGAAGTCACAGCAAATCAGGGCAATTCGTGCAACAAATGGACTTGACAATTAATTTCTTTTCCATCAAGAGCAGCATGGCCAAATGGGTAAACTTGGGAGCAGGGAGAGTGGGTCTCCTTCTGATTCAGCCACTGATTTTCCATATACCTTACAGCAAAGGAAGCTTCTCCCTCTGCCCTTCCCACTTCAGGTGTGCCACATGGGCAGCGAGCAAGCACCTTACACAGGGATCTTTGACATCTTTGCACTGGTTTTGCCAGTTTTATGGACCTGAATTGAATTGTTACATTTTTCTCCAGAGGGAACTTTGTACTTGCATAATGATCTGGTTTATAGAGATATTCTATACTAGGTGCTAAAGATATTCCTACCACACCTGGTTGTAAATATGTCTGAAAAATCATCAGTCATCACGCTACTCCAATATAGCTACTTATTATAATTTCTGATGTTTTTATTCTTCTTATTAATAGCCTTTAGTACATTGTAATATTTGGATTTTAAAAAGAAACCAAAACAGGTATGCACATGTGTATGTCTATATCTCCATGCTCTAATATCTACATGTTTGCACTGATAGTTCTATCCAGACTTTCCTATCTTGCAAACGCACTGCAGTGGCAGAAAGGATTTTAAAGTGCAAATGCATGTACTTGAGGTGGTTAATTTCTGTACAGTATTAAATCGTCAGTGTTAGAAGCCATACTACTTATTGGGATTTTAATAGAAACTTACAGGTGAACATAAAGAAGGATAGATAAGACAGAAATTGTAGAAGCAAATACAGTCCAGATATTTAGAAGATCAGAGAGTAGCTCATGCTGTGTTTTAATATCTTTTTGACTTTTTGAGGATCCTCCAGACTATTATATGACAGCTTAACTTCTCACCAAGTAATATTAATCTCATCTTAATCAAGGTATATTGGTTTTCAGCTTAAGACTGAAGAGAAGTATTTAACAATATAGGTTTTTTTAAAATGGTTGAGTAATTCTCTGGCAGGAGTGGGAAGGGTGAATCTTTATTTATCTAAAGAAGTAATATGTTTTATACAAGCAAGGAGTATATTTTACCCCCAAATCCATCCCTGCCTGGTTGCCTGAAATTAAAATCTAATTACAGAGTCTCAGCACACTTTTTTTCCAGGCACAGTGATTTTTAACATGCAAATTTGAGGCAAGTTTGATTTAAATGAAGTCCAAATCCTGGTTTAAAAACAATTCTGTTACCATAGCTAATTGATGCATGTGACTAGCACAGTGAGTTCTCCTTTATGCTGCTCGGTTCAGCCTCACACTGTACAGTAAGTGATTTGGCAGTACTGTACCCACAACACTGCCAAGAAATCAGCAACATTTACTTCTTGATTTCTGAAGTATATCTATATTCTTTTTGAAAGAAACCTGACCATTTTTCATATGCCTGAAAGTAAAACAACAGTGGTTTATGAAAATCTTTTATACCTACAACACTACTCAACTCAGTAATTCCCAAATTAGAGGAGCGCTCATTTGCACAAGGTTAGAAAGCAGGTTTTATATGTTTGCTAACAGACATTTGCAATATTAAAATACAAACCTAAGCCCTCAGGTAACGTATTCACCACAGAAAAGGGACCATTTTTGGCTTGCATGTAGATGCAAAAAAGAGATTGCAGTCACAGGGTTATCAAGACACTGTCTAAGTTACCGAATAAAAATATACCAATTATTTCACCATTTGAGGGGATTCTGCTTCCTAAAATGAATGGGATCTTACATTCCTCAATGTGACTTATTTTTGAATATCTTAACTAAAGGTGACAGTTTTTGCTAAAGTATAATAAATTGCAGTGGTTTCTTGTTTTCACAACTGATACCAGAAACACAAGGCAAATTAATAAGATGCAAAATTAGTATTTTCACAACCTCCTTTTAAAAGTCAACTTACAAAGAATATATATTCTATTTAACTACTATTTTAAATTGTCTGTCATTAACTGTAATTTTTTTTGTCTTTTATTATTGTTACATTAAGCAGTGTCAAGTTTTTTTCCAAATCATAATATATGCAAATGAACTGATTTTTATACCAGTACAGCATGTTTATTTTATCTCAAAAGCAGATCAAAGAAACATACATTAGAAAATACGGACATATGAGTTTTCCCTTGTTTTAAGGGCAAGGTGTATTTCAAGTCACCTATATCTTGAGAGAATGTTTATATGTATAGACAGCACTGCTAACTTAATGCCAATTGAAAGAGCAGTCTGATCACTCTTCTTCATGTCTCATTACAATTTGAAGCTTTCTATTAATGGTATCAGTGATGAGGGCAGGGGGGAAAGTCATGAAAACCTCTTAGCAAACTAGACCAAAACACTCTAGTTGAGAGCCTTAAAAGTTGCAGTCCAGATACATGATTTTAGACTCTGGAGCAGAGAGAAAATTGCCCTTGAGGGAAAAAAAAAGAAGTACATTATAAAAATGAGCCCAAAGCATATTGGCACAGTAGTTTGGGAGCTTATTCAAGACCACATAGATACCTGTGCAGTGAAGACATTCAATAAAACTCTTAGCTATTTACCTTGATATCAATTCTCAACACTTTTCATCCTGAGCACTTTTATTCAATGAGAATCTGGGAACGAGAGACAGAGAACAACTTTTCAAGCTGATTAGTCTGGTTTCTTTGACTTTATCAGAAAAACCTACTGAGTTTTCTGTTCCAGGACACTGCTTCTTGACAAACATAATGGTAAAACATCAATAAACATTCTAAATGATAGTGACAGGCATAATCATGAAGGCAATTCATAGGCAAAATGTACTGAAGTAATGTACTAACCACTCCAATACAAATGCCTTACCCCCATTCTTACAGATACTAACCTTTAGTTTTTCACGTAGCCTCTAGAATGCCCCTAAAATTGTTTCCTTTCACTCGGTCAGATCTTGCTCCCTTGCCAGATTGTCCCCTTTGTGTCATGTGGAAATTGTTCTGTTTAGCAAGAGCTAATGTACACTCCAAATCCTAATGAAAGAAACTTAAGTGAAAGTAACATTACCTGTTTCACTGGACAAATTTCAGGAGAAATTCATGTTAGTAAGGACAGTTGGGAACTAGCTGCTTCTCAGTTTGCTGGAGCAGAGGTTCTCAGATGAGCCACAGGCACTTCTAAACAGAAATGCTCAAAACTGCTGTCTAAACCCAGATCTTGGGTTGAAGTCACTGTAGTCCAAATGACCAACCTATTTTGGAGCACAAATTTTAGTTTAATTGTTATTTATATATTTGTATCTTGTCCTTAGAGAGTCATCAGTTACAAAGTACAATTCATATCATCTTCTGTTGAGATATTGTAATTACATTATGTAACATTAGACTAAATAAATTCACACTGCCAAGTGCTGTAATTAAGACTGTGCTGACCAGTTTGATTTCAAAATCTTCTCTTCAGTCATGAGTTTCTGAAAAATTTATCTTGTCTAGAAAACTATATGACATAGATTCATGTCAGCAGATGGGAATAATTACTCTGAGTATAATTAATGCAATCTGAAGGGCTTCAATAGTCATGGAGTTATTATGTAACTGCACGTTAATTAAACGATCAAGTAACTACTCAGTAATTTCATGGTGATTTGTGCTATATAAGATATTCGCCTTGCACAAACAAACAATGCTGTCATACAATTCAGAATGGATGTGAATATCTGTATGTTGATACTGAAATATATGTCAGATTTTTATGATGGCATGCTCCCAAAACATTGACTGTCTCTGAGCATAGTTCCTGTAAGCAGGAAGATTAGGGGGCACATCTATTCTTAATGAAAGTGTATGTGAACTTATACATAAGCCTTTCATGAGCAAAAATGGAACTATTTCATATTTAGGCTTGAAAATATTTAAGACATGACATATAATGATGAATATCTGGGCCCTATATTCAAAGTCCTGGCTGTGGAGAAGTTTCTTCCCAAACCTGATCTGTACATTGGATGGAGTACATGGGCTAACTTGTGTTTTACAGTTCATGGCTGCAAATCCCATGCTGCAAGCTCATTTGGAGCCACAAAGTCCATGAATACCTGGGAGAAAATCTTGGAAATTCAGTGCTGTACACTGTAGAAAATCAGTGCTACTAAAATATCCTAACAGTTTTGAAAGATGAGGGGGTTAAATGGGTCATGGTTGAATTTCATCTTTGGTAGACCAGATTGGGGCACTTTATTATTAATTCTTAGTTGGAGAGTGGTATCTATTTTGGTGTGGTTGATACTGATTTTTTCCTTTTCATGCATATTAGAAAGAGTCCCAGATAATACTTAAAATACCAATACAAACCCTAAAGAGAATGTTTTGATTCTAGTTGAATAATTACATGCATATTTAATATTTATTTACACCTATGTAGAATAATACATGTAAGAAGCCTGATTTCCTTTGAATCTGTTCTCCGAAGTTGCAAGAGATCATACATCAGCCAGAGGCTTTAACTTTTCTGGCTTCGGTGTTGCCTTGTCCAAGGGCTCCAGAGATGAGCTGAACCAAATATTTCCATTGTTTCCAGGATCATGACAGATCATTTGCTGTTCACAATGTTTTTATTCACAACTGCCTGACAGAGAAGTACCAGATATGGACAGGTTGTGGGGACAGGAATGGCATGTTTGCTGGTAGATCAGGTGATAAGAAGCACATCTTGCCCAAAACTGTAACAACCACAAAACTTATGTTCAGTAGACCATGAATAATAGTTCACATACCACATAAGCTGAGACAAAGACGTGTGAAAGGTATCAGAGGAAGGAGGGCCTGCTCATTAAAGTAGGGTGTAAATAGGAAATATTTTTGGAATGCAATTTGGCAACGCTTCATGTCATCTCCACTCTAAGTTTTGCAAGAATTTTTTATAAGGTTGAACTTAGTTCCATTTGGGTGCAGACATCAGCACAGAGCTTGCTGATCTGAAACTAATACCAAACATTGCTCTTAGGTTCCATGCCATTAGCTGTTGAAATGAAAGGGCAAAATAAAGGGGAAAGGTCAAAGAGGAAAAGGCAAGAGCACAGAGAAAGAGGAAAGGAAAAGAAGGAAAAAGGAAGGGGAAAGGGGAAGAGGAAAAGGGGAAGGGGAAAAGACAGATCACAGGATGGGGAGGAGACAGAATCACAGGATGAATATTCTGGCCCTAAACAAGCTAAAATGCCAGAAGTATACAAACTACTTCTTTATAAAACATCTCTCAAGGAAGTTTTATAAAGAAAAGAAGGAAAAAAACAATGTACAAAAGAAACAGGAACACTGGAAGGGAGGAAAGAAAATATACTGTGCTGTGAAAGTTGCACCAAATTAATATATCCTTAATCTTTACCAATATTGATTACTTACCTTTTCTAAATTAAGGCAGTGTACGTAGTATCTATTTTTTTATTCCATGCAGGGACAAAGGGCAATATCTTTTATTTAGCTGTTCTTTTTTGTACTATTGTAAGGATTTTTATATATATTATTTATATATATATTATTATGAGAATTTATATATTATATTCTTAAATATATTTCACAAATTCCTTTATTTACACAATATGAGAAAAAAACATTCTTAAAACAAAGCAAACCCAAAAATAAGCACCACTTTAGTTATTGTTCAGGGAATAAAACCATAGCTAGAATATTTTGGGGGCTATTGGTGAATTATACTTATTCCAGTGTAATAAATCCTAATGCTTTGGAGATGCCTTCCCCCCCCACGAACTAGTGGACCTGAGTATAGCTAATGATGTCACTAGTGACAGTTACCAAATTTTTATCTGTCATCGGAAATATTAATGGATTGCATTTTCTTCTGTAACTTCTTCAACATAAACTACTGGCAGTGGAACATAGTGCTGTTTCAAAGAGACACTGTTATTTTCCTAAATGTCTTAATCCTGTTTCTGTGTTATCCTCACACTTCATACCTCCAGCTTGCAAACATCCAACTTCTGCTCCAAGTCATGACCCAGATGAAAAATCTCTCTAAGTCTAAAGATGTTAGCAGAAGCTCCCCCATACACACATACATTTACACACTGTAAATCTCCCAATAACTCCAGCCCTCTGCTGGGATCTCTCATGAAGTTCTCAGGCCTGAATCCATGAATAAGCCATAACCCCTACTCCTTCTGAGCAAGCAAGGTTAAATTAAGCTACATACACACTGCCACTAACAAGAGGAAAGAGTAATGCGTATCTAGAGAGACCAAACCACCTTAGACCACTTGGACTGAGCTATGTTTATATATTGCCTACTTTTGCCTAAAGTATTAATCTTTGCATCTTAGTGAAACTGCACAACATACTGGAGCTGGTATACCCCAGGTATCATGAGGGTGTGTTCTCTGCTGACCTCAGTGAGGTCCTAGCATGCAATTTATTCCTGGAGGCTTTTAATTTGGGGATGAAACTTTTAAACTGGGGAAACTTTTAAACCACTACTCTACTACACAGTTCCTACTCTTCATTTTCAAGAAAGGTTTCCAGAGACTTCTCACACAAAAGGAAAGCAAAATTAATATCTCCATTCCTATTTCCAGCCACAACCAAAGGCATGTGTTTACAACATTCTCCAGCTGTCCAACTTGGACTCCTGGAACTGACAGCCCTCACTGGACAGGAATCACATTAATACCATACAAAGGTCCCAGGGTAGTTTTGATAAGGATGAGAATGTCATCTGTACTTTATGAGCCAAACCAAAATATCTGAAAGACTCTGTCCTCTTGTAAGAGTAGGTAGCTTTTCCCTATCATCTAACCAACACCATGGGGGAAAATAGGACGTACATTTGGCTGTTTGTGAAGAACTATTTCAATTATACTATCTGGTCTATCTTATTATTTTTTCTTTCCACTTAATTAAAATATGTTGGAGAAGTGATCAAGGAGAGAAAAGAAAAAAAAAGTGAAAAAATAGGGAAGAACAGCTCCTATCTGTGGAAGCCATAAATGAAGGCTGACTATGAAAATATCCTCAGGACCAATAAACTACTGGGTGATAATGCGCTGGATTTGAATTCAAGAAAACAATACATCATATCTCACTCAGGACAGAGATCTTATTTTGGCGGAAATTTCTGATAAAGACAGATCTGCTGTCTGTCCAAGTGAAGGAATTAACACATGCAAATAATTTTCTACATCCTGCAGAAATACTGCCATAATTTATCCCTGCTCTGAATCTGATCCTTTGCTACTTTCTTTCATCTTGAGCCCCTGGACTCTATTCCTAGCCACAGATGGAACACCACTATGTGTTTATCCACATGTACACAAGTAGATTAATGACGTAAAACTTCTGTTCAGGAGTGCAAGTACTCAACTATACATATCCAATGTGGAGGCAGAGCATTCCCTTTGCTGACTCTGTTTTACTGGCTGAAATGCTTAAGTTTGCTCATTCTGTCAAACACATACAAATTCTCTGCATGCAAAGTAAAGCAGAAGTTTAAAAATCCAACCCTCTTGAATACCTTGGTATTGCATCAGCTTAGTTTTTTTCATTTATCTAGGAGTTATTCCTGATGTAGACAGAAAGAGAAAGAAAATATTAGGGAAGTGTTTTTTCAAGATCTTGTATCAGCAACACATGTCCTCATGTGAAGGGAAACAGCTGAATCACTGAACTGGATTCAAAACTTAATCACTACTAAGTTTTTAAACACTTAAAATTCTCAAAGTTTCAAAATACGTTCTGCTTGTAGAGCTGATAAAACACATACCAGCCATTGTGCAAATAAGGTTAATGGAAGCTGCTACTGCAAGTAAGAAATACTGAATAAGCAGTATTTTGTCTATTCTTTTAGTTTGATTCTGTGGGAGACGAAAATTAAGTCATAAAAGATACACAATAAGGGAAAAGGAGAAAGAAATGAAGTGTGTAACCAGCAAGGAAAAATTCCTGCACCAGATTCTCAACATTAAGCATGGGTGCAAATCCCTTGGAAGTGGCATATGATCTTACAGACAGGTGTTTCCCTTTTTTTAGTAGAGAGATTTGTGGGTTTCTGAACTAAATTAGTAGAAATCGGTTGAAATTTAGTAGCACATAATGCAAGTCTAGGCATATAAATTACAGGAATTTGTGGGTATACAGAGGAGACAGAGTAGGAAGCAGCCAAGGAAGAAGACTTCACTGACATAGCTCTGAAAATGCAAGTGTAGCGTCAGATGTGCTAAGAAAGGAGTATTGATAAACCCATCCAGGGCATTGGTGAAAGTACCTAGAGCACCCTGTGATATATTGATAGTGTATCTTTGAGAAGGAGTAAACCAAACTGCAGAAAATGGGTATTAATTGTTCAGGGAATAAAACCATATCTAGAATCTAACTAAGGAAATGAATGGGACAGAAAGGGGGACTGAGGAAGCTGGACAATTTAGTGATGCATTCACCAATGCAAAGGGACTTAGCAGGGCTAGAATTGTTCCTTGCAAATTCCTTGCAAATACCTGCATATGTCAATACTGGATGGAGAAAAGCTGCTTAAGATAAAATACCAGAAGAGAAGCGCATTTATTTCCACCATGCATGAGCATTTTTACAGCAAAAATTAAATGTTTCTAATTATCAAAGCCACAAGCTTTCAAGTCAGAAGAAATGGTTTGAAACAGCAAAACTATTTTAGGCATGACTTGTTTACTTTCAAAATGGCACTGCACAATATAAGGAGTGGCAAAATATTTGGAGGCTGGACTGACCAGCCTTTGAGTCAAAAGTCATTATGTCACCCATTGCTCCCATTTAAAATGTTGTTGGATTGGGGCACTTTTTCCCCAAGATGCTTTCCAGATTTCTGCCCATTGAGTTGTTATTTTATTTTGCCTTCATCTCCCTGCTGTGAGATTCCTTTGCACCTGTATTCTCTTTTTTCCTTAAAGTTTTAGGCCATGGGAGGACACATTCGTGTCATACATATGTGTTTTTATATGTGTACCTAAATAAATGCCACTTTTTACGCCATTTTCCTGAGCCAAATTGATATATTTTCATGCATTACACTGTGGTTTCAATAATATTATTAAAATATGCATTGTGGTGCTGCAGTAAAATCAACTGTTTTAATACCATGAAGATACCATTTCCAGGAAAATCAGTCATGTCTGTAGACTGCACCATGGCCTTCTTATGTAAGTTGCAAATATGTATTGGGTTTGTTCTGGGGTCATTTTCTGGATGTACAGAACAATGTCTGAATCCACAATACCCTGTAGTTTATGGACAACAACATTCACCATTGTTCAGGAACACTTACCAATGTTGACTATTCAAATTTATACATTAAGTGTTTTCTATCTATGAGTGCCTGCTGATGGGCAGATAGGCGGTAGCAAAATGAAATCTTACTGATTTACAGGGCAGCGTCTCTTCTTCAGGTGTGTCCTCATCACAAAAATCAGTCAGCTACAACATGATGCTCTCTTTTTTGGCTGCATTAGTGATACAGATGGAAAAAAATCTCATATCAACAAGCAAAGCTCAGAAACATTTTTATTAGATAGTAATAGTAATCATAGAGTCTGGAGAATGTATTGGTAATTTGTGGCTTAAGAGTAACTAATTGTCTTTCCTTGTGAACTTCTAAGAAATTCAGACCCAAACATTTCACCTTAAAGTGAACCAGAGAAGTATTTATGTAGGAGTTTTATCTTCAGAGCAGCTCAGAAAAGCTAACACTTTGCAGAAAAGTGTCTGGAAACAAGAAGAAATTTTTCAAGTGTCCGTCAAAATGCCCTCCAGACTGCTAGGGAGTTGATGACTGGACTCTTGCTACAAGCAGCTAAGTCTTTAAACTCCAGCAGATAAAAGCAGTGATCAAGTCTCAGGGAATAGATATTCTCTCATGAAACATAATACAGCATGAAATGGAGAGAAAGAAGATCCTACGCTTTTTACCAACAGCTCCTTGACAACAAGGCTGAGTGTAAGCAGATGTTGCTGCATAACCAAGCCCTTTGTCCATATAGGCCTTAAGAGCTTAGCTTCTAATGGAGAGGTGGATGGCCCTGATTTATGCAGTTCGGCAATAAGGCTGGAAATACCTTTTTATAGCCCGGAAGATAATTATCTTCTTAACATCAGGCAGTTTGTGACCACTTCATAACATTCAAAGAGGCAAATTTACTGGTCAAAAAAGAAAACAAAGCAAAAGTTTAAGGGATTTTGCCAGGAACGTTTTCCACCCTTATCAGAGGTAAGGTCTTGAGAGACAACTTTTGAGCCTAAAGTGAAAGTTCCAGATCTCAAAGCAACTTGTTTGAAGCATTGTGAACTGCAGAGGTCGGTAGGTGAAATTCTAAGTACTATGGAGCTCCTTTTTCTCTTAGTGTTTTCTCTCTCTTTGCATCTCGGATCTGTTTTTTCTGGCATGGTACAAAGGCCAGATGGCCCTATCATGAGCTATCACAGCTTCCATGTATTTTTTGAGGTCCAAATCCTGGCTGAGAAGAAGAGCGAAGCAAGGCGTGCAGGTAGGATTCACCCTGTGGTAAACTGTCACAGGTACCTGTTCACCAGCTGCCCTTCAGCTTTGCATCCTGATCCACATCAGCCCAGGGATATTGCTGCCTATTAGCAGAGGGGATGGAAGCAGATGATCTTTAAGTTCCATACCAACCCATTCTAAAATCCCACACCAGGAATTACTCCCTTTATCCTCAAAGCTGATGTAAAGTCTTAAAATGCTAATGGGAGTGCTGTGCTCTGGCTGAACAATCTTCTGCACAGGCAGAAGAAGCCATTTTGTCCATTTTATATCTTGGGTGTTTTATATACTGAGTAGACTAGGGCAGGCAACACAGTTGCACTTTCTCATTTTTTGCTGGAGCAGACACTGGTTGCTATTTGTTTGTCATGACATTGCATGTTTAGACTCCAACCATAAGTTTGAAAAAGAGAGCTACCTCCTTTTCCTAAAAAATGCAGCTTGTTTAAAAATAATATATCAAGACAATATAAACAGGACGGAGGAAAGTTTTATTAGCAAAACTGCAATATCATCATGATGATCTTTCTGAATGTTGTGACTGATTCCAAACTTGTTTCCCAGTGATTTGTTGATGATAAATGCATAATTCCGACCGGAATACAAATCATTGCAGAAATGAACTGATAAAATATTATGCAAAGGACAAGTAACTGGTAACTTCAGGCAAAGTCACATTTTCTGTAATATTTATGACTGCAAATTGTGGAAATGTACTTTATAGGTTTAAGTGTTGAACACTTTGGGTTTTGAACGTGACAGAAACACACATTTCTGATCAGAACACGGAGTGCCAAATTATTGGGAAAAAACATTGATACAATATTATATATTTGCAAATATCAACTGCAGATAAAGTCACTATTGTGATATTTTTACTGCATATATTAAAAATATACTTTTTCAGTTTAAATGTTATCTATTTTCTCTTTCTTATCTGACAGGATAAATAATATTTACCTGGTAATAACAGAAAAAGATATTTTTAAGGAAAGAAATTTCAATAAAGTGCTTAATTCATAAGTTCTTGCCAAATTAGTATGAAATAACAAAGTTTAAAGGAAGGATGTTTTGATGTCACTATAAACAAAAGGGGTTTTAAATTATGCTTCATGATTTCAGTTTTCTTTTCACACTGTCTACCTAACATTGCTTTTGTAATTATAGAAAATTTTCAGTACTGGGTTAAATAATGCCCTTAACATAATATGTTTCCCAGTTTAAAAAAGTCATGAATAAGTGGTAAAGATGCAAATTCTGAATCATCTGAGTCATATTTCACTGCCATTTGTCATAAAGAAATGCACCCATTGTTTGTTTTAAATCCTTTTTACAATGCTTTCAGACAGAAAGAAGTCAAATCACATATAACACCAGATCAACAAAAAGCAAAGGTCAGTGTTCATCATGCTGGTTTTTAAAGGTGGTAGGTCAATGTGCAAAACTGTGGGATTTCTGAAAATAAAGAAACACATCTTTGAGGAAACTGGAAAAGAGACATCTTGTTTTAAAGCATTTATTTTAAAAGACAAATACCTCCATAACAACCAGCCCTTGATGTCACTGACACAAGAAACCTGCAAAAGTCATTAAGGCTGTCCCAGTGAAGCTCCTACTGTTGCTCCACTTTAGGGTGAGTGTAAGCATGCCTAAAATTAAATTACTTTGAAATAAAGTTAGAGCACTAAGTAATATCCTGCTTTTGACTCAGCAGGGATTCCCGTGAGAAAAAAAAGTGGGCAAAGACAGCTTAAAAAGACAGACAAACATATTTACCCCTAGGTGGAAGGTACAAATTAAATTAGCTTGCCACAAAAGGGAGATGTTTTCTCCTTCTGTTCAGATGTCATGGTAGTGAGGAAACATCGTCTGGGGCCAAGTGAAATGGCACAAATGCATTCTACTAAGCTACCATTCATCCTGTTCCAAGGACTAAACAGAGCACATAAAAGAACAGCACTGCTGAAACACTTCCTAGTTACCAAATGGGGACTTACAGAGGAACATGGGAGAGGAAGGTGGGGATATTTCCAGCATGGATTTCACTGTTGGGGTGGGAATGACAGAGGATTTCATTGACCTGATGAGGCTAGATATAAAATGCCATTGTCATAGTCTGATTGCCCCTTTGCTTTGAGGGGAAGCATCACACAGTGTTTGGTGTGAATATGGAAAGGTGTACCACAAAACCTTTCCTCTCTGTCTCTAAAGCTGGAAGACAGTAGAAATACTTCCTGAGAGTCAAGTATATCTTTTATTGTGCTTCATTAATATGCATAGTTTTGGCACTCAGTAAGGTTCAGCTGGTACGCTTTCCAGTATCTCATTCTTTATTTATATGAGACTGGGAGGTGTGACCTACGGAGCCAGTTGGCTGTCATGAATTGGAATCTTCATTGAGCCTTGTGAATTATGCATTGACTTCTTATAAACCAAGATCCACGGCTGATCCAGCAAGGACTCTTAACTGCTTCCCATTAGATTGAAAGATCCACACATTCGTAAAAAACATACATGTGTGCTATACGCTGCAGAAATCGCTCTGCCAGTAATCCAGGGAAGTGCTTGGGGATTTTGTGTATCATGCTCAACAAAGTCTGTATAATCTTTGTTTTTGTATTTATTTGAAGAGTTTTAGAGTTGAATTTCTGCTCTTGGAAGTCACATTTGCACTGTGTTTGTCTAGATTTTGAGCTTTCCTTCCAATCATTCAGCAGCCTGTACAACAAATTGGTTTTTTTGTCAGGCTTAGAGGTCTGCATCTGGCAAGAAACCTCTTTATATAGATATCAAGCTCTACCTTTTGTAGAGAGTTCAGTATTAAGATCCCTCAAGAATACAGATATTCACAAAAAGAGAGCTGATGCTTTTGTGCAAGGTCATTTTTTATTCTGTTGGATGAGGCTAAACATTATACAAATGCTAGATTAATTTTCAACCATTACTTCCCAGTTCTATAGGCATTAAGGTTATATTTGTCTTTGTGGTTTTGAAATAAAGTTGAATGCAAAGATTTTATTCTCTAAAGCTAGTGGTCAGGATTTTATATGTATTTTGAAAGCACAAATTATATATATTTTCCTTAAACACTACTATTCACCTAGAGAAGACTTAAAAGAGAGACAAATGGTTAAAATACATATTTTTTTTAAAATCTGGGAAATTTGACATGTCAAGATTAACAAAGGATTCTAGTAGTCTTGGTCACTTTAATAACATCAGCAGGTCTCAGTACAGAAAAGTTACCTTGTCACCTTATGGCATTTTATCTTGAGATTTGTAGTTGCAGTATTACCTACAAGCCAAGACTGTAAAAAAATCTAAAGCAAAACAAACAATCAAACAAAAACAAAACAAAACAAACAACTTCTATTGAAAAATCCCTGTGTCATTTTTCCATTTGCCAGGAGGGGTTATGCACCAGATTTAAGTGATAGTCTTTCTGCTGAAGCATACCTGCCAAAGTGAGTAGCAACTCTATGTGAAGCAGCTGGGAGAAGTAAAGCTCTTCTTGCACAATATGAATTCACTGCATTGTTTGTGATAAGTTCTGTGACCTGGCCTGAAAGTGGATAGCCTGATCTATGAAAAGGTCATGGGTGAGCCCTGTGTAAAATGGTATTGTTTACAGTTTTTTTAGTGAAGAGATTAGCTGTCATTTATTTCCACATACCTTAACAAGAGCTTTGAAGGTTCCCAGCAAGAGCATGTTCTTTTCTCTTTCTCAGCCTGTCACATACTTGTCAGATTCAATAAAATTCCTTACCTGAATTATGCAGATTAAGTTTTGTTGGGTCCAGCACCCATCATTGTTCATCTCCACTACAGCTGAAACTTCTAGCAGCCCTCTTGCTTATACTGCCTGATTTCAACACTCCTTGGGTCAAGACCTTTCAACCTCAGGGCTTGACTTATGCCACAACCGTTTGACAAATCATCCAGGCCTTCACAAAAGCTGGTTGAGCTCCAAAGTGACTGCTCTCTAGACATCACTGTTTCACTGTTTTGACATTTCCTTCTCACTTTTCCTCTCAATAATCAGACAAAGGAAGAAAAAGACATTTGTGTCCAAGGAATGCTTTCATTTAGGGCTGTGATAAATGGCTACCATTTCCAACAAGCTATGGTCCCACTGTAGGAGGAAGTTTCTTCACAAGGACAACTACCCACTTTCAGCTTTCACAGGGAAGAGGGTATGTGAGACATCTTCCACTGTAAAATCTGCACAGCGCATCTATTGATCTCATATAGCTTTTCATCCAAGCAATGTAAATAGTTGAGCAAGGTATCCAGATATGCCATTCATAAATTCACATGCACAGGACAATGCTGAATGTTTAACATGTTTAGTATAATGGATGGAAGAGCAGACCAAGCTGAACTATATACATGAAAAATATATATGGTAGAAGCTAAGAAAAAAGCACACTACTTCCATTTATTTAAGGATTCTGGAGTTTGTAGGATAGAGAGAAAAGACAGGAACTTTTAATTCCAACAGTTACTCAGATTCTTTTTTTTTTTCTTTGATCTATTTGTTTTTCAGCTTTAGTCTCACAATTTATGATCTGCAAAGTGTAAGTATATTTACAGATACTTTAAAGTTTTTGGGACTCTCCATGTGAAGAGCTCTGCATGAAGCCAAGACATTATTGGAAGCAATATCAATTATAGCATCATTCTTCTACTAGGTGTCTCCAATTTAAAACAGTGCTTAATTCTGAAGAGCTAATTCTTATCAGTGCTCATCCCTTCTGCCCATTATTTTTCATGCATTTATTTCATGTAACACTACTTTATTGGACTAATAATGATGTAATATATTAGTAGAGCATGAAAACTTTGAAAGTATTTTTAAGGCATTCAGATCAAAATCTTATAGTTGCAGAAGTTAGTATGATTAAAACAAAAATGTCATTGTAATGTCAAACACTTCTTAATAGAAAGAACTGCCAACCATGTTATCATAAGCTTCTTTCAGATTATTGTGTTAATGCTTGTTGTTCCATTAGAAAGAATGACTGCCAAACGTGAAATGATTGAAACTGTGTGTGATTTAGTTTCTAAAGCTGCAGTGAGGAATTAGTTTATTACAGTTTATGGTACGGTTAATCTGTCTCTTCTGTTCATGGTAAAGCATTAATCACAACATTACCAAATCACATTATCAAATCATTCAAATTATTTTTATGTTCTGGTACTATAATAAGATTATTAAACCAAGACTACCCTTAAAGTTCTGTGGATAATATATTCCCCTTCTCTTCAAGGCTCGTAATTAAGAACACAACAAACACAAGTATCTTCTGAATATTTAATTTAGTGTGCCATCTCAGGACACTACTGTTCCTCAAGAAAGGAGATAGCTAGAGTGCATTACTTATAATCAGAATATATGTGTTGAAAGGGATCCATTGGGATCATCAAGTCCAACAGCTGACCCTGTGTAGCACACCCCAAGAATCACACCATGTGCCTGAGAAAATTGCCCAGATACATCTGGAGTTCTGATAATAGGGTAGGTTAGATCCATTTGCAGTGTATTTTTTCTTAAGTATGAAGAATATGGGGAAAACAATTGCACCTAGAAATGTTGGCTTTCAAGAGATTGAAGTCTCCCTTCTCATTTCCATTGTGCATCATGTAAATAAACCCATAATGCAATTATTTTGGAATCAACCCTACTATTAACTAAAAAAATTCCATTGATTTGACAACCCTACTATTAACTAAAAAAGATCCATTAATTTGACATGAGAAAGGAAAGACTCTCTTAAGTTTTCTGTGTTAGTGTGCTGGACTGGAGAGACTTATGTACACAAAATGACAGCTCCAGGGCTGGAAGCAGCACACATTCCAGCTCACACTTCCTTTCCAATAAATGTGAATGTATTCAGTAGTGGAGCGGAACAGGGTGGGAAACCATGGAAACCTGTCTGGGAAACTTAACTAGTATAGCATTACTGAAAACAGATAACCAGGCTAAACCAGTCATTGCAAATTTAATTATGCTGACAAGGAGCACAGCCACGTCCACACTCCTTTCTCAGAAAAAGCGTCACACTGTTGTTAGGATCTTGATATGTCTTTACCTATTGAACTCAGTCAGATGCAAACTGGTACCTTCCTAGTTCTGTGAATATCACAGTTCATGTTTTCGGGACATGGTCACTATAAGTCTTCCTCTAGCTCTCTTGGATGTGCAGGATCTTGGTTTGTGCGACTTGCCTATACTTACCTTTACCCTTTTCTTAGTTTCCAACTCATATCTCTACTCAATGTATTCATTGCCAGTTTTAAGGTCTTAAATGTCTATTTGCAAATATTTTGAGGCTTTCATTTCAACAAACCATGAACTGGTCCTAAAGTAGTGTGATAAGCATTAAAATAAAATCCCCATCAGAGGCTGTCTCGATAAAAAAAGGACTGGGTAGTTTGACCACTGTCAAAATTAGAGAATTGTAGAATTTCTATTGCTACATGTGTGCATAGTTGTGTAATAAGCATGATATATTCTACAACAGGGAGTCAACACTGGTGGATGAGGGAAGAGCAACAGATATCCTCTGCTGGACTTGTGCAAAGCAATTGACACTGTCCTGCATTACATCTTTGTCTCTAAAATGGTGAGGAATAGATTTCATGATGTTGTGGGTTGACCCTGGCTGGGTGCCAGCTGCCCACTAAGTCACCCTTTCCCATTGTGATAAGTGGGAGAATAAGATGGAGAACAACCAGTAGGGTGAGATAAGGCAGGTTTTTTACAGTAAAAGAAAGAAATAAGCAGAGATCTCAGTGAACATGGGCCAAAGAGAAAAAAAGTCAATCTCTACTTCCCATCAGCAGTGATGTTTAGACCCTTCCTGGGAAGCTGGGCTTCAGTACACAAAACAGTTTCTCCAGAAGGCAAACATTGAAGAGTCATGAATTCCCCCCACCTCCTCTCTCCTTTAGCTTATATATCTGAGATGATGTCATACAGTATTGAATAACCCTTTGGCTAATTCAGGTCAGCTGGCCCGATTGCGTTCCCTCCCAAGATCTTGCCGACTCCCATCCCCTTTGAGAGGGGAAGGAGTTTTGAGGGACAGCACTGCTCAGCAGTACAATGGTCTGTTATCAACACCCTTCCAGCTACCAATGTGAAGCACAGCACTGTGAGGGCTGTGAGCTTTACTTTGGTCAGACCCAATACAGATGGACAGATCATTCAAAGTATAAGGAGCAGCTGTATGGTCTTGCTACAAAGAAAACTTGACAGTCTTGAGAGATGTGCCTGAGTGAACCTTATGAAGTTCAACAAGGCCAAGCCCAAGGTCCTACCTATGGGTCAAGGAAACTCCAAGCACAATACAAATTGGATGTAAAACAGATTAAGAGCTATAGTGAGGAGAAACTCTTGGGAGTGTGGCTGGATGAGAACCTTAACATGACCCAACAATGTGATGCTGCAGCCCAGAACAAAGTATGCCCCAGTCTGTATCAAAGTCAACATGGCCAGAACAGTGAGGAAGGCAATTCTCCCTCTAATCTGTTTCTCTAAATTCCCACCTCGAGTACTATGTGTAGCTCTGGGAAGGCCAACATAGGATGAAAGTGGAACCGTTGGAGTCCTGAGGAAGCCATGAAGATGATCAGAGGGCTGGACCATTTCTGCTCTGAAGACAGACTGAGAGACTTGGGGCTCTGGAGAGCCCTTAAAGCAGCTCTAAGTATATAAAAGGAGCTGTGAAATAGCTGGAGAGGGATTTTTGACAAGGGTTCTTAAAGATCAACTAATTCCACTCTCTCTGCCATAGACAGAGACACTTTTCACTTGATCAGGCTGCTCGGAGTCCCATTTAACCTGATCTGAATGCTTCCAGGGCTGGGGCAGCTACCACTCCTCTGGGCAACATGTTTCAGTGCCTCACCACTCTCATTGTAAAAAAATTATCCTAATATTTAATCTAAACCTAATTTTTTTTCATCTTGAAGCCATTACCTCTTGTTCTGTCACTAAAATATCCTTCTAAATTGTCTCTCTTCCTCTGTTTTATAGATTTTCTTTAGGTACTGGAAGGCTGCAATAGGTTACCCTGAAGCCTCATCTCCAGGGCGAACAAGCCTTATTCTCTTAGACTTCGCTCTTAGGAGAAATGCTCCATCCCTCTAATCACCTTGGTGGCCTGCTCTGCACTCACTCCCTATTGGAGAGTTGTTGATGTCCTTCCTATGCTGGGAATGCCAGACCTGAGTACAGTACTCCAGATGAGGTCTCATCATGGGAGTGAATTAGTATTTTGGAGTCCCCTCCCTTAACCTGCAGGCCACACTACTCTGGATTCAGCCCAGGACACTTTTGACTTTCTGGCCTGTGTTGATATCAGAGTTGCCCCAACCCAGGTGGAGCACCTTGCACTTGGTCTTATCATATAATCTTCACTATATTCTCATGGGACATTTCTCAAGCTTGTTCAGGTCCCTCTGGATGGGATTCCTGCCTTCAGGAGTGTCAAGTGCATCTCTCAGCTTGGTGTCATCTGCAAATTTGATGAGAGTGCACCCAATCCTTCTGTCAATGTCATTAATAAAGAAGTTAAATAGCACTGGTCCCAGTATGGAGTCCTGAGGGACACCACTTGTCACTGATCAGGATTCTGAGCTGTCAACCACTACTTCCTGGATGCAACCATCCAACAAATTTCTTACCTAATAGTCCACCAATCGAATCCATCTCTCTTCACTTTAGAAAGAAAAATGTTGGGGGTGGCTGCATCAAAGACTTTACAGGAATACAGATAAATGCAACAGGTAGCAATTCCTTTGTCCACTGATGTAACCACTCCATGCAAGACAAAAATAACATTAAATCATAAGCCAAGGCTACTTGTATAAAAGCAACAAAATTAGCAAACATTAAAAAATATTTTAACACTATATATGAATAGTAGTTCACCTCATGTTTGCAGACAAAATGTTTCTAGAAAATGAATTTTTAATCATGTTTTCTTCACAAATTCCTTGTGTACACATTTTTAAATTTTAACAAAGACTAAATATAATAGTCACAGTTTATTTTTGCCTCTGTATTTTAGTAGATTATAGAGAAGATATTTATATTCCTAAAGTGGATGGACCCAGCCTGTGGTCACCACAGTTTTCTTCACTTCTAAACACACAAAATCCAACTCCACCTGTTTCTACACATGCCTCAGTTACCAATAGCAATAGTTCTTGGCACCAAAGACCCATTTTAACCCAGCTTTAATAGAATTGATAGAAATGCCCCAGCTTAGAGAAGCTATTTACACACTATCTGCTTGTACCTATTACACACTTTGCCTTTCTTTGTTCTTTCAAGATATGTTTTCTGCACCTATCCAAAGCAGGTACTCTTCTGCTTGACGACTTTTCTTACCTGAACTTACTCTGACAAGTCCAGTGGCCATGGGTCAGCAGAAGACATGGTGAGTTCTGGTTTTCCCTGTGCTGATGAGTCAGGAGATGTTACTGATGAAGGTGTGTTAACTATTGAGAGGTTAAGACTCAAAATTCATCACACATACAGACAAAAACAGAAAACAGAGAATTGGTGGACATCTGGCCATGTAATATATGACCCTGAGTCTGTTTCTGGACCTCTGCATCCAGTAGGTAAAGCTGTTCCCATATCATTTCTGGTCCTGTTGGTTGGGTACCTGTGAGGAACTTACATTTGAATGAGCTCCTACAGACAGTTTAAAAAGACTTGTGTAAGAGATTGAAAGATAGTTTTCTAAGCAACATATGACAAGACACCGCACATGACTACATCTAGTCCAAGATTCAGCTACAAGAGAGGAAACTGGAGACATGCTTTTACTCTGCATTTTTCAAAATCACAAATACCAGTTCTGCAGCTATTGTTTTCACTGATATGTTGCACCTGTTCTATTGTACTAACTGCTTCAACAGTCATACTTATGTGAACTTACAGATCGCAATTTTGGACCTAATGAGTGAAATCTTGACATTGTAATTGTAAAGAACTTCATAACACAACAAACTCCTTAAGATACATAGAAGTGTCTTAATTGCTTTAGTTTCAACATTTTACATTATGCTGGAGCAGCCCTCTCATTAAGGGTAGAAATGAGCTGAGACACAGACTTCTTATTTATCACAGCATGAAAAGGGTCCTGATTTACTCCTCTTTACAACTCAGTTATCCTGACTCCAACTATGCACTGACTCTGGCTACAGCAAGCTCCTACTGTAGGTTTCCCTTGCAGCCTCTGTCTGCTGGTTATTTCCTGCTATAACTACATACGTCTGCAAACATATGACTTTGCAAATATATGAATGCAGACTTTTACCCTAGCTAGACTGTGACTGCAAGTTCCAACAACAGGCTCTAACTGCAGACCAGACCGACCTCACAGCACTGATTCTCTCTCCTGTTTTACCCAGTCTTTCATGATTGTTCCTTCAGCACCTCCTTCCGCAGGATTATTCCTCTTCCTCCAGGTCTTGCCTCAAGGTCCTCCAGTCTCTCCTTCTTCCAGATCCTTTCTCTGACCAGCTAACCCACCCCTTTTATCACACTTATCCGTTTTGCAACCCATTAAGGACAAGGCTCTTCATCTTCTTTGGTATTCAGTACAACTGTGGTTTATCAGGGGTGAGGTATCCTGTAATCCTTTCTTCTACACCTACACATACTAGTTTTAAAAAAACCAAACACATTTATTCCTGCAGCACCTCTTGAAATTTAAGAGTCATAAAATCTGAATATTCTGTATCAGATGACTTCTGGAGAGGGGAACATCCACAGGTGCTCACAGCAGTGAGGTGTTTCCCAGGGCCATTATAACACTATCACAGGATAGGACCAGTGTCTCTTCCCAGTCAAACACCAGGCCGCTGCCAAGACAGCAGTGCAGTGACATCACAGATTGCCCATATGTTGTTTGAAGATCATGTATGCATCAAAACCAGTAATTTGGTCAGCTCTAGTGTAAGAAATCAGAGTAGCTTCTTCCCTGCTGGCCTTGAAAGATTTGTAGATTCAGTTTCTATTAGCATCCCATATTTCTGTGAATAGCTTATATGACATATTGCCAAAGGTCTAATGTTTGTAAACCATGCTGGCCCACCAGAGCAAAATAGTTAAACATAGATGGAATTACACTTTTTAGGGAAATATTCTCACCATTTCTATTACATTTATTGAACACAGAGAACAAGGGGAAAGCTACTTGATAAGAGTGATTAATTTTAATTTTCATTTTATTCTCAAACGTCATTTTGCATTAATGGAATACCTTTAAGACTTCACAACTAGTCCTTCTGTACAGGACCAAACTGAGTTCTACATGAATATAAGTACAGAGGAACTACTACTATCTTCAGTTATTCCTTCCTTAGTGTTCCCAGAAATATGTTTTTTTAAATCAGATAAGCTTCATTCGAACATTCTATACCTTAAAAGACCTGATATGTATAAAGGAATTACCATTCCTTGTGATCAAACATATGTCCTAATCCTCAGCTGGTGTAAATGTGAGTAATTACATTGACATCTCAAATGTAGCCCATACTTAATGGTGTTCATAAAAGCCTCTAATAAGATCCCTGTCATATGAATTATTCTTCTGTAATACACACAATAATAGGTTTGGTGTAGTTCCACTTATAAATGTAGCCTGTTAAGAAATTGGAAAAATACTGTGTCCTGAACATGGTAAAAAACATACCAAAAGTGACCAGGACAATCTACAAAAAATTAACTAGAATGGATGGTAGGCTACAACCATTTAATTGCCAAATGCTTAATATTAGTCAATTAAAAGGCTATAAAATGTGATTATTGAACACAAGGTATTTTAGAATAGTATTTCCATGCAGACACACTATATCTCTTGGTATATCTCATGCTGGAGTGTGAACTTACACAGTATTGCAGTCCTAGTGACAGCAGAAACATGTGGGTGATTACATCCTTTAAAACAAGCTGTATGGAATAGTATTAATTCTCTAATCAGTAAATCACTTCTGCCTTTTCACAACAGAAAGTGAAAAGATATATTCTAGTACAAGGAAAAGTAATACAAATTCAATTAACTTGTATCTGAAACCATATTTAACAGCAAAGATGTTTAAAGATTTCATTCCAAATTAATGAAAAGAGAAAATGCCTGCAAAAGATGTGCTACTTTTGACAAGCTTGCATGAAGAAAAGCAATTTTTACTATGCTGTCTGTTGTGACTTTCTAAGTTTTTCACCTAGTAAAATCTACAGATTGCTAACTATTAAACGCACTTAACTGTGGCTAATGCAAAAGCATTTTTATTTAGTTACATTTGAACTGGAGTCAAATCTCTAATTTATGTACTGGATTTTCCCTTTTGATCTTTTGCTGAAGTTCTGGCGTGGATAATGTAGTGAAAAAATGAAGAAAATAAAAGAGAAATAAAGGAAAAAATATGTGATAAGGGAGAGTTAGGGAAGGTGGAGAAGAACAAAGTGGAAAGTTATCTAATAATGTAGGGCTAAGAACAAAATAGTGGGAAATATATAAAAAAGGAGTTTAATAAAGGAGGTTTGCTAGTATAAATAAAAAGAAATACTAGAAAGGAGGAAGAAACAGTTCAGGGGAAAAAAAAACAAAAAAAAATTAGGAACAGGGAACATACAAAGAAAATAAGGTTTTTTTAATAAAAGAAAGATGAATCTAAGAGGTTTCAAAAAAAAAAAGTGGAGTATTTGTTTCTAACTTATACACTCTTCTCCTCTCTGGCCATCCTCATGCATCTCCAAATTTCAGTTGAGTTATAGAGGTAGAAGTGTTAAAATAACTTTTCCAAATCAACACTGAGATTTTTGGTAGACCATCCATGGGAAAGCAAACTTCAGTGTGATATTTTATAGCAAATCCTGAAGTTAAACAAGACCTACAGAACTGACAACCTCATTTCAAGGCTCTGCTGGGGCCTGAGTCACCATTTTAGAGCATCCTACACCACAGTGATGAACATTTCATACCCGTGATTCATCTCCCTCCTTACTGCCTTCTCACTTTCATCCATGAGCAGAGTTCTTTTTCAGCTTTCACAATCTTCTGTTACTCTATTTAAAGAGTTCTGTCCAAGAAATTCTCCTGTCCAGAGTTCATGTAACAGCTGATTGCACAAAGCATGTGACAGATGAACCTCAGCAGAGATCAAATGTCTTCGTGTCATCCAACTTTTTCATAAGCCTTTTTCATGTTTCTGTTCTATTCTTATATGTTTTTAGAGATGAATCATAGATCGACAGTGTCTTTGTAGGAAAGCCACATACAACACTAGGAAGAAACTCTCATTCTTCAAAGATCTTCAGAAATTTGCCTTGGAGCCACCTCGGACTTCTGCAGTGTTACATAGTCAAAGGTCTGCAGCCACCCACGTATTTTCCATATTTGTTTTGTCACAATCAAAGTTTCAATTTCTAGCCCCTTTGTTGTCATCTTTGTATTGAAATCTTTCTCCAAGTTTTTTCTTCTTTCTTCCCTGTCAGTTGTCACCATTTTTACCTCCTTCCAAGACCATATTTGTCTTGGTACCATCAGTATAACATCTCTTTCCTCTCCCACTGGGTACCTTAAAGAGCACAATTTCTTCTCGCCCTGTCTGAGAAATTTCAATGGAACATGAAACCAATAAAATGGCTTACCAGTTAGAGGGTATAATTTTCTGTAAATAAAGATGTTTTATGCTAAATTTAAACTTTCTTGCCAGTTCTAGATTATTTGAATACTCTCTTAATTTTTTTTTCTCAATGGAGAGCTAAATTCCATAGAATTATTCCTAGGTCTGATCTTATACAATCTCTTTTCTCTTTGCTACTCTTTTGGCCTTCAACCAGTTAAGATTATTCTGCTCTGCCCTACTTGCAGACTTCTTTTCCTTCCCCTTCTCTTTCCTTTTTCCCTTCCCCTTCTCCCTCTCCCTTCCCCTTCTCTTTGCCTTTCTCTTTCCTTTCCCTTTCTCTTCTCTTTCCTCTGTTTTTTTTTTTTTTCCCTCTCCCCATCCCTTCAAATCAAGTTTGTTTTAAAAACAGGGGGATCACTAGAGAAAAAACATTTTAAAATCTCCACAGTTTTCCTTTTGTCTTTTTCAATCATGATTTCAGATCATTTTTGAAACTATCATGATCATGACATCAGAGGATGTGTCGGTCTAATTATATGCTTACATGTAGGATTGCAAGAAGGGTATCAACTATGATAATTTTTTTTTATAATATCTCCCAAATGAGCCTTCAAAATGATAAGAGAGATAAAACCCTCTTTTTTCTTCAAAAGACAAGAACTTTACTCATATCACACTTGCCCCTTGCCACTTTTGTATTTCTACAGTTGCCAGCAGTAGGTGTTAACCTGTTTTGAAACCTTGTCATAATTGGGAAATAAGAAAATACTTACTTTTTTTTTTATTTGGAAGTAAAAGAGAGGTCAGGTTTACTTTCTGATGTTGGAAACCGCTAGCTTTCTTTTCAAGTAGCAAAATGTGTGAGTGGAAGGAGGGCTCAGCAATCACAACTTTTAAACCACAGCAGATGAAATCTATCCTCTCCCACACACAATTCTTACTTTAGGTAAAAAAAGAGTGTGACTGTTGTTATTACATACAGACGCAGACAGCATCTGCTATTCTGAAGGGTGAAAACGTCCCATACCTTTGCAGCAGTGGAGATAAAGCATTCAGGTTTTCATTCCCAGTAAAGTTTTTCTGCAAACTGGAAGCTCATTTAAATAAACTCTATTTCCATCCATGCTGCAGCTCTCATGATGCAGGGAATTCACCCCAGTCAAAGAATGACTGTTTCTCAGATAGTTTGGCGACCCAGCAGGCAGGGGCTTCTGTTTCTTGAAATGGACATCCAGAAATTCTTCTTGATCAGGACAATCCAGGACACTCTGAATGGCCAATAAATTTTTTTCTCTGCATTGCACAGTGAAACAGACAACCACTTCTACTCAGACATCTTGAAGTCATAAAAGGGCAACAGAAAGAACCCAAAGAGTTCTTGTTGACTAAAGCTCTCTGCCGGTGAACAGTAGAGACAGTAAACTTTTCTTTAATTCCTTTATTCAAATTCCTGTTACATATGTGTTTGAAAATACAAGTTTTTCCTAACTACATGTCAGAGTCCATTTACATTGAATTGATATATTCCTCCATTGAGTATCACTCCCATGTAATACTTTTTTTTTAAAGCCATGCTGCCATCATTTCTCCTGTATTTCTCCTGTAAGTTGTTGTCGTCTTATAAGAAGAATAAGTGAAAACACTGATCCTGGTCTTATGGGAACCAATGGAAAAATGTCCCATAGGCTTCATTGCAATAGGATTAGACTTTAAAATAGCTAATATTTGACTGAATATGTAGAACAAAAAAGAGCCTCTATAAAAGAGGTTTCTCTGAGAAACTCCTTTTAAAATACAGATCCAGAGCTAGTAAAATGATGATCACTAAGACAGTTTGCAAAAATGTTATACTTGGTTTTTCATATAATTTATCCTCTGTAGGCTAGCATTTGTGTATTGTTGATCTGAGATGAAGGAGTTTTCCTCCTGAAATATTGTTGATTAAGATGTTTTATTATACAAAATATGAAAATGTAGAGGTGGCATTTGAATTTCTAAAAACTCTTTACCTTTGGGCAGATTTAGAAGTCCAAAGATGTGTTTAAAGAGTAAATTTACTTGCTTTGTAACATTTGAGGAAAATCTTTATAGAATTAACTCCCTATATCTTAGGAAAACAGACTAATGTCTTCTGCTTGTTCTGATAGCCTCCCTTTAATTTCTTCCTCTTGCCCCTCAATTTGTGCTTTTTTCAAAACTTATTCTCAGTTATTTTTTTCTCTTGATGGAGATTTTTCTTTATCCCCACGTCTGCTGTCTAGCCAGGACATGATGCCTTTTTTCACACTCCGCATATGCAGTCCAGTAAAAATGTGGCAGATTCCAGAGCTCAAGTGTTCCAAAATGTGAAGCAAAACAGCTGCACTTAATCACTTGCATAAGGAAGAGTTTTGGACCTTCAGTTTCACTTCTCATCTGCCTGGAATCCCATATTCTCTGAGTCCAGACAGAGTGACAGGAAGTGTCAGAGGTCTTTGATGTATGGACATCACATTCAGAGTCAGTGGAGGAGACCCTTATTTAACAGCTGCTTATTAATGTTTTTTAATTTGATATAACTTCCAGACATTTTAAGTGTTGTTCCCCCAGAGAGAAGCACACCATCTTTAGCAGTCATTTATCAAGCTAGAGTTAATTCAAATTATGGAATTGAATGGGTGTTTTATGCATCACTTACCTATACAAGTCACAGAGAATATCAGGCATACAGCTGCTTGCAGAGACAGAGTCCATTGCCTTTTTTTCGTTAATCCACCTTGAATGTTGCCCCATGAGGATTACATTTCCTCAAAGTGTGCTGTAGCTTTCACTTGAAAGGTCTTCTTGAGCTGAACTATCTAACTTTTTACCTTGATGCATCTTGGGCAAATCAAGTTTGCAAAGAGTAAGTCTGTAAAATGGTGCAGCAGACTATATGACCACCACATAAGATCCTCCTTATCTGATCAACCAGATTGTCTCACATAATGAATTAGAAGTCTGGGTGTGAGCAAATAGTTTTGTCCTGGTGACATATGACACACGGAAGAATTCACAAACTTTCTGATTCACAAGAGAAGGTTAAGAATTAAATTAATGGAAAACAACAAAAAGCCAGTTCTGCCCCAGTGCATACCTGTCTTTCAAAATCTTTCCGTTCAAGATGACATTTTGAAAAGTATGTGGAGACAAAAGGTGACAGTCAACGTTGGAATAAATAAGTAACTGTGGTGAATGAGCTTTCAAAAAAAAAAATGTAATTGCTGAAGGACAGTTATATGTATTCTATTAAGCATTGCCATTGTGTTTATTTATTTAGATGTGATATATTTCTGTTGAATGGTTTAATTTGAACTTTGCCACAACATTTTCTCAAACTGATCTATGTGATCTGTGGGGCTTCATAATGTGAACAGGGCAGAAGGCAATACTGGATGTTCAGGGCTTTCAAACCAAGCACAAATGCAAATATCAGTCAGTATTCACCATTCTATCCTTCTACAGTTCAAGTGCAGGAACGATTATCCCCATCAATATTTACTGGCCCCATTTTAAACAGGCAGTTCCACACGTACAGGCAATAGTCCTGTTAAAATGCTGTTAATTTTCAAGCATAGAGGCTGAAATGGACAGAGTTACTGGAAATGAGCAGAAATTAACTTCCCCAACGTAAAATACACTCAGTAGCCTCTGAATTATGAAATTACATTTTTTCCATGATTTTGTTTGGTGGATTTAATCTGGCCAATCCTCTCCACTCATCTCTAGAATGTGTCTTTTTCAATTTTTTTCTGGAGTTCATTGTAAAAAAGCCTAGATTGCCTCTTTCTCTGGTTGGTGTCTGTGAAGTCAGAAAGGAACATAGCACTGAGGAGAGCTTATTTATTTGATTTTTTTCTCAATTTAGCTCCTAACAAAGCCATATTTATTTCCTTAGATCCTCTGTTTTGAAATAATTCAGAACTTGGTCTGGTTTTGATTCCTTCTCTATTAATTAAGAATTAATTGCATATGACAGAAGACACTGGTTTTAGCCACCCGAAAGAAATGGGCTTGCCACTGTAAAAGCACATGAATTTAGAAGCATAACTTTTCAAGACACTCCCCCTACTAAACCTGTATCATAGTGTTAATTTTTGAAATCTTTTATTTTAAATAGCGGTCTGCCAAATATATATATATGTCAAAGTTAACTTATATATATATATATATATATAAAAGTTTAAGTACTAGAATTAAGAAATTGCTTAGGAACATGCAGGGACTAAAAGCAATGGAAACAAAAGCTTCCTTATTGTTCACAGGCTAAATACAGCATACAGCAGCTGCACTGCATGCTAAGCCCATATTAGCCTCTTTATGACCTCAGTTTTGACCTTAAACAAAGTTTCTTGCTCCATTTAAAAGAAGGTATTTTTCTTTCTAACCTGACTTCTCATGAGGTTCTTTTGAATGCAACTTTTAGTTAGCCTCATGGAAGTAAGCTAAATATCTGAGATTGATATTACAAATTTCTTCATTTATGGGAAGATAAGACCATCTTATATGAAGTCCATGCAATGACTTTCCCTGCAATTACAAAGCCAGAAGTTGGTGCTTGACAGTTCCACAGTGTGTTTCCAGATGAGAAAACTAAGCTACCTGCTTTCACTTTAGAATGTAAATCCTACCTAGAAATTAGTTACTTAGAGTGTCCTATAGAAAACACTTGAGAACATGGTTCACATTGCTAGTGTTCTAGGATTCCTCTGTGCTCATTAGTCTGAGTAACTCTTTAATCTTGGCATGGTAACAAAATATTTAACACACTAAGATAGGAAATTGAAAGTAATAAATAGTCACCATTGTGTAATATAATGGAGAACAAATCAGTTTCCAAGTTTCTTGGTAAAGAACAGGAGAACTCACCCTATTTGAATGCCAGACTAAAGACTCATAAGGTTGATTGAAATTTTTTCTCATTGTGTTGTGTTGAACATCCAGAAGTCAAAACTGCTTAGGAATTTGCAGACTGAGAATATATTTTTCAAAGAAAATAAGAGAAAGTATAAGCAAAATACTTAACAATCTGTATTCATGATCTGTTGTCAAAGGTGAGAAAACATGTCAGCAAATCAGGTTTGGGATTCCTTTGTACAGTGTGCAAATACATCCAAAAAGGAACTTCATGTACAGTTTTGCATTTCATAGTTAGGCGCCAGGTAGTTGAAGTTTAAATGTTGCACTTGAGTGATCATTAGGCACCAGAATACCTTTTGCTCTTGCCCTTCCTCAGATAAAGATGGAAGTCATTCTTTGTTTCTATGACAACAGCATTAATTGCTGTATTACTAACAACCATATTTAACTTCAATTTGGACCTACTTCGCCCACCTACAGTCTTAGGTTTCTTTTGTTCTTGGGCAGAAATTTTTCACTTTTACTAAATCTTGTCCATTTATTACAATTTTTTATTTTATTTTGTATACAAATTATAAGTATCATAACATATTTTTTCAAATTTTCATTGACTCTTCACCAGCTTGAAATTCCGATGCAGCAAAACTCACTCAATATGTTAAAAGATCTTTCTCAACCTAAACTTTAGGACTATCTTAGGTTTTCCTGTTCTGTCTACAGTCAGGATTTTGCGTTGTCTGTGTTAAAGCCCATCAAAATCCATGAGCTTCCCCTGGAAAGGATGATGCAGTCTCTACAGAAAATAATATATGTCTAACCTGTTACTCTATTCATTTTCCCAATTGGTTTAGAAACCATTTTCTTGTAGTGAATCTGTGAATATATTCTCACTTTCCAAATCATGCATATTTTTGGTATTTGAAAATTATATTGATCACAAATTGACCATCACCCAAGATAATTCTTTCCCTAAAATTATCCTGCTCCAGCTGCATCCCTATAAGTCTGTGGAGGCTGTTGAGATTCTTCCAGAAATCCTCAGAGCTACCTGATGGCATTGCAAAACCTCTCTAGATGATTTTGAGTAGTCTTGGGAAGAAGTCCCAGCTGAAGTTGGTGGTCATGGTCCCAATTTCAAAAGAGGGCACGAAGGACCCCAGAAACTGCAGGCCTGCCAGTCTCACTTCAGTGCCTGGTGAAGTTATGGGGTCGATTATTCTGAGAGGTATCCAAAAACATCAGAAAGACAATGCGGTCATCATTCAGAGCCAGCACAGCTTCATGAGTGGAAAGTCCTGCTTATCAAACCTGATTTCCTTTTACGACATAGTAACCCACCTTATGAGTTCCCTTGATCAAGGGAAGCCAGTGGATGCACTCTTTTTGGATTTCAGAGTCTTTCAATAGTGTCTCTCCTAGTATGGATAAAATGTGCAGCACACAGCTAGATAAACACATGGGGTGGGTGAGCAACTGGCTCACGGACTCAATGATCCTTGTGGATCCCTTCCAACTCAGCTTATTCTGTGATTCTGTGACTTTTTTCATCATCCTGTTTGTTCATCCAGTTTATTGCAACATTTGCAATTCTATCTGGAGTCAAGCTTTAGAAATACATTGAAAAAGAGTGCTCCTCTGACAAATACAGCTCAAGTTTTAGGTCAAACCCTCTCAGGATTCAAATTAGCCTTGAAGCTTTCCCTGAACTGAACCTCCAAAAATTGTTTTCTCTTCAACTGGTGGTTTAAACTCCCTTAGTTTCCAGAAATGTCAAAAAAATGTATGCATTTTGGAAATCACGTTCTCCTTTCTTAGGTCTCTCTAACACACTTTTTAGGAATGTGGGACAGACTTCCCACATGTTCAGATTCTGACCAGGACAGGGTTAATTTTTGCATCAGCCAGGAAGAAGCATGGCTAGTGCACGGCTAGAAGCATGGCTAGAGGAAGCTGGAGATCGTTCTATACCACCTCAATTCATTGCTTGGGGCAGGGCAAAGGGACTCTCTTGCAGGGAAAAGGGGTTCCTTGGAGTCAAGAAAACACAGAGGAGGAGCCAACTGGTGCTGCTGATCGTCATGGGCTCTGCAGTGAGCATTTTTACACACGAATCACCCTCTCTCTTTTACACTTCTGTTATTAATATTGTTGCTGTTACTGTAAATTTTTCTTATCTCATTGCTATTTCCAGTAAATTTTCCTTATCTCAACTTCTCAACTCTTATCTTTGCCTTTTGTGCCTCCAATTGAAGTGGAGAAGTGGGGGAGGAGTGGATTTTTTTTTTTTTTTTTTTTTTTTTTTTTAGTGGGAGTACTAAATTGGAGAATATAAATCCTAAACCCCATCACCTGAAAACCACAATGATAACCCAACAGGCATAGCTTTGGATCATGAGATATAGTCAATGGGATCTCCTTCCAGCTGACAACCTCAGAATAAGGCTAAGAATAGCCTTGAAAATACAACGGGAATTTGAGATGCACAGACAGTCTATCAGAAGTTTCCTTTTCACAAAGAAAGTAGTAGTGGGAGTTACTATTTGTTGTACTTCATTATATTACATTTCTACTGTAAAATGTAATCAAAGAAATGGGACATTAGGTCTCTCACTCATTACCTTCATATTACCAGAATCTATTTTATGGTAGTTTGGTTCTAATCTGTCTAGTTTTATCCCTGTCTCTGGACACTTACTGTTAAAGACTGAGCAAAGCATGAAACCACCAGTTGATTCACGACAATGTACTTAAAAGTACCAGTTGTTCAACTACAATATATGTGGCCAACTTTTGTTCTTCAGTCTGAGAAAAGTTTAGAGTCATCTGGGGAACCTTATAGTAAAAAAATTCTCTCCTGTGTTTTGGGAATACTGGCTGTCTTTATTTATGTATGCACACAGCAGCCTAAAACAGGAGCACAGCTATCAACATTGGCTCTGAAGATTGGTGAGAGATCATATTCTACTTCTGTTACTTGTTTGCAGAACCTTTTATGTGTAGATCAGTGGATGGCATTTCCACGTGAATCTCTGAGTAAGAGTAAGAAGCTCATAGCTTTTCCTATTTTTCACTACAAGTGAAAAATACTTCTATAGGCAGTTGCAGTGTCCTTTATTGACTTGAAAAGTGTCTCTTGTATCTGTTTCAGATACACAGAGACTTTCAGATAAATACATATTTGGCAGCCTTAAAAATATTCGTTATACTTATGACAGAGTAGTATATAACTTAAAATAAGATGTATAAGTTCTTCTAAGAACAAATTATTATTTAACCTCCAGGACTGCTCTGTTCTATAGCTGTTTATAAATATATTTATTAATAATAGTGCAATTACCTAACAGATTAAACCGGCTCATGCTCAGCCATTCTTGAAATTCATGTAAGTATAACTTAGGTCATAGAATATGCTTGTTAAAACTTCTTTCTTAACATACTTCTGAAAATAAGCAGCTACACATCTGCTAAGGCCATTTTTTTCAGTAGTGCTTGGCAAATTTTACCTCTTCCTCCCCCTTGTTATGTCAAATACAATTATACCCTATTATGGACTAATACGTTGTTAAATTAGGTATATTAAATCAGGAGTAACAGACACCAAAGAAATATGAACTACTACAATGAAAACGAGGTAGCTCTAAAAGGCTTAAGCACCCTATCCTTTCACCTTTGATGACCAGGTTTCAGTTTCTTGCTTTGATCACCGGCAAAGACAGGTCTGGTGGTCAGAGATGAGTCTGTCAGAAAATCTTCATCACTCTGGCAGTTTCTGCTCTACAAAGACCTACAGATTGAGCAGCTGGGGCAGTCCTTGAAATTGTTTTGGATGTGAAAGTTAAAATTAGTTCAGTCTGTATTAAGCTTCAGCAGGAAGAAAACGTCTTCTGATTACAAAGTACTAAGAGCCCCTAAATTTTTTAATTCTTCCTTATGATTGATCGGATAATTTTCCAACCACCAGAGTTTCTGGTAAAAAAAATAAAAGAAGGTATGTAAAAACTGAAGGAAACACCAAAGATTTTTTTTTTGTGGACTGGTTAAAAATCTATCTTCACTGTGTTCAAATTGCCACCGTAATCTTAACTTTAGCTCTGTCTTCTTCCTTCACCCCACCACCAAAAAAAAAAAAAAAAAAAAAAAGTGGCTGTTATTCTCCCTGTGCAATTAATCAGCTTTGTAAAGTGCTTCATTTGGTGCATTCACACTGTTTAAATAAATCGGTAAACACTAACCTAGCCATGTTCAGGGGTCGAGTATGGGTATGAATCTTTATAATACAAGGAGTAAAATACTTCAAGGCGTATCCACAAGGGATTTCATATGGACAATCAGAATTTATTTTCCCAGTGGATGGTGTAACCAGTGTAAGTGAGCACTGTGGCATGTTTTAAGATCTCCTTAACCTGTCTGTGCAAATTGCATAAATCACGGCAATAAAGTCTCTCTATTCAACGTGCTGAAGCTGAAGAGCACTGACCAGCTTTTGACCTCCTACTCTGGGCCCCCACTGACCCTAACTTAGAAGTTCAGGCGGTCAATAGCAGGTCACTGGGGGTATCTGCAGTCTTGCTTAATTTCAGTTTGATTGGAAGGTTAAATATAAGCTGCACAGGTATCCTTTGCTGCCTTAAGTCTTCCTGACCACCACAGCACAACGCTCTTATGAAGCCCCCAAAGATATGAAGAGTGCATGGGGAGGTAGGGGAGGGAAAAAAAATAATAACCAAAGTTGCTTTGTGCTGGCCATCTCCAGTTTGGCGTAGATCAAGTTGGTCATTTATCAGTATAATGGATCTACAGACAGCCCTAAACAATTGTCAAACATTCTTTTAAAAGCCATTAGTTTTTCAACTAATATATATCTGGTTTGAGCATTTGTTGAACCCTTCACTTGTCACTGAAAAGGGCCTGTTAAACTAAACAGAGGCCTGATCAGTTTTCAGTGAGCTTTGAGCCTCAGAGTTCACCTGGGTCACGTAAAAGATTTATGACAGCCTGGTACCAGCATCTGGCTGGAACCACGATTTCGGCAGCGAGCTGAGCCTCCCCCCACACGCCAGGTCCCGCAAGGCTGCCCCGCCGTTCCCAGGGGCTGCCACAGAGGCAGCAATATTGATGACCTGTACAGATACCAAAGTGGACATCAATAAAAGGAGATGGATGTAAACCATCAGAGTGACATGCCTCAGTGCTGGGCTGGCTGGAGAGCAGAGGAAACAGGTTAAAAAAACACAGGAAAGTTATTTATACAAGCTTCAAGGACAAGGAGTTTGTCACTACTTGCTTGAGAATTTAATCTTAACATGTACTTTCTTCTGGTTTCCATCAGTCTCCAGCTTTACATACACATAGACTGAGAACAATATTGTTTATCACAATAAACACTCTTAGGTTTAAAATACACTAAAGAAACCAACAAGGAAACAATTCTCAAAATTTCTTTCGATTTTATGCTCGAAGTGTTTGCTTACCCTCTGAAACAGTTTCTGCATTCTTTTTTATTATGTAAATGAAGCTAAATCTAAAATGTGATTTGTGTACTTGGAAGTATCATGTATTTATTGATATAAGAAGAAATGGCAGATGTTTACAAAGAACTGCTCTGCTCTCCACACACAGCATTCAAACATCCTACTTTCCCTAAAGTGATGTTCTAAGGTGCAGCAGCTGAGAGATAGAAAAGGATGAAAGCCAAAACTGTACCCTTAGTATGATGTGCTTTAAAGTTAAAGTTAAGCATGACCTAGCACCTGAGGAGATTGCAAAGTATTTATTTAAACTGAATTTCCGTTTGTGCCAAAAATTTCCTGTACACCCATGTTTTGCCTTCCTACCAGAGAAATTTAAATATTTAATAGCTCAGTAACAAAAATGTAGGTTTCTGTTTATCACATGCTGATACCTTCAATTGGAGACAACACACCATAACTAATATTTGATTGATTTTTTTTTCCTGGAGTCTGTGTGTGACAGGTTGAAACCAGCACACTGTGGAAAATGGAATTTAATAGTTACCAGAGATCTTCTGAAGGTGATACAGTAGATTTTATCAGAAGCAGAAAGTTATGGAAGAAGGGAACTGTTGTCTGAGGACTCATCCCCTTTAAGACACACTATAGTGTACCAACAGTGTGTGATGACTCTTTTTCTCCCTCTCCTCATACTTTGTCTGCTGACTGAAATACATAGATTTTCTACTAGCAAGGATGAAGGCCAAGGAAAGGCTTGAACTTTTGTTTGGCTCAGAGAAACAAAAACTGAGTAGCTTATAAAGGAGTTCATATTAGCTGAAGATATAAACAGTTTTTAAGCAATTTCTAAAGGACCTCATGTAGCAAAAGATGCAATATCTTTTTTAACCAATGCACTGATGCAAACCACTACTTTTTTCCAGGTTGTTTACATTACTGACAAACCACAGCTGGACTAATTTTCAACCAAGCTCCTCCTGAGAACACATTATCTTCACTTCTACTTCTTGAGGGGAAAACATTTTAT
The DNA here is from genome assembly GCA_024734555.1 of Trochalopteron elliotii. Classification (NCBI taxonomy): domain Eukaryota; kingdom Metazoa; phylum Chordata; class Aves; order Passeriformes; family Leiothrichidae; genus Trochalopteron; species Trochalopteron elliotii. Next base: position 2,139,133 of record JANPWX010020199.1, on the reverse strand, counting down.
TTCCAGAGTATCTATTGATTTAAAATTTTAGAAGTCTTGTTTGCCAATGTGTACAATTGAGTTTGTCTGGAGAACTGCAATAATAACTGTGATCATTAAATTCTTAAGGCTTTTTCATCTTCAACAGCCCAATATATAGATAGTAATTCTGTAATTTGGTGGTTCTTCATATCCTAACCCGCTTCTACAAAGATCTGCATGGTCTTAAAGAGCACCTTTCTGTTTTGAGAAGGTTAATTGCGTTTCTCTTGGTGAAGTATTAATACTGCAAATAATTCAAAAGTCCTGGTAGGCTTGTTGCTGTCACAGTAACCCCAGACTTTTTTTAAGGTCCAGCCAAAATTTACAAACTCTACAACACCTCACTGACAGTTTACAAGTTCCACAAGATCACACATGGATTTGACAAACCCTCAGGCATCTGAGAGGTTTTACAGCCTCACAGGAATTCCTGCTGTTTTACAAACCTTGCAGGATGACTTGTGTGGATATATAAATGTACTCAGTAGTTCTACAGGATTTTATAAAATCATCAGAGCTTCTATTCTTTGCACATGTATTCCCTCACCTTAGGATTCACAGCTGTAACATACAAAGCAAACAATTTTTACCGTGACACTTAATGCTTAGTTCATCAAAAAATCCTTTTTCTCACACAGCTGTTAAATACCTACATTCAGTTAATTCTGCCATGAAAGATCCTAAAGTTCCAAATTTTCACCATTCTTGAGTGACTCAGATTACAATTAAAAAAATCAGTAAAGAGAGCATATAGTGGAAAATTTATTATCAAGAACTATAGCAATTTACAACAAAATTCTGAATCAGATCAAAGTGCCAGTTTTTATGTACAAAAGTTAAAAGAAATCTGTAAGGAAATGAAGATCAAATCATTTCACTGTAAGACATTCATAAAAAATGGTTATAAATCCTCTGTGAAAGAATTGTTATTTGAACATTGCCTGATTCATTTTAAATTCCCATTAGTTTTAACTTTCTTACCCAATGAAATAAAAAGGTCTCATAAGAAATTGCATATATTTGTCTGTATAATTTAGAAATGTATAACTGTAAAGCTAAGCTCACGGAGGAAACGTATAAAAGTGTTCATTGAGGAAAAATTTTACAATAATCAGCTTTTGAAGCTAGGTCTGTGCTTTTTAGTTAGCATTAATTTTAATAAGGATTGCCTGTTGCCCGGCACAGTAACAAAGCTTTTATATTTATTAATAAAAAATTTATGCTCAAATAATACGTTTTTTCAATCAAGACATATTCACCAAGACTGTAAACAGAAACAGTGCCAAATTTGTTAATTGGAAGAATCTCATTCTTTTCAGTTTGAGATTCACTAGAATAGAGGTCAAGACTAACCCCAGCATTTCTTTACTCTCTTTAAAAATAATGCTGATTCTCATTGCTCATCAACTGCTGCTACACCATGATATGGAAAATATACTAAATTTTGGAGCAACTAGATTTTTTGTTAAGTCTAATACCAAAAGCAGTGTAACTTTTCAGATGTTTATAACCTCCCTTCTAGAGACAGACAATTTATAAAACATTACCAATGAACACACACACAGAGTACACACATACATTTCCCTGATGAGATTAGGAATTAACATCTCCAAAGGAAGCATATGATGTCTGTTAATGGGATATCACGCCCCACATATATGTTTTTAATGTATGTGAAAATATTGCCTCAGGACTCTTTCCTTTCTCTGAAAGCCACCGATATTGTACTGAACAAAGATTGCAGTGTCATGAGGTTTTTATCATTATTAAAAGTAGTCAGATTTACCATGAAGATATCATTATATTTTTGGGGAGTAGGTGTAGTGGAGACAGTTTTTCATCACTGAGTCTTCGCAATCTGGCCACTTATCTTTTGCAACTGTCATTAAGCAAACAGTGAGAAAAGTGGACAAAATGAAGATTTTGGAATGCATTTTTTCTTTCTTACTCTTGCTTATCTATTACTGTACGTGATCTACCAGCTGAGGAGGGAAATCACAAATGACGGGTACAATTCAAATCCAGGAAAGACATATATATTTTCTTCTGCAAACTGGATGGGTTCTTTCCTGGTTCTGGTTAATACAATGCATGATATCTTCCCATCATTGGCTTCTGTGATTTCACACCATGCTCTGTGACTCTTACTAAAATATGGAATTTTAAGTGTCAGTTAATGATGAACCAAGCAGCCATATGACTTCTAGGACAAGGTAATTTTTATGAGTTTTAGACAAAGCAGAAAAATAAATGTTGGTAACAGATCACTATAGTTCTCTACTGTAGCAGCTCTTTTTGTAGCTATGTCACTCTGGATTTCTATAAATTCTGACAATTAAGAAATTTTGACAGATTCCAGAAAGAAATCAACTATGTAAATACATTTGTGGGATTTTTTTTGCTTTATATCCCCTGACGTGTCATATTTCCTTTTCCCCCTATTCTACTTCTTCCTGGACATTGTGGCAGTGTTTGTGGAGACTAAACTTTTTTATTATTTGGAATTCTATTTTAATTTTAGTGCTTTCTTTAAGGACACACACAGAGGAAGCCCACAATGAAGATACCCACAATGAAGATACCGACAAGACAAGATTTCTAGTCTTTATTGAAAGAAAGTCGGGTTTTCTAAGGGGATGGAGGGTTTGGCATTATGTTTGCTGGAAACGTTCTGGAAACTTGAACTCAAAAACTGTAATGTACATACAGTGTTTTAAATATTGCAGGGTTTATAGTGCTTCTCATTATTTTCTGGGAGTGCAAAAGCTTTCTGACTTATGATATTGCCAACTTGTCCTTTAGATTTTTGTCCTTAGCTCTTCTGACCAGCAATTGTATGCTTCTTCTTTATAGTTCTGTGCCTAGCACACTGGGATTGACATGATTTGGGGCTCTATCAGCTGCCTACATATACAAATGAAATAAAAAAAACTGAAAGCAAAATGGAGTCTCTTTAACATTTTTCACTCATTGAGTGAGGGGATTTAGAAGAGAACCAAAACATTAATTCCTCTGCTTTGTAGCTGCTGCACTGGGATAGTGGATAGGCAAAAAGTAGTCTCTTTCATTTAAATAACTATTTTTGTGCATGGTTATACTTCATTGCAGTATGCAAATACCATAGTATTCTAGCACATGAGCAATTGTCCTGCTGCAAAAATTGTATTTCTGTTCCTTATTCCGCAACATAGGTGAGGGAAACAAAATAAAACAAAGCAGCAAGACAAAACCAGAAACAAAAATAAAAGTAACTATTAAAAAAAAGAGAAAGGAGGAAAAGAAAAGCACTTGTAAATTTTTTCAGAGGCTTCAATTAACTCTGCCAGATGGATTCTAGATCTTTTAATTCTGTTAAAATCATCTAACGTGGCTGGTGTAAGGGCTGTGGCCACACAATGGGGCAGTGCTGATTATTTCCAAGGTATACTGAAGTGTTATGATGGAGATTCTTAAAGCTTCAGGTTTGGTTAAGGAAAAGAAACAATTTTTCTAGTACTGTAATAGTCACTTAGTTCACATTTACTTGAAAGACTAAGTCCATTGGTCACATTTTCATTCTGAGAGGACTCCAGGTGCCACACAGTTTAGCTGATAAAGTTAAATGTTGGTGTTTGCCAAGTAAAATCTCTAAACCATTGCTCATCATCAAGACATAGACAGTACAGCTGCTATGGTCATGAATCAGCTGCAAATGTCCCATTTCACCAGAAACAACCAGGCAGATTTCCTTTCTTGTACCCTTATTTTAAAATAAATCATTTTCAAGGGGGCAGTGACAATTCTGATGGAAAATTTAACATCTACTGAGCTTCTGGATTAAATTACAATGAGTCTGTAGACCAAGAAATTTCAGAGAAAATAGTAATAATTTGTTTATTGGCCTCTCTCAGTTCCTCAATTATGATTGATCTCCACTTAGCAGTGTAGTGCTACTAATTGTTTGAAAAATAGTAAAATGACTTAATCTTATAGGTTTCTTCTGTCTTAAGGTTTGACTTCATAATTCTGTGTGTCAATGATGTGTCAATCTCTCTAAGGCACAGGGAGTAGGTAGCGTGTATAGTTGCATACTATAATTTAACAAATATTTCATTTATACACAGTAAACCTGGACAGTCTCTGCTAAGCATCCGACAAAACATTGTCAGTTGATGGCATCTGGCTTTATGCCACTGATAGGTAGTGGAAGATTAACAGTCAATAAGAAAGAATCATTAGAACTGATTCAGATAGTGTGTCATGGAATAAAGAAGTCAGTGATAGCAGGAAAATCAGTATCCTTAAGTATGATAATAACTAAGTGACGGTCTTCAACATTAGCAAGGGATACTTGACAAAAGAGACTGTAGCTTCATAAAGAGTGGTGTTACCTATTGACTACTTAAAAAAGAAAGATATCAAAAATAGAAAGACTGTGGGGGGAAAAAATGAGGGTGATAGTAGACACTGGATTTTTTTTCTGGAAAGTAATAAAAGTTCCATGTTTTATTCTTATTTTGTGGAAGGCAACTGAGAGAGAAGAGACAATCTGCATGCTCTGGCAGCACCTTAGTCTATGCCTCAGTGTCCATAGATGTGTTCCTGGGGTACTGTGAAACACTGGTGCAGGTCCTAGGGCTGACTGTTTTGCATGGGTTAGGGTATGGGTAGAGAAAATGAGAGAGAAACCACAGACCAGCACTGCTGAAGTCAAACAGAAACAGCAAAAACAGATGAGCAGATGGACAGACAGCTCAAATGGACTGACAGCTTAATGCCTGTGTCTCAAAAAACTTGGTCTGGCTTTCATGACTGTTTTCCAGTTGCAAGACATGAAGTCAGCTGGCACAGAAGCATGGATATTTAGCTTTCAACAATTTCAGTTGGTGATATGAATATACATATCCAGAGCAAGAGTATAATCTTATGTCACAAGAATATCTGAACTAAAATAAATTGCAGTGAAATTTGCACTAAGAAGGAATTCCAATAGGCAATATCTTCTCTTAAGACTGCTTCAAAGTATCCTCAAGATTTCTAGTACAATTATATCCAGACTTAGTAAAATGCCAACCGCACTTGGCAACTGACTTTTTTTTTATTCATAGTCCCTGGAGTGGTAGCTTAAGACTTCCCTTGGTATATTTCACCTGTCTGAAACACTTTCAGATGTTCATAGGGCTAAATTAAACTGAAATTACTCTTTCTCTATAATCCACAGTAGAGCTCTTAGATAATCCCTAAAATAATTCTGAATAAAAATATGGCATCAAACAAGCTTTCAGCATCTGCTTATTAAACTGTATAAAGCTAGAATGTAATATATTTCTAATTCTCTCGATTGTTTTCCTCAGATTTATTCTAATTCTATGCTAATAAGAATGAGCTCTAAATTCATGATGTTTCTGAGATAAATAATATGTTTAAAATCTCAAGTGAAAGTCTTAGATCAGGAAGTAAACTGAGTATCTACAGTGTAGTAATGGCTGAGAAACTCTTTGAAATATTGTGGATATGTGCGCATGAATTTTCCCTAATTTATGCTTATAAATTTGAATTTGAAATAATATCATCTGAATAGAGATGCATCACTTTAAGACACAAGAGTTTAAATTCAATTCTAGTAGAAGTGGGAAACAAAAAAACCCAAATCATCCACCCACCAAAATCCACATTTGTTTTGGTTTTATTCACTACCATTCACTAAGTAACAGCAAAATACACTTTGTGTTGTTGGCAGACTGTCTTCTCTTCACACCATCACCCAAAATACAATATAATACCTATTTTTTGCTACCTCTGAAATTAGAACTAAGCCTGTTATTCATGGTCCAAATTAGTGCCTCCAGGTGGTTTTATCTTCCTATGCTTACAGTCACTGTGAGCTGATCCCTCTCTCTAAAGTGGTTCTTGGCAGAGCCCTGTTTGGGCACAGACATCACATCAAACTCACTTTCAGATGCTCACAGGGCTCAATCACTATGCTACTGCTGTTATGAAAAGGTATCACTACCAGTGAGGGGTTATAAGTAACTTCTAGCATTTCTTTGGGCTTATGGTTTGCATAGGACTCAAGCACAGCTCCATTCAAGTTCAGTTCTATTTCCAATTTATTTTAATAATTAATTCTAAATAAAATATAGCCATTATCAGCTGCACACTAATAGGCAAATAGTGCTGAAATGGGATTCTGACAAAATAATTTAGTTGTTGAGTGCTACATTTTCTCTTACATTGAGTTTATCAGATTCATATTTTGGATTGTAAGAAAACTGAAGCACTAATAAGGTTAACGGTGTTAGGTAATTGCCTCAGAGACTGAAAGAACAAAAAATCACAACAAATTCCGGTTATTTATATAGTATGAATGCTTCCTAAACCAACATGGATGCTTCCTTTTTGCCTGATAGTGCTTTCTGTTTCATCTATTAAATAGTGCTTAAAACCTACAACTTCAGTCAATCAGTAAACAGGATCATTACTTCTAAGTGTTTCAGATTCTGAATCAAGGGTTTCATTCAATTTTCCAAGGGGAATAATGCATATAGATGAGAATGTCAAATTGCAAATAACCAGTATTAGAATGGCTTTCACAGTGCTTATGTGTAATCACAGCGTTCTGTAAGTAATCAACATTATTGACTTAATGTAGGGATTTAAAATGATGAAAAATACTAACAGAATAAATTGATTGGAAAAGTAGAGATACATATATCTGTATTAAAAAACTGAATGAAATTAGAGTAAAACAATGCAATAGTATTTTGTAATTCAAAAAAATATATTCATATATATATATATATATAGTATGGATAGAACAAGTATTATTGATTTAAATTTCCATAGGGACAAAAGAAAGCATACTGACTTTGATTTGAATGGCTATGCTGGGATTCATTATCAGTATGTTAAAATACAAGTTCTTGGCTATATCGCACCCCTGAAGAACTTTTTTCATTAGTAGTTAATGGCCATCAGGCCTTTCTTTTCATGGTTTTGAATGCTATTTATTTTTAATTCCTTCTATAATCACCCTTGTCGCACCATAAATCTCTCCAGAGATAATGAGAAAATTCAAAAAATTCATTTCTATATTCAAATACTGTAGACCTGTATTTGTCAGTAGGGGCATTTAACATGTAATGCTTTGTGATTTCTCTCATTTCAGTTTGAACAGCCAAGACTGACATGGTGAAGTGCCTCTCAGTGCCTCTTTTTCATGGTGGACCCAGGTTAAAGGCTTTTCAGTAACCCAGAAATATAGATGGCCTCAGCTCAGAACTGAGTTATATTCATAAGAGTCCATCAGATGTTCCATAAGCAAACTTAGAAAGATACCTCTGCTTGTAGAGACTTCATTTAATATTTGCGGCTTACAGTGAATATGATCCCAGGATTTTTTGCTGTTTGTCATTCACTAAATTCTTTGTTTCTAACACAAATGATGTTAAATATCACCAGTGGTGATATTCTTGCCCATATTAAAAAGCTCCTTAATGGCACTGGTTTTAGTCTTGATTTCATTAAAACTCTTTCCTGTGTAAAATGTTAATTGCAAGAGTTTATCATGATCTTGCCCTGAGCACACATAGAACTGCCTGCATAGGAACTGTTTTACAAGCGTTTTCACTGCACCTTGGTTTCCACAGCCTTGGGCTGATATCATGTCAGACCTCACAGACACCATATCTGTCCTACCTGGGTGACAAAACCTGGAGGAAGACCTAACCTCCCGTGGCTGATCTGGAGCAGAAATGGGTGAACAACATTGTGTGGTGATGCCATGTTTGGGCTTAGGATAAAAATAGATGGTGCCTATGTTCCCTAGAGGTCTTCTCTAATATTTTTTGTAGAAGTGAGTTATTAAACTCCACAGTCCTCAGTAGAGACAGTGACAGGTTGATCCAGGATAAGTGTTGCCCTCCTAAACTGGTGTGCAGGATTTCTGCTACCTTTTACCCTGTAGGTCACCAGGTTTGTCATGGATAGTTTTATCTATCTATATGTAAATGGATGTAGTTTGGAAAGTAGCATGGGATTTCATGGGATGAAAAGTGCTGTCTAATGGCAGTCCTGTTCCTGAAAGCTGTGCTATTGGTAAGCAGTAATAGGTCAATGCCTCTGTCTGGTTTTGGAAGCATTAGTGGAAATTTTGTCTGAGCAGAATCCACACCACTAGGCCTTTGTGCAGATTTGTCTAAGATCGCCCTATTTACATCTATGTATGCCTGAATATGGGTGTGTTGAAATACACATATTAATTAGGAATTCCCCTAGGTTAGTCTTGCAAATGACACCATGATCAGCTAAGCATTTGAAATCTGTGATGTGTGAAATCACAGAATCACAAAATTAGAAGACATTCAGAGTTGGAAGGGGCCTGCTAGGATCATTGAGTCCATTTCTACCGCTTCACAGAACAACCACAATCACATCATGTGCCTGAGAGTTTTGTCCAAACACTTCTTAAGCTCTGTCAGGCTTGGTGCTGTGACTGCTTCCCTGGGGAGCCTGTTCCAGCGACCAACCACACTATGGGTGCAGAGCCTTTTCCTGATACCCAAACTAAACCTTCCCTGATACAATTTCAGGACATTTCCTCTGCTCCTGTCACTGGTCACCACAGAGAAGAGATCAGTGTCTGCCCTTCCTCTTCCCCTCTCGAGGAAGTTCCAGACTGTGATGAGGTCTTCCCTCAGTCTCCTGCTCACTAGGCTGAACAGAAAAAGTGACCTCAGACATTCATACAGCTGCCCCTCAAGGACTTTCATCATCTTTGTTTCCCTTCTGTGTGTGCTCTTTAATAGCTTTATATCTTTCTTATATTGTGGCACCCAAAACTGCCCCCAGCACTGAGGTGAGGCTGCCCCAGCTCAGAGCAGAGTGGGACAATCCCCTCCCTTGCCCAGCTGGCCATGCTGGGCCTGATGTCCCCCCAGGACACGCTTGGCCCTCCTGGCTGCCAGGGCACTGCTGGCTCATGTTCAACTTGCCACTGACCAGGACCTCCAGGTCCCTTTCCATGGTGCTGCTTTCCAGGCTCTCATTCCCCAGACTGTCCATACATCCAGGGTTGCCTCATTCCAGGAGCGGAATCTGCTGCTTTCCCTCATTGAAGTTCATATGGTTGGTGATTGCCCATCACCATCACCTCTAATTTGCTGAGGTCTCTCTGCCTTCAAAGGAGACAACAGCTTATCCCAGTTGCAAACTTACTTGGCATCCCTTCCACTCCTGTATCCAAGTCATTTATGAAGATGTTAAAAACCACAGGACAAAGAATGGAGGCCAGTGGTACCTCACTGGTTAGACACTGATGTCACCCCATTCACTTTAACCCTTTGTGCCTGACCCGTGAGCCAGTTAATCACTCATCCCGTAGTGTGTTTATCCAGGTGTGTGCTGCACATCTTGTCCAGAAGGATATTGCAAGAGATATAATGAAAAGCTGTACTGAATTCCAAAAGGATTACACCACTGGCTTCCTTTTATCAACTAGTGGGTGTCATGGGCTCACCCCATGCAGCCACTGTCTCCCTCCCCCATCTGGGAGACTGGGGAGAGAATTGGGAGAGCAAAACCCACAAGAGAGATGAATTGAGATAAAGACGGTTTGTTTAATAGTAAAAGCCACACACACCAATGAAGCAAAACAAGGAATTAATTCACTTCTTCCAGTGGCAGGCAGGTGTTCAGCCATCTCCAGGAGAGGAGGGCCCCATCACACATTAATGTTACATGGGAAAACAAAGTTCATCACTCCAGACATACCCGCTTTCTTTCTTCCCCACATTTTATATACTGAGCCTGATGGCGCACGGTCTGGAATACCCCTTTGGTCAGTTTGGGTCACCTGTCCTGACTGTGTCACCTCCCACCTTCCCATGCACCCCCCGCTTCCTCACCAGCGTGGTAGTCTGAGCAGCAGAAAGACTCCACGTAAGCCCTGCTCAGCAACAAGATCTCTGTATTATCAATTCCCCATTCAGCAAAATTCCAAAATACAGCCCATACCAGCCACTGTGATAAAAATTAACTCTGCTCCAGCTGTAACCACACAGTGGGTTATTTTGTCATTAAAGGAAATCAGCTTTGACAAGCAGGACTTGTACATCATGAAGCTGGCAATGACCAATTACTCTGCTGTCTGTCCTCCAGGGGTTTTTCAACATGTCTCAGAATAACCTTCTTCACAACCTTAGCAGGCACTACAGTGAGACTGGCAGGTCTGAACTTGCCAGGCTCATCCTTCTTGCCCATTTTGAAGACCGCAACAATGTTTGCCAGCTGCCAGTCAGCTGGGACCTCTCCGGATTCCCAAAACCATTCCAAAATCATTGACATGTTTCACAATGACATCAACTAGTTTTTGAGAATTCTCAGTCATCCCCATCAAGTTTTATAGATTTATAGCAATGCAGCTGGACCAGCAGATCCCTTACAATTTCAGGTTTAACTGTAAGCTTATAATTCTCACAGCCATGTTTCTCCCACTCAGAGGACTGAGACACCCTTAGCCTATTATCAGTTTTGAAGAAAAGCATTAAACACCTCCACCTTTTCTGTGTCCCCATTTGTGAGATGACCATCCTTATCCTGCACTACCTTTTGCAATTAATGTATTAAAAAAGACCTTTTTATTGTCCCCACAGTTCTAGCCCTTCAAATCCAATTGATTCATCAGAAATCTTGCTGCCCATGTAACTTAATTTGGAGTTATAGGGGTGTGGTGTATCTGCTTACTGATGAAGGAAAAACTTTTTTAATTCTATGCTGAAGTGATTCAATTATCTTTTTTCCTCTCACAGGCATGAAGTTTTATGGACAGTAGTAAGCAGCATGTTGCTTAAGTTCCAAGTGCTCAGGTGTCATCTAAATATTGCTTCTAATTATTTCTTTTTAATGACAATGTCACAAAGGTATTTTCTTCAAGAGAAAAATCAGGAAAGGCTGTATTATTTTAGCTGTTAAAAAAAAAAATCAAAACAACAAACATCCCATCCCCACCCTGAGACTCAGAACTTCTCTTCACTGTTGCAAAAATCTTCCTTTTATATATCAAAAAGTGCCCTTCGGCTTTGTTAATCCTGATGTTTTCTGCAGTCATCAGCTGGTGAATGCTGCAGCTGAAAGAAAAGGAAAAGACAATGTGACCATTCACTGAGCTGGTCAGTGGTGATGAAGTACCTTGTATCAGCCCTTTTGTAGTCCCATTTCCAAGGAGGTTTGCACCCCATACAGGTAATCTAGAAGTTCCTAGACTGTCATGGGGCAGCTGTGCTGCCTGCAGCTGCCACCACGCCTCTCTCCATACCACTTGCTTTAGGCAGGTTATCAGACTGCTGCAATTTCCTGAGAAACATATGTGAGTGAAAGGAAATGCTTAGGATTATGCTGATAATTATGCTGATATATGTCATATGTCATATATATCATATATATGTTATATATATGATATGACATATATGATATATATAATATATATCATATGTATTAGAGAGAGAGAGAGAGAGAGAGAGAGAGAGAGAGATAATATATCTCATATATATGTCATATATCATATGACAGCAGAACCTGAATGGGATTTCGTGGACAAATGAAAGACTACTTCTCTCACCCAGTAGTCTGTCAGCTCAAGCCATGAAGGTTTTAGAGCTGTGAGGATCCCTTAAAGTGGAAAGATGGAGATCCTGCTTTCCCTGTAGTATTAGGTTTATATATCACCATTCATAATGTTATTCTGGGCATAGTAATGGCCCAGGAAAGGCCAAACCTTGTTTCCTTTACCACTGCTTGCTATGGCATTTTATCCCTTTCAGCTCAAAGTGTTAGTGCATCTATTCAGCTTCTAACTAGGATTGCACAATTTAATTCTTCTCCTCTGGGCTGTACAGATGACATGCTTCATATAACTGCAGCTTTAAGCATATACATCTTTGTAATATATTTGTAACTCATGCTTCACATGAGCTGAGTACCAGCACTTCTGATGTTTCAAGATACATTCGGGTGTTCACCAGGGATCATTTCCCCAGCATGCTGGAAGAGCACTCCATGAACCTCCTGCCGTGTTTCCCCAGTTGAGACCAATGTTACTGCTGTTACAGAAGAGTTATGCTGCTGTTAACAATAACGACTCAGTGCATTACAGTGGATTTTGCTTTTCTTCCAAGTTCTGTTCACAGATTGTCATGTAGCTAAAAACTACCCTCAGTCTGGTTTTCTGGCTCCTCAGTTGGGTTTGCATCTAGTCCTTAACAGGAAAGATTATGCAGGGTTTTATTGCATTAGGCCAGGGTTTATTGAGAACAGAATTTGTAACTTAGTCAGTTTTTCACATGACAAATTTGACTGTGTGTAGGTGTATAAAATTTTGGTAATAGGACCTAGCCCTATAATGTGATGGATCTGCTGCATCCCAAGCACTTTCCCAAGCACAACACTGGGCTTTCCTCAACAACATGATGTGAAAGGCTAAGGTTTCAGATTCCACTGAAGATGGCATGAACTTCATAGAACTTTATAATTCTCATTCAGAAGGAAATTTTTTGCTTATTTGTCACTGTCATTAAGGTTATAAAATTTATTATTACTATTTATTCTTATATATTTTCTATATTTTATTTAAATTCACACATAAATTGTCCATATACAATTTCACATTCTCTCACTTGGATGTTCAAAGCAGTTTTGAGCAGAGTACAATTTTCTGCTGCCTTATTTCTTTTTTCAAATATAATTTTCCAAGAGATATACTCAGTATTTTAAAGGATTATAGTAAACGAAAGTGTTAATGAAAGCCTACTGCATTCCCCTGTTAAAAAACCCACTTTTTTTTCTTGTTTCCACCATAAAATATTTGCAATCTTGAGATATTTTACAAATAGTAGTGCCAAAACATGGTAATTTATGACAGATAAATGGTTAATAAAAGTTGTTTCCATGGTTTTTTTCCTAAAAGAAATTGAAAATTGCAAGAGATAAAATTAATTTCTTGCAAATTTGAAGTAAGGAGCAGTAGCAGTAGTCAGGCCAGGTCCTCTAGCATGGAGCTGGGAACCAGACCTCGCCTTTGCAGATGTCCAACAGCGTCTTTGCAGTCTCAGCCCTGGAGGAAAGCCAGAAATAATGTGGAAAAACTATATTTCACAGTTCCACAAGCTAGGATTTGACTCACAGTTCACACCACTTCTCATCACTGACACAACAAAACACATGCTTATAGTATTGAATGTGCTGTACTTTAGTGTGATTTTCTTTGAGTTAACTGCTGTTTGCATCATTTGCCAAAAGACAGAATTTTTCATCACCGTTGAAACAAAGATTCAGCACTATTTTAAGCACTATTTTACCAGCAACCGGTCTGCAAGGAGCAGGTAGCATGGGTAACTTCAGGTTACAGTAGCCTCTTCAGGATTAGGAACTTCCAAATTAGCAAACTCTTAAAAAAATGATAAAGAAAAAATATATTCCAAGTATAGGTCAATGACTTTACAGGAAGCCATGCAACAGGGTCTAATGTAGTAACAGCCTGAACTGTAAAATATTAGTCAAGCTCTAATATAGCCATTAATACTCCTTTAACACAGAGCAGTTTCACAGCCTCATTTGCTAACTAGAATCTAGAAAGCCTAGTTAGTAACTGTGCTTTTTATTCATCTCAGTAAATTCTACTTATTACTTTTTTAGCAGTTTCTTAGCATTGATGCATTGAATGTTACTAAATTGGATTAATAGCTTTTATATGTGATATATGTTATATATTCACTTAACTGAAGGTGTTTCAACTCATGACAGTCTTTTTTATAATACACACTTTTTTTTTTAATTGAATTGTTTTCCCCTCCCACTAGAAATATTTTTGTTAGATATTTATGACATATGATTCATAAATAGCGGGTTGTCATGTTTACAGTCTTCTTTAGCTCATTTTACACTGTTTTAACTAAAGGCAAGCTTAGGGATAAAATATTTTCAGGTGAGCTAGAAGCTAGATAAATAATTAGAACTGATGTATATTTATCCATTTTTTAAATTTGCATCTGACTAAATTTGCTTCAAACCAATGCAATACAGGAAGTGTTGTGCACTAGCCACGTATTTTGCAATGATCATTTGGAGCATTATTAGAATTATAACTAGAATTAGAATTATAACTAGATGTTTATTTCAATCTTTCTTGGGCTCCTTCATGACAGTTCCTGTAATTATTTAGTAAAATCTTGATAAAGACTGAAATTAGGTATATAGTGAAATTAGGTATATACTGCTTGATAGCTTTCAAATGCTATGGCCTTAAACAGCCAAAGTATGACAGTCAAATCAGTGTGTGACTGTATGAGAGACCTTTTTAGCCTGTAATTTTTGACTAGTCAGTAAATTTTAAGTCAGTACTCAAAAATAAATTACTAATTAACTGACATCATAAAGAACGATCTTCATTTATCTTTTGTGTCCTGTACTCTGCTTTCCTACTAACAAAATACATGAGAAGGGCAGAAATACAGAATCATATAATTGTACCTCTAAGTCTTTTATGGAGCAGCATGGGAATGCCAACATGGGCAGAGTCTCAGCTCTGGCAAGTAGGGGATGAACAATAACCCAAGCCTTGTATGTGGCAAAGACAGAGGAAGAGAGGTTCCTATTGCCAGTGCCCTATCAAGAGGAGAAATATAATAACTCCTGTTTGTGTCAGCTCATACCAGTCCCAACAGTGCACACCTTTTCATGCAAGAATGATGCCAGCCTAGACCTTGTCCCTTACAGCATCTCCACAGACTCTGTCCTTGAGGATTCACCTGCTTGCCAAAGGAAGCTCAATTAAGCTGCAAACAGAGGAGAGAGGAATCCAGAAGTGAAAAAGGTGAGAACCTGAATTGAGAGATTCAGCCGTGAAACAAGAGGAAATACAGATGTTGAGAAATACAAGACAGAGTCCCAAAAAAATATACACACACACACATATATATTTTATAAGCATTTGGTGTCATATTTCAAACCATGAGACAAGCATCAAATATAAAACTGGTTTATGAATACCACTGGCATATGTTTGAGCTGATCCGTACCCCTTGCTCTAGCTTCCCCATTTGTGGAAAAGGCTCTTATTCTAACTTCCATTGAACATTTAGCATGTTTTGAAAGACCAGATCTTTCAAAAGGAGGCATAGCTGTTGGAAAATTATTTAATTACATTTCATGCACTTTTCTTGAAGCTGTTATGAAAAGCATAAATAAATATGGGGAAAAGTTAGAGTGTAGGGTACATAACTTGTATTTGTTTCATTTTTGCAAGTGTCATGGTTTGACATCGGCCAAATACCAGGCACATATGAAAGTCGTTTTCTTACCCTTTCCTGCTGCTGTTGGGCAGAGAGGGAAAAAAATTAATGACGGGTTCATGAGTTAAGGATTGGGAGGGAAAAATAAAACATTCTAAGGGGAAAACAGGTTCAAATTTAAAGGCATAAAATAAATGTATTAACAGAGTCAGAGGAGGATAATGAGAATAAGGATAAAATAAGCACATAGAACACCTTTTTTTCCCCCCAGCTCCTCCCTCCTTCCCACTGACAGTGCAGGGAGGAAGAGTGCAGGGGTTTTGGTCAGTTCGTCACTCAAGATCTTCCTTTTGCTCCAGGAGAAGAGTCTTTCCTCTGCTATGCCATGAGGTCCTTCCCACAGACAAATAGTCTTGCCAAAATCATTGTGTCATGGGTCACTTGTCCACAGGGTGTAGTCTTTTAAGGATAGGCTGTCCTAGGTTGAAAGCAAGGGCTCTCTCTCTCCCTCTCTGGAAGCAGAGGCCCTTTCTGTCTATTTGTGTCTTCCACCAGATCACAGCCTTCGTTGGTATCTACCCACTCTGGCATGAGCACTTTTCCCATGGGCTGTGAGTGGATCTTTGCATCCCCCCATGGACTTCATGCATTAGAGGGGGACAGTTTGTTTCACCATAGTCCTCACCACAGCCTGCAGAGGAATCTTGGCTCTGACACTTGGAGCACCTCCTCTCCCTTTCTTTTCCACAGGCCTTGGTGCTTCCATGCTGTTTTTCTCTAAAACGTCTTCACTTCCTCCTCTGACTGGAAGAAAAACCATTACTTGTAGGTACTATTGTCAACAAGTTCAAGATCCTGTGGCACTGAGAAGTTGACCTTGTCTAGGTTCTGTGTCAGGGAATCACTCACCATGCTCTTGCTGCCGGCCAGGTGGCCCCATCACCATCCTGTGGGCAGTGGCTGCCACTGCGGTGTTGGCGCTATTTAATGGCTCTCTTCATGCAGGGCGCCACAGCCTGTGGAGAAAGAAAAGCCACCATTCCTGCCCTTTCTCCTGTGGCACAGGAGCCTGGCTCTAGGCTACTGCCCCCTCCTAGGGGCAGCTAGGCAGGGAAAACTTGCTGGCTAAAAATAGGCTAATGCTAAAAGCCTACAAGCATGTATTTAAGCTAATCAATAAACACTACACGTATACCTTACAGCATACAATAGTTGCTTGATTTATATTTCTTAACAGGTCAGAAACTTTCTATGCTCCAAACATTTCAAGGCCTAAAATTCAACTCTGTTTCAAAGCTCTGACTATGCTTATTGCAATGCTGTCAAAGTCCTCTGCTTTTTCAGTTCCCACCTTTTTCCCACAATCACAGAGGTGTTACCAACCTGTCTAATCGAGCCAGCAGCATGACCAACTTCAGAGCCATCGGAGATTGGCCCTGTCAGACATGGTAGAAGCTTCTAGCAGCTTCTCACAGAAGCTGCCCCTGTGGCCAGCTGTCCCCTGCTGCCGAAAAATCAGGCTGTGCAAAATTAACACAGTAAGCCAATCTCTGAGATTCTGGCACAGAAAATACGTCTGCCCTCTGATGCTTTTGTGGGCTTCCAACAGTCTCTGCAATTAGGACAGATCCCTTTATGTTCCTAAAGATGCTGACAAGAATGGAAACTGATCTATTATTGGACGTAGGTTTATGAACGCAAGCTATCGCTCGACGTGAAACTTACATCCTTCTGCAATAAATGGCTGCTTTTTAAACAACCTGATGCCATGAGAGCATATGTCTTTTGTATTATTTAATGACCTGTGACCAATAGTTAAGCATATGGAAATATTCTTTCTTGGGAGACATGAGATGTGGTTGATGAATAGTAACATGAAAAAAACTGTAATTGTCTGGGATGAATTTGACAGAAGTGGGAGGAGATAGGAAGATCTTATCACTGACATTTTATTTCATACAGGAAGTCTACCCAGTCTAGTTTCTTTCTTCAAACCAAGTAAGAATGTCCTGATAGCTCAGTTCTTGTTTTGGTCTCAAGACTGTTGTTCAATAAATGAGACTGTTCACTCCTAATAAATTTCACCTGCTTTGCTCCTAGGGTGAACAGTCCTATTTTTCATTTACTGTAATGCACTAATAAAAGTTGAATGATATTTGTAATACCTTATTTTCTTTCAGTCAAGGCACAGAAGAAATTAATTTAATTTTAATCTTCCAGTTTTCCACTTCAGAAAACCGAAAAAAATTGAAGCATCTTTGTTTCAATTCAAAAAGTAATCTTATTATTTGTATACAAAGCATATTTTATTAAGAAGTTTTTATCTCTGAAATCTGCAACATTTTATTACTCCACTAGGGACAGTTGTTGATGTATTTCTGTCTTCCATGCAGCAGCATAGGTTATAAGAGGTGTTATTCCTGCTTCAGGAGCTACCGTTGATAACATACACAAAACTCACATGAACTGCCACTGGAATTTTTGAATGGAGAATGTCAACCTATGTATTCTGCTTTGAAATATTTTGATTTTATTTAAATCTTGTGAATTTTCTTTTCTTTGTAGTGGCTGCATGGCCAGATCCTGTCCGGATGAAATCTGTGCTTTAGAAAAAGGACCATGCTAGGGTACAGTGGGAGCTCTTCAAACTTCAGACCAAGTTTCAGACCTTACCAACCACAAGTCAATATGTGCGGGCAGACACACAGGGAAACCGAAAAACTGATTGTCAACTATGCTGATAGATCTCACTTAACCACTTTGCTGGTTAAGGTTAAGAGAAGTTTCTTCCTTTTTTAATAACCACAGCAATTAATTTGGAATTCAAAATACCACTGGAATACAAAATCATAACCAAGAGAAAAATTGAAGCATATTGTTTCTGTCAACTGAGATGGTTTTTCTTCCCTATTATGCTTGACCATAGTTTATATCTTTGCCAGACTGCTGCCAAAAATCTTTTTAGACCTTTCCACTTTTCATTGTTGGAAGAGATTGTAAGTGTTGGATAGAGGAAAGAAATCTTCCCATATGCCTTATACTATTTAATTTAGGAAAATTCAAGTTCTGACTCTATTTTTGTAATGTTTACTGTCTTGATCAAGCAATCCTACCAGGTTTCATAATATAAACTTCTCATATCATTATTCAGGATTAATCAAGTTGGGGAAGGTTTTTTATTCCTTTTTAACCATTTGGCCTCAAATAGTGCTACAGGTAGCTTAAGGGAGCTAATTTGTGTAAATAGAAGTTGAAGAGATAGAGTAGAGGAAAATAAGATTGGTTTCTTTTGCAGAACAGAAAGAGAGGGCAATGTGTGGTTTCAGTTCATAAAATTTTGTTTAATACCTAAATGAAGATAGAATAATGCTAACAGAAAACCTGGACAATGCTCCCTAGAAAGAAGCAGGTTCTTTTCTACTTTGCAGAAAAGTACTGTTTACCCATGACAGTTAGCCCCTCTGTTACTCTACAGGATATTAATAGTTTACCACCACTTGTGGCTTTTCTTAATTAATGTGCTTTTTATTACATGGCTCTAAAGAAAGAATTTATTTTCCCATGAAAAAACGCACTTTTTTTTCTGTTATACTTACCTTTTTCTGTCTATGTTACATGTTAAAGTGCAGTAAAATATGTATGCATAGACAAATGTACATAATTATTTAACACCTTGAACATTGCTTTAATAAAAAAATGTCCATGCATATGCTCAAAGGATGCCCCTGTCACCCTTGGGGCAAGAGCATTTCAGTCAAATGAATATTTGTGTAACTTTAATATAGGAGAGTTTGTGTGTCTGCGCATATTCATCTAGCTCTCTAAGCAGCCCATACTGGTATAAAACTCAGATAATTTTGTCTCTTTTACTTAAGTGTCCCTTCATTTATTCTTGAAGGATTTTGTCACTAACTCGCTTTCACCTGTGACAGCCACAGGTAAATCTCAGATTAAAATTTATGTTCCAATCTAAAATGGATCCTTTCTAATATAGCCCGAAGCTGCTTAGGTTATGAATTTTGTGGTGTGTTAGGATACTCTTCAGTGATAAGAAAAGAGCAGAGATTAGATATGTTCCAAGCTGTGTGTACGTTCTCTCAAACAGCTGAGAGAAGCAGTCTGTAAAGGAATGTTTCAATTTTTTTTCTCCTCGTGAATTGATAGTGGCATATTTCTTTCTTACCAAGGTGACAGCATGTATGAGATGTAAAGACTAGTTTGCTCAGGCAATTACCCCTTGTTGATAGCCGATTACTTCCTCTGTCAAACTTGAAAATAACTTGTTGGTATGTAAGTTAGTGCTGTTTGGGGGACACAGCAGTTTAGTCTCCGGTCTCCTTTATGAATACATTTGTTTTAATCAGTAGAGTTTGGAATGGCTCTTTTTATGCACCCTCTTGTAATATAACAAAGGAGAGTGTATTTGCACACACAGGAGAAAAAAGATTTGATATATTGCAGAAGAGCATGCCTTATGGGGGAAATCATATCCCATGCTCTTTTTCTATGCAAAGAATGTAATGTTCATTTTCTAGAGCAGTGGCCCAAATTATTTTTCTGAATAGATGTTTCATATCAGTGAGTTACAAACAGTATCACTTATACTTGAGAACAGTGTCTGACAAAACAGTGATGACATATACTTGGTCTATGAAATTATGCCACTGGAAATCCAGACTTGATTTCTTTTGGGCTCATTTTTTATTTTTGTTTCTTCCTTTATTTTATTTTATGGAGTGTTTTTCTTTCTTTCTTTTCTCTTATGGAGTGTTTTGTTGCTGTTTGCGGGGAGGGGGAGTTACTTTAAAAACTTTAAAGTAAAGCATGCATTTTGTGGAGTATCTAATGAATGGGATATTTTGCAGAAAAATCAGTTACCATAAATGAAAAAATACTTGTCAAAAAAAATGCTTATGGTATACTTTCACATGAAAACAGAAATTAAAGTGAAAATTATCCCTCTTGCCACTGGACAGCTTTCTAAATGTAGAAATATTTAAAATTTTCTTCTACTATCTGAAGTTCAGGACTCATTGTGCTGAAGTATATGGAGCCATTGCCATGGCAAGCTATTATTTTAGCTGTGTGAAAGACATTGGCCTAAATAAGAAATAAAATTTTAACTCATAACAGTTTACATATTTTGGGTCAACATACAATTATAACATCATTGATTAACATATAAACACCAAAACTACAACAGTACATAGTTAAATACATTAATTATTAAAAATATTGCCATATAAGCACATTTTCACTTCCTGCTTAAAAATTAAGAACCTTCCTTGATGCATGTTAATAGCCCACATCAAAATTAATGCTACTTTTGTCAACATTATAGCTTTTTAGAATAGCAAATAAGTGTTATCACACATCCTATGGGGGAATTGTGGCTAAATATTGTCTTTTCTAGTAACCTCATTATGTTCGTGGACACTTAACCTTTGCATGTGTCACCTGGCTTGTATTATGTTCTCTTGTACTGACATCACTTCTACCAGTATTGCTTTTCGTGCTGTTAAACAAAATCGAGACTGTTTTGCACAGCATGCTTAGAAAGCAAGTGTTAAATTAGATTTTGCATCCATGTTCCTTTGCACTCTGGTGAAATTTGCTCTGCCTTTAATCTCTTTTCCTTGCAGGAGTTACATTTATTTTCCAGTGATATGTGACATTCTTCTGAGATGTATTGTGGTTGATGTGTGATTCAATAGTCATATGCTGTACTTTGGAGATATGATAGTTCCCATGATTTTTCTTTTTCTTCCTAACACTGCTGATGCATGTCCTCCATTACTGGTTTGTCCTGATTGTAAGGGGAAAAAAATTACATCTGTGAGCACCTCTATTTATATCTCTTCTTGTCGATAAGAATACTACTTCCCTGTACCAAAGCAACCTGATATTTGTTGATTGTATGGAATGTCAGCTGCTTAATTTAATTAAAAAGTTCAGCATCTTTTTCTAAGAACTCACATGTAAGGGTATCACAGTTTCTGATAAAAAGCCATAGCATAAATTTTTTGAGGTTCAAAAACCTACATATGTTTTTTTCTAATATTTCTCTACATTATAACTTTTTGGTCTACACTAGAACACTCATATAGAAGTGAAAAAATATCAGAACACAAGGATCCTTCATGCCTGTGACTTAATCACGCCCTGAAAGTAACTGAAATACACATGCAAAGTTGTTATCATTCTTTGGTACTTTGTTAAGAATAAAGAAATTTGAACCGACTACAGAAGTCCTTACAAAATCATTTAATGTAAATTTGATATTTACACGAGACCAGGAGAGTTCCAAATACCAAACAAATTCTTGCATCTATGTCAGAGGGAGGAGTAAATGTTAGAAGAAACACCCAGTTCTCATGGACATTTTTTCTGAAATATCAAAAGGAAAATCAGGTAAATCCTACCACAGGGAGCAAAATTCCGTGTTTCAACAGGAATAGCACTGAAACAGCATCTCACAGCTAAAGGCAAATTGGTGTTAGGCTGAAACCAAGGTAGACTAGATTTTGAAGAGTGATTGCAAAAATAACTGATGATCCTCTCACAGTGAAGGCAATGTGTAATGATAAACCACTAAAACTATTTATCACATTAAAATACATGCGAATTTTAATACAAACACTGGAATCTTCCAAAACGCTGTTTGAGAAGGACTTGATGCACTCATGTGGAAGACTATCTCACCAAGGACACAAGTTGCAACTGCAGATTTGGAACAGATGAAGATCAGAAAAACGGAACTATTGATGTGCTTTAATTTTTAAAGGTTATTTTCCAAGTCTGTTATAAACCATATATTCCCTTTTTGCACAAAATCCCATAGGAAGGTAAGCACAGGGATTGTGTACTTATGCAACACTTAAAAAGTTGATACATCAATCCCTTTGGACCAGAAGGCTCATGTCTCTGGAAGATCAAGAGATAGCATTTTTAATATAATATGGTGTCCCAATTAACTCAGGTGATCCCCCTTTGTTCATTCTGTTCCACTCAATTCAATTGGCAACTTCCAGCCCAGTGGTAAGATCTCACCTTGCAATATTTTTGCCCTCTCTGACTTGTTCAAAGCCTTTGAGAAAGATAGAAGCCACAGATGGGAACTTCTGCTCAGCAGAACAGTGGTGGCTTGCAGTGGAGATCACACAAGATGTTGGCAGCTTTATGCTAAGGAAGCATGACACAGAGAACAGATGAACTTCACAGTTTTTCACAGCTTTTCCAGTACCACGTTTACTTGAGTGAAGCAAAACTTCCATATATTCAGCTTCCCAGGGTCTATCATTTGTCACACGCTGAGCAAAGCTCTGCTTCAATGGTGGTGAATCAGAATTCTGAATACAAAAGGCCTTTTTCATGTCCTCCTGTGTAAGAATAGGTTTGTATGCCTTTAAATTGTTTATGAATCCTCTAGCTTCTTATTCAGTGCTATAGGCAAGAAAGAGACAGAATATGAGAATAACTAGGGCCTGAACATTTGTGAATAACCTATCAAAGATATTTGTTCGAAACTTTCTCCATTTATATGATTTACTTGTATTCAATAAAGGCATCAAAAAAGCAACTTTGCTTTACTAAGACAATCACCTCATCTTCTTTCAGTTAAAAAAGTGAATAGATCTCCCTTGCATCAACTGCAAATATTTTTGTCTGTGTGCACAGTAGTCCTGTCAGTAACAATGCAATACAGGATATGGTTACAATTCACACAATATTTTAAACACTACTTTTGCACCTCTGTGTGATATTCTAATAAAGTTCTGTACCCTGGAGGGTCTCAGTCACTGGGAAACAAATAAAAGCTACAAAATAAAAAGCCTCTAAATATATGACTGTTTTATAAATCAGTGATGGTTTTACACTTTCCTGCTACGTGTCAGACCAGCATGAGAGTCCGCAAGGAAGTCAGCAAAACTGCAAATAGACGATGAATATGCCTCTGGCAAAGCAGTTAGGTCTGGGGTCGGTGACAAACTCAATGAAATCACAATATTTGAAAGGAGAACACTTTTTCTTTTCCTTGGAAACACTTAACGCCGATATAGAAAGGACTCAAATCCTCTTTTATGGTTTTCACCAGTCAAATATCCATGAACCACATTGTTTCCAAGAAAAATTTTCAGTAGCTTAGACTCCAATATGGGAGCAATTTCCTACATTGTGGATATTGCTACTGATAGCATAGATAATTGTAGCACGGGAGAAGCTTCCATTTCATCTGCAAGTAGGCATTTAACCTCAAAGTGTCAAGTGTACTTCATTTACATAGAGAGAACATGAGTGTATATTTCAATATACTCAAAACAGCAACTTCTAGATATCACTGAGGGGACATTAAAGCTTGTCCTCTTTGCATCTGTGTTTATAGATTTTTGTCTTCTGTCAGTAGGCAATTTGTACTCTACAGGCATTCAGCAAAGTCAGACCTGGATCAATTTGAATGGTCTGAGCTAATAAAATTTTTCCATAGGTTCTTCAGAGAAGGCAAAATGCATTTGCTGAGCACATGAGGACTCCAGAGAGATCAGCAGGTGTAGCTGGCAAGTTGAGATAAAATGCTACTCTGAGATACATTTTAAAAACACCCTTGCTTTTTTTTGAGAAACCAGAAATATTCACAGCCATTAAGCCCCTCAGTAAGTCTGAAACACAGAATTGTATCAAGACATGTTCTCACTTCAAGAATGTAAACTGGAATGACTATCCAGATCAAAATTATTCTTTGGACCAGCATGAACATTTGAAGATTAAAGGAGATAGGAACACATCAGACTTGGAGAAAAACAGAACTTGTAATATTCTTTTTGATGTTCAAGTGTTAGTAGTTTGGGGGTCACTGAACTTCAGACCCATCCAAAGCAAATACTTCACCCTTCTCTTTAAATTAGCATGGAGGTAAAGTTTTTCATGCTTTAAAAAATTTTCATCAAGGGTGTAAGTACACTGCTTATGATCTCCCTCAATTCCAGTAGAGTGGTTTAAAGTGATTCACTGTACATGAGTAGGATTCTTAGTGCCTACTACTATTACCTGTGTCTAAGGTTCTTTGAAGACTCAATTGGCTGTTTAATTATTACTCATAAAACTTTCATAGATGAGTGTTTCCCAGTGTATGAAGCTGGCGCAGAACACTCACTTCTACTCGTAAGTGCCACTGCACACTGGATTGAGACAATGCTAAATGGAATTTTGTTTCTCAGCTACTGATGTGCTGTATGGTTTTCTTCTAGTCACTTGGTCTTGTGGGTGCCACACCAATCTAGACCAGAAAGCTACTATAATAGCTGCAGCAATACTTTTGCTAGGTATTTCTTTAGATTCTCCAACCCGTGGTTGTGAAACCACAAAGCAAGTAAGTCTTGCAAGATTTCTTAGTGTGTTTGATGCAATCATGACTATAGAATAACAGGTTGCTTGCAAATATTGTATCCATGATTGCACATGAATATAAAAAAATCAGCATTTATGTATATGTAAAGATATCATCCTATTTATGTAGCTATATACATGCAATTAGTGCCACTAAATTGGAGATTCAACCAACTGTATATATATCAGAAATTAAAGCAAATAGCCTTCCGCTCTGTGTAGTTTTCTTTCCCTTTCAAAACAAGCCTGATGATGAAGGCAATACTTAGCTAATTAATGGTAGTTTGTCCTTGTTGGTAGTCTTAACCTACAGCATTGTCTTTAGCAGTATATCAAGACCAGAAAGATATTGACAGATGCATTGTGACAATCCCAGTGCAAATCATATTACAGTCACCCTAACACTAATTTTGCCAAAGCAAAGATAATGATTCTAAATTAATAGCTGAGCAAAACCATTATAGCACATCACTAGCAGGTATGGAGGGCTCCTATGCCTCATTTATAACAATGCAAAGCTGCAGAGCTGTTATCTTTATCAGAACCATTTTCTCTTGTTTGTGATTTGTGACACCAGCAAACAAAACAACCTTGGCACCAGCAGCAGTTCGGGATCAATGTGGGTGTTAATGACATTGTGAGTAGATAAATACAAGGGCAGGAATCCAAATCCCACAACAGCCCTCTTGCAGTTAATGCCATCTCTGAAAATGGCATATTCTTGGAGCGAGTCCAGGAGCCGTGGTCACAAGATGAACTTTCCCTGACTTTGCAATGCATTAACATCCAGCACACCCTGGCATCCACAACCCTTGCTTATGAATCACTCAGAGGCCCCTACATATATTTTCCAAATAACTGTCAGCAAACATGTTCTGTACTAAAGAGTACAATTGTTTAACACTTTGTCAGACGGTTACCATGGGTTGTATCAACACATGAGGATGTGTATTTTATAATTCGCTTGGAATAGATTTTTGACCCATGCACCAATGAGCAGGTTGCAGACTGCATAGTATTTGCTTTCTGAAAGGCAGTATGATATTACAAGGTTAGTTTACTGTCATTTTTTTCTTAAGAAGAAAGAAAAAAAAAAAGGAAAAGAAGGAAAAAAGAAAACAAACTTAAGGGGCATTTAACATATTTTGACAAGGTGACCTGCAATTTTCCATTAGTGCTGTGTTTGTCTAAGCCCCTCTACATTGATATGCATGGACCATGTAGTCACTGATGTCTCATTTGGGGGTGGGAAATAAGGCAAGTGGGACTTCTCCAAGGTCTTTCACAGATAGACTGCATCTAGCTATTGATTAAACATTTGGATAGTTAATCAACACAGCTAAGCCCTTTTAATCTGTCATGTGCTGTATTAAAAATATTTCATAAAAGAGAAGGGGGCGTGAAGAGACAATTTTCATTTTTAAATTCAACATAAAAATATACATTAGTAGAAAACAAGGATATAGAAAATATTGTGAAATTAGACTTGATCTCTGATTCAAATACCAAACCACAATACAGCCTTGAGGCGTTAGGCAATGGCTGTGCTACGTTAACTCCACCAAGTTTTCCCTGTAGCAATGATGGACTACATGTTCACTGAAGAAAGCCATATTCTCACTATTTTTTCATGCACTGGAAAGAAGCAATGCTAAATTCCCAGTTCTTCAGTTGGTGAAGATTTTATTCAGATTCTCAATTCTACCACATCTGTGAGATAGGATAGTTTTGACAGCATCAGGAAGAGACCACCTGTAATGTGCAGAAATCATTATCAGAATTGCTGTTATTTTATATTAGTGCTTGCTGAGATGCTGGTGAAAGAAGCACAAAAAAAAACCAGCAAACACATGGAATGTTGCAATAATTATTTCACTGCTGTCTCTACTGTACAATCCTCACCTGCACTATGCACTTCACCTCCAAAGTCACCAGAATCAGAGGTGTTATTCTTGACTTTAGTGATGTCTCAGAATTGCATTGGCCACAAAAGATCCAAATAATTTACACCACCTGGAGATAAGCAAGCCTTTTGATACCTGGGAGAGCCTGCAAAGCATTCCCCATATTTGTTTCTGGCTCTCTGCAAGACAACTGCAAGGATAGCATCAGTTGGTGAATATCTGCTGGACATCAGTTGCTCATAGGGAGGATCACACATCCCTTTCCTACCTGTATGGTGTTTATAGTATCACATCTGTGAACCCATTCATTGCATTAAGGATTTGTTGCAACTGTAAATGCCGGCTTCTATTCCTCATTAACCATTTCAAAACAGCTTATAACTCTGCAAGTACACTCTGCTCCAGGTACACATTCAGGGGTTCACTTCTTTGCACCAATGAAGGCTGCTTTTAGTTTGAATACAGAGGATACAGCACCAGAGGCTCTGCAAATTGCCGTAACTGAAAGGAAGATTAATAGAGCAAGGGAACAGAGCAAAATTCCAAACTAAATAAGTAAAGGTATGGCTGCAAATCTATTTGAACTATTTTAATTGATAGACTGACAAAAAGTCTCACACATAATATATTAAGGACTAATATATTAAGTCTCACACATAATATATTAAGCACTTTGCACTCTACAAACTGTCTTATAATGCAGTAGTTCAACTAGTACACTAATAATTTGCATAGAAAGGTACTGGAGAAAGATGGAGTAAGAAAATAGCTGTTTCATTACTGTAGTTTGACTGTAACAGTATTGTTTGGGGAGTATAAATATGTTGTATGCCATAGATAAATTCAATGCAAATAATCTTGGGCTGTAATTTTCTCTCCTTAGTATAGTGGTGGCCCTGTGTCTGTACAGCACATCTCTCTTCCATTATTCCCATAGCAGTGAAGTTCATTGAAAAACCATGACAAATTATTTATAGCACCCACACAAAAATTGAAGAAAAATTAGTAACTATGCTGTGTAAATTATAATTACAGTTGTAATTGGTTAAAATGAATGTGTAATAAAAATCTGAAAGGATATGTAAACAGAAAGTGAATTTCAGTTTTGAATCAATAGCTGATGATGCATTCATAATTCTCTTTCCTTTTTTTCTTCTAATTACACACAGCAAAGAATCATCTAATATTAATAAAATATAAATAATGCAAATTATTTTTTAAGTTGGAATCTTTTTTATGATTGGGTTAAGAGAAAATATCTCACTAATATTTGTTTGCAATTTTAATGTTTGCTAACTCAAATTTCTTACTCAAAATAAAAGTTTAAGTCTTGACATTCTTCATTGTCACAGGCAAATATAACTGGAAAACAAGAAAAAAAAATCACATTTTCATTCATGGGCTTTGACTACACATAAAGCAGCAATTCACCAGTAAAGAGGTCCTAACTTTTTTCTCCTCATCCAAAGATCCGCACAATCTTTCTAAGAGCAGTCGAATTTGGAAAGTAACCACTCCCCAATGATTTCATTTCACAGGTTAACAAATTAATGGGGACGACCATAAGTTTTTGAGTAGAGATGGGTCGTGTCACCAAGGACTGGAGGATAACCACCTTTCTACCAGGCTTGAACCATCATGACTTTCTAGAGGCTTTTGAGGGCTCTGGGCCTCCTCAGCAAAGTAACATGCCCCAGTGCACCTGGCTGTTGGCCCAACAGCAATCTACCACAAGATTAAGCATTATTTTTCAATATTTACTCCCACTGTTTCGCAGTACCTATTGTTTGTGTTGTGGAAACACCACATCAGAGGTCAAAACTAGAGTGTGCTGGAGGAAGCAACCCTGCTCACAGAAAAGAAAATCTAACTATGTTCCCATGGAATTACAAACAGCACATGTCAAGAAAGAGTAAGGAGTTCACAAAGGGGGAAGAGTCAACTGCCAGTTATCTTAGAGGGGGAAAAACATAATATTTTTAGCACTATAAACGTGATCTCAGCCTAATGGTATGTGCAGTAATATCATTTCTATAGCTGCTTTTTGGCAACTTGTTACAAAGTTTTCTTTGTGAATAATTTGTGTGTGTGAATGTGCAGTCACCAAAACCCTGAGTGTGTGATTGTAAAATTGTCTGTATGGTAATCTATAAAAAATTAATCATTTAAATATCTTTTGTGAAAAATATCATCATTGTTATTGAGCACTAGGAAGCTATTTGTATGACCATGTTTTAAATTGGTATGTCATTGATTTCTATTTAATGCTCTTTGTCACTGTCTATGAAGTACATTTCTATATGGTTCCAGAAGTGGAAAGATTTACATAATAACCATTAAAGAAATATACAAATGTCAGTTTAGAGACTGGTATTCAAACATTTGTCTTTTGGTGGTTTTTCTCTAAAATGAACTTTTATTAACTCAGCTAGTGATGTTATTATCAGCTACTGATATGAGAATGTTGTTCAGCCTTTGAATATCTATCATTTTATCATTTTTATTGCATTTTTAATATTTAACATTCATCTTATTATAGACAGAGAGCGTGAGATGCATGCATGGTTTCCACACAGTTTTAAAGTTCAATGAACAGTCACAATTCTGAGGGGAGATTTCACACATTTATCAAAAACAAGGCATTTTTGCAGTAAAGTTACAAAGTGTGAAAGTATTCTTGTTTTATCTGCCTTACTTATCATGTTTATGAGTTATTTTGCCTGGAAGTAAATTGACAAGTTGTCAATGAACAATAGACACTGCTTCAGCTAGGCTTTTCACAGGTTCGGATGCCTTTGGGCAAAAGGGCTAAATCTGTAGTTTGCAATCTAGCATATGGAGTACTGAAAAAAGTGACAATGGGGTGAGAGACATTTAGTGAGAAATTCATATGGCTGCTGATCCCTAACCAATTCATTTGGTCTGGGGTTTATGAATTCATGTATAAGTGCTTTACCCTTGCAGTTAGATTTCAATTTACATATAATGACCCAATTCCATTTATTCCTGCTGTACTGCTGATCTGCTCAAAATAAATACTTTTATTTTCACCACAAGCAATGGCACCTGCTTCTCTAATAATAATGCTCTCTTTAGAACAGTCTAATACAAAGTTTCTCCATGTTCCACCTTTTTGTTACAAGAACTGCACTATAATCCTCTAATTAACACAAATCTTGATATCTTTATCCCTACCCTCATTGTAAGCGCACCCTCTTGAGGTGTTGAGCATGTTGTACACTTTACAATAAGATTATTTTCATATCACGTACTGTAGTAGGGGAAACATCACTGTCATTTCTTTTATGAGATGTTGTATTTGTCAAGAGACCTTAATGCACAGGGTTGAAAAAATGTAGTGTCAAAAGATTATCCAGTTTCCACATACTCCATAGAAAAAAATCCGTACGTGATAAAATAATGAAGGGCGACCTCAGAATTTCTCTCTTTTTGGGGTAAGGAACTTGTCTTTAATATCTGCCTTCTCTTTACCTTTCTGACTACTGTAGCTTTTGAGGGCAGAACTCATAAAATGCACTGTTTACCTGGCCATAGATAAATTCACATTATTTTAGACATTTGTTACCCATACACTAATCAACATGTTTTTAAAACAAGCTGTAAGAAATGCTGAACTGTTTTGCTAGGAAGTATTTACACATGTATGTAGTTTAGGAGCATTATAGTTGGCAATTAGCATGAGAAATAATACTATGAGCAGTGAAAGTGATGATAAACGAAAGACAAAAGAACACTAAATTAGACTGGTTATCACACTTAATTAAGGGACAACTGTGGTACTTGCTTGATGTTAGCATATTACATGTGACATAAAAGGACAAGTAGCCTATTTTTGTTATTATCATGGCCAAAGGAAGTACAACTCAATCAACGAAGGATATGAATTATAAATACATCACACCATGTAATGCACTAGTCGACCTGAAGAAAATAATGAATGCATTATATTTTAATGACTTACAAACTTTTCAATTATTAATGATCATAAAGACTATTGTGGCTACTGTATTGAAATATTATTTAGATTTTAATTATCCATATGCAGCAATGAAGTATGTTTTCCAAGATCCACAATTTGCATGCCAGTTTTGACTTATAGAGAAACAGAGAGTTTATAATCAATTCTATTCCAAAATGATGTATTTAAATTAAAGAAAGTTAAAAATAATTATCACAAGAAAAAGTCTAGAAAAGGCTTTGCTGGATGTTGTCTATCTTGTGCCAGCTACAAAAACAATGTATTTCCAAAGCTGTAATAGTTGCAGAATACAGACTGCCTTTCGAGCAGTCTGTTTCTTCACTCTGCCTTTTCATTTTTGTGAAAATTGTACTGATCATAAAATGAAGCACCATATTTCTTCCAAAAAATGTTGAACCACCCTCAGTAAAAGAGAAGAGAGGAAACACGAAAGCTCATTTTCAAAATTTGGCTAGATTTAAAGTCAATGGCTATCTTTAAAGTAGATGGATGCATACAATAGTTGCTGTGAATGACCTCATTGTCTCTGTGGGTTAAAAGCCCTTCATATTTTCCCCTTCAAAATTTTTTTGCTCTGTTGTGGCAGTGCTGAATATCCCTGCAAACAAAACAAATAAGCAAACAAAAAAGAAAAGTAAAGAAGTTCCTGACTTTAAGAGATGAAAACAACAAATTTGTGAAAAGTCTGAGTTGGTCAGTGTGATTACTTCCCATGCTACTGAGGATTTGAGCCATGACTGTAGTCCTGCTTGTTCGTGAAGGGCTGAGAGAGTGAGTGAGGCTTAGAACCTGACAAGGACCAGCTAAAGGAGGGAAACCCCCCTGAGGATCTACCATGCTGTATCTCAAGAGCCAGAGGGCCACAAGGGTTTTCCTGCCCCAGCAGCACAATTATCTCATGGGAAGACAGTCTCTCCCAGTACTGGGAGAATGTTACTCCCCCAAGCAGCAATAAATTAAAGCTAGGTGTCTAAGCAGCTGCTAGAAAGCTAGCATATCAGATTCCCCCAGCTTGCTTTTCTTTCAAGAGCTCCAACTCATCCATCTATTCAGGATGCGACTTTGCAACTGATTAAATTTGCAGCTTGGTGCAATTATGCAAAGTGAGGACGTTTATGATTTTGCAGCAGCCTACAAGCTGCAGAAATCTAGAAAATGCTTCTAATGTGTTATCTATTAATAATCAGTATTAATAACCAAATTGATTCGACTTTAATTCATTTCTGCTTGGGACTTCATATTTGGTTTCCTGTAGAGGCTCAGTAGTAGTGACCAACTGTCAAACATGGGTAGGTAGAAAATTTTGTGGTACTCAGTTGGCCAGGCTTATCCAGCCATGACTGGAGGGGAGTCCAGGGATAAGACTGAGCTGTACATGACGGTTCCTGAGTTCAGCACTGAGCCTCAACAGGACCTGGAAGCTCACAGAAGTCAACCAGGTGAGGAGGGGGCTGTTCCAAGAGGAGTCCAGGGTGATTCCAACATCTCCAGGGAGCAAAAGCAACTTGGAGTGCCATGAACCCACATCAACACCTCCTCTGTTAAGAGGAAGAGAAGGATATATGTAGCAGGAAATTCCCATCCAAGGGGAATGGAGGGGCTGTTCTGCAGGCTGGACCCAACCCAGGGAAGTCTGCTGTCTCCAAGGGCTGAGATAAGGTACATTATCGGAAAACTCTCCTGGGTAGTAAGGTCCTCTGAATACTATCTGCTATTTGTTGTTTAAACTGGCATCAACAAAATAACAAAAATAAGTAGGAGGGCAATCAGAAGAGATACCAGCATTCTGGGATGATTGGTAGAGGGATCAGGAGCACAAGTGGTGATTTCCTCAATTCTTTCAATAACAACAAATAATAGTAGAAGGAATAGGAAGATCCATCAGGTCAATGCATGGCTCCAAGATTGGTGTCAGCAGAAAAATTTGGTATTTGTTGACCATGGGAGGATCTGCTCCACATCTGGTCTACTGACACATGACAGGATGCACCTGTCTCAGAGGGGAAAAAGATCAGCACAGGAGCTGGTTGACAGAACATTTAACTAGCTTGACAGAAGGAAAGGGACAAAACTCTCACCAGTGAAGAGCAATGGGTTGCTGTGCCAAAACTTGAGGAAATGAACACTAATGGGATACCTCAATCTGCTCACCTCAATCAGGTGTTGGCTACAATGCTCCACACCTGAAATGTTTCTACACTAATGCACAGAGCATGAGGGACACACAAGTGGAGCTCAAGGCTTTTGCTGTATCCCAGAGATTTGACATCACTGTCATAAGTGAAACCTGTTGGAATGAGTCCTGTGGCTGGAGGGTCCTGTTGGATGGTTCCAGGCTCTGCAAGAGGGATAAGCAGGGCAGAAGAGGCTGGGAGGTGGCACTCCATGGAATAAGGGGGTTGGAATGCATGGGACTCACAGATGGTAACAGCACAGTTGAGATCCTCTGAGTAAGAATTAAGGGGCAAACAAATAATGATGATGTCATCATGGGAGTCTACTATAGACCAGGATGATAACACTGACAAACTGCTCTTTGAGGACTTAAGGGACACTTCCAAGTCAACTGCCCTTGTCCCTGTGGGGATTTCAGCTTGCCAAAAACTAACTGGAAGCATTACACAGCTGGTACAACCCAGGCCAAAAAACTCCTAAGAAACCTGGATGACAGCTATATGGAACAGGTCCTAAGGGACCTGACTCAGGAAGATGCCCTCCTTGACCTATTGTTCATCTAAAAAGAGAATCTCATAAGCAATGTGGAGATTGGCAGCTGTCTTGGCCACCATGACCATGAGGTGATTGAGTTTAGAATCTCTGTTGAGAGCAGAAAAAGTGCTGGGAAAACTGCAGCTCTGGACATGAGGAGAGCAGGCATCAGGCTGCTCAGGGAATTAGTAAGGTCCCCTGGAAAAATGTTTTTGCAGATACTGAAGTCCATTGGTGCTGCTCATTTTTTAAGCATCACTTTCTAAGGACAGAAGGAGCAATTCACAGATGCCAGAAGTCAAGCAGGTGACGCAGAAGACTAGCTGGTTGAACAGGAACATTCTCTTGTAAATAAGGCAAAAAAAGGAAGTTATATATCCAGTGGAAGCAAGTCAGATGACACAGGAGGAATACAGACATGCTGCTGCCACTGTAGGGAGAATATTTGTGAGGCCAAAACTGGAGATGAAGCTGCCAAAACCATGAGGGACAATAAAAATAGTTTTTCAAATATATTAATGACAATAGGCAGTATAAAAATAACATTGGCCCATTACAGGATGAGGATGGATATGTATAAGGCAGAGGTGCTTAATGCATTTTTTTGTTTCTGTCCCCAACATGGATGATGTTGGACCAAGGAGGTCTCAGTGCCTTGAGCTGGAGGACCACAACTGTGAGAATGATGAACTCCCCACCTGATCCTGAAAGTGTGGGGGATCTGCTGATCCACCTGGATCCCTGCAAATCAATGAGACCTGATAGGATCTATCTGAGAATCCTCAAAGATAGCTGATGTCATAGCAAAATCTCTCCAGATGATTTCTGAGAGGTCTTGAGAATCTGGAGATCTCCCAGCTGATGGGAAGCTGGCAGACAAACACTGCTCCAGTTTTCAAGACATGCAAAAAGAAGGACCCCAAAAACTACAGGCCTGTCAGTCTCTGGCAACTTCAGTGGCTGGTAAAGTTATGGAGAAGGCTATTCTGGGAGGTACTCAAAAACACCTGAAAGACACTGTAATCATCAGCCAGAAGCCAGCACAGCTCCATGAGAGAAAAGTCCTGCTTATCAAACCTGATTTATGACAAGGTAACCCACCTAGCTGATCAAGGGAAACCAGTGGATGTAATCCTTTCAGATTTTAGTAAAGCTTTCCGTACTGTCTCTCACAATATCCTTATGGATGAAATGTGCAGCACACAGTTGAATAAACACATCATGGGATGGGTGAGCAACTTGTTCAAGGGCCAGGCACAAAGGGTTAAAGTGAATGGGGTGACATCAGATTGATGACCTCTCACCAGTGGGATTCCACAGGCCTCCTTCTTAGCCCTGTGCTCTTCAACATCTTCATAAATGACCTGGATGTAGGACTGGAAGGGATACTAAGCAAGTTCACAAATGATATAAAATTGGGATAAGCTGTTGAACTCCTCAGAGGCAGGGAGGCCTTGCAGAGGGACCTCAGCAAATTAGAGGAATGGGCAATCACTGACCATATGAAGCTCAACATGGAAAAGCAACAAATTCTGCTCCTGGAATGGGGCAACCCTCTATGTGTGGACAGACTGGGGAATGAGATGCTGGAAAGCAGCACCATGGAAAGGAGGGACCTGGGTGTGCTGGTCAGTGGCAAGTTGAACATGAGCCAGCAGTGCCCTGGCAGCCAGGAGGGCCAAACGTGTCCTGGGGGGCATCAGGCCCAGCATGACCAGCTGGGGAAGGCAGGGGATTGTCCCACTCTGCTCTGAGCTGGGGCAGCCTCACCTCAGTGCTGGGGGCAGTTCTGGGCACTGCAATATAAAAAAGACATCAGACTATTAATGAATGTCCAGAGGACGACAGAGGACAACAAAGATTGTGAATGGCCTTGAGTGAAGCTGTATGAGAACTTGGCCTGTTCACTCTGGAGAAAAAGAGACTGAGGGGAGACCTCATCGCAATTACATTTTCCTCGTGTGGGGAAGAGGAGGGACAGACACTGATTCTCCTCTGTAGTGACCAGTGACAGGAGCAGAGGGAATAGCATGAACTTGTGTCAGGGGAGGTTTAGGCTGGGTATTAGAAAAAGGTTCTTCACCTAGAGGTGGTTGGGCACTGGAACAGACTCTCCAGGGGAGTGGTCACAGCACCAAGCCTGGCAAAGTTTGGGATATGTTTGGACGATGCTCTTTGTTACACGGTGTAACTCTTGGGGATGGTACTGTGCAATGCTTGCAACTGGACTCAGTGATCCTTGTAGGTGCCTTCCAATTAGCTTATTCTGTGATTCTGTGACTTTTTTTTTTCCTACAGATGATGTTTAAAAATACTGAAGTTTTCTTTTTCCCTTAGAAATCGAAACAGAAATGCTCCCTGAGCTGCAAGTATTCTCACTGCTGTTAAACATTCTGTAAAAAAACAGAGAAAAAAATTATTTCCTGGTCTAGGAAGTATGTACCTAAGGAAAGAAAAAATAAAATTATCAAAACAATAATAATGTCTGGATTCTTGCAGATTAAATGGAAAATTATTATGTTGTACTGTGCTCTGGCCACATGTCTGTCCCATCCTTTTCTCTTATAACTGACAGCTCAAACCCACCAGAAAGATCTGCCTTGTTACAGTTGTTTTCTTATGCCTTGACTAAGTTTTCCTTAATTATTTCTCTGATTCTGTCAGCAATGTTATTGCCCCACTAGTTTAAAGGTTAAACAAAGCACCAAACCTGTCAAAGTGAGTGAAACCAACTGGTGAAGAGCTATCAGAAAGCAATCAGTGCTAATAGGTACATAATGGCTAACAGTGAGCTGTTTGCACTGAGATACATCACCCAGACAGAACACAGAGCTCGATGAAATCACACTTAAAGAAAACATAGAGTAACACAGCCAGCTTATAGCTGAAAACAACAGCACAGCGCTCTGAGTCCACAAACCCTTTTAAAAATAGCACATACTCCAGTTACTAAGGCTTTGCCGTATCTCAAGTACATCAAACGGCTTTTCTTCTGTTGCATGTTTGACACAAGAGTTTGGGAGAAAAAAAAAAAAAAACCCTGTTGGAAAAAATTCCTTAGAATAAAACGGCAAAAGTCAAAAATTTTAAGACCTTCAACCTTTGCCTGCATTTTTCTAAAATAGTTTGAGGAAACTGTCAAAGATGTCTTATCATTTTATTCTCTTCTTCATCTTCATCTTCTTCTTCCTCTGAAGATAAACTTTATAGCTCATTAGCAGTTCCTTTGAATCATATGCAAAATAAAACTTTTTGGCTGTAATTTCTTTTTTTTTTACTTCAGTGTCACTCAAAGATATATTGTAAGAAGGGCCTGTAAAGATAAGTCTTCAGCACTCTGAGTCTGATCCTTCAAGAAGCTGAGAGTTGTAAGGTATCATTAACTCAATGAAATTAAAAAATGAGCAGCTCAGCTCTGTGCACAAGTAGGCACACAGTTTGTTCTGTGGTAGGACTTCATTTTTCTTTGAATTCATCTAAGACTACATATGACAGTACTATCCCTCAACACATAGCAGACATTTCTTCTTCCCAAACTGGGTAGAGGAAAAGCACAAGTTAAAACTTTCCTTTTTGCAGCTTAGATTCACACTCTGTGCTACCAAGAGGCATATTGCACCAAAAGCTTGGCCCTCTACCAGGGGACATATTTTTGTGTGGATCAACTATTTTCCAAGAAATGTAGAGGATCTTTTACATAAAATAGGGATATTTCTGTTTCACTTTGTGCATTTAGAATGATCTGTTAAGAAACTGCCATTTCTTATTCCTCATCTCTCCAATAATATTGAACAAATAATTTTCAGAAATTAATCTCTTTTATGAAATATCTGCCACTCCTGTTTATGAATGTAAACAGAAGCATTTCTGGGGTGTGTTTCCTATAACTCTGATGGAGAATTTTCTGTCTCACTAGTACTTTTTAAATGGTGATGTGGGCTATTTCATTTTTGGTAAAAAATGTTAATATATAATGGCAACTGAAATAATAACAGAAAACCGATTTTTATTGAGTTTATATGTATTGATCATATAAAGCAAAGTTCTGACTTCAAATAGCATTTGAATAGTTTGTTCTACTCCTACTACCCCAAGGAAACCATCAGGATAAAACATAATTTTGGAAAACTCTGTTTATCATGACACAGACTTTAAAGTTAGATAATGTAGATATTGTCATACCAGATTACATGACAGGTTTATTTAGCCCTGTTTTCTATCCCTCAAAGTGACATCACTCATTGAACAATTTAAGTGAAGATGCAAGAACTTAGCTGCAGAGAAACATTCACCTTTAGAGCTGGTCCCTGACTTGAGTGCAAAAAATGCCAGATTTTTAAAATATCTTCAGTTTTTTAATTATTGCTTTAGCCAATTTTGATGCTCACATAGATTTTTTCCTCCATTAAGTGCTTTGCTTCAAATTTGTTAGTTTTACTAAATGCTGCTGTGTTTTCTTGCAGACAGATAGAAACAAAAAATCCCAAGTTACCTTCCCTTTAATCAAATAATTAAAAATTGAGTTACCCTCACTAAACTCTTCTGAACACTTCTAAAGCTTTCTCATCTCCTGCATGAATGTTTTCTCACTGTTATCCCTTTTTTGAAACTATATAAGACACTCCTAACCATACGGCCTCACTTATATATGGAGTAGTTTGTGGTAGTAAAAATTAAATAGCTTTTTGGAAACTATATAAAAAATATGGAATATAGAACAACACTATTTTTTAAAATCTCAGTATCTCTAGATATTGCCAGCTTTCCAAAGATACCTGTTTTCTGGAGGGTTAGCCATATAAAGGGATTAAAATCTAAGAGTTGAAACTCCTGGGGAAAAAAAGAAAATAAACTAGAAATGTGCCACTTCCTTTACATTTTCAAGGTGGTGTTTAGTTATCTTTCAGTATGTCACAATCCAAAAAAAAGGGATATAACAAAAATCCTAAACAAACCAACCAACAAAACATAAAAAGCCCTAGTGCTGAGAGTACCAAAATACTGCTTTAAAGATTTCCCTTAGCCTGAATCACAACATTTATATGAACATTACGTTATCAAAGCTTTTGGACAGAGCATCAGGGCTAAATGATATCATAAGGAAAACTTAAAATAACAGAAAGCTATCTCCGAGTTTTAATCTGGAGTCTTCAATTTACAAAATGTATCAAGGTTTTCTTAAGGCAGGAGCAATCAGGATCTTGTTTGACCTCCTTTTTAAAGAATAGCTTCACACCACTGAGCTTAACACTGACTCAGAAGAAATTTGGATCAGCACCATTATTTTTCCTTGGCTGTAGAAAGAACAGACCTGACCATATTCAGCTGGTGAGATCTGTTGAAAGCACAGCACAATATGATTGAAAATTTATATAAAAAATTTTGCAGTGAAGGCCAGAATAATTGCTAATAGTCAATTGAAAGTATGTATGTGAAGAGAGATATTTGAAAATAAGTACTTTAAAAACTTTTAGATAGATCTGTAAAATGTGCTTTTATTTGGGGAGTTTCTTCTACTTAAAAATAACACTTTTCAACTATGACATGTGTATGTTGTGCATATTGTATGAGGAGTACATATATATCTCCTCATATAAAAAGAAAAAAGGTTTCTTTGTTTGGAATGCTGATGCCAAATTTAAGTAAAATGAATGCATTCTATTATTTAAACTCTATTCTGAGTTTAAATTCTTGAAAGTTGATGTTTAAAATGGAAACATTAAAACTCTCATATGAACACAAAATGTTATTATCCTTCATGACAAAAGTATTTACTTGTCTGCTCAGCATTTCAGATTTTGTCAAGATCTAAATAAAAGTTTAAAAGTTTTTTGTTTAAAAAGCACAAAAAATTGTCCAGTTTCACAAGACTATAAAAAGGCACAGTGAGTTTAGCAACTGTAGCAAAGCTAAACTGGAGAGTTGTATTACAAACTATTAACCAGTGTGAATAAGAGTGTAAATTTTTCAAGTCCTACTGTAATAATACACTATTTAAAAAATTTAATGACTACAGGATGAAATAACCATGAGCACTACATTTTATCATCAGTTTATTTCTTAATACCTCTAACAGCTAAATATATATATTGTAATTTTTAAAATCTCAGTTAAGAGTTCCCTAAACAACTTTGAATACTTAAAATCTTCTAAAACTGTTGTTCAACACTTATTCAGTTCTTAAGATATTTGAATTTTATTAAGTGATTTGTTAAACTCAGGAGTAGGCCATGTTTAAATATTGAAATTGGTTCTGATTCCTTGTCCTTTTCACAGATTCCTAAGTCTTTTTCTGTTACACATCTTCTTGTGCACTGTTTACAGAGATTCTCTTCCAATTCTGTGTGGAAAAGTATTAAGCTTTTTTTTCATTCTTTATCTTCAATTTTCATTTATTTGTACACTTGTGTTTAATTTACATTTAGACCACAGATTTGTGGTATGTATTTTTTTGCTTAAATCATGTTACTATTTAGTTCATGGTATGAATAACCATTTTCTGTAGAAAATTAAAGATTGGCAAAGACTATTTGCAAAAATTACGGTATTACAAGACAGAATATGTTAGTTTATGTGTGTATGCACACTTGTTTATAAGCATAAAACCAAGACATTTCATTTAAGCTTTAAATTATAATTGCTTTCTTTTTTTTTTAGACTGAAAAATTCACTAACTCAAGATGGCCAAGAACAGCACAGATATTAGTCAAACCTCTATCTACCCTCCCTTGATTTTCTTTTCTTTGGGCCATTTACGTGGTTTAATATTGAATAACAATTCTGCAGGATTTCTTTGTTAATCATGGACTGTGGCACTTGACCTTGAGAGCATTCTGTCCTGTCTAAAAATAGTGTGTAGTATATACCACAGGTCTTGCAGAATGATCACCTTGTGACTGGTTGTTATAAATAAGGGCTTTGGGGTCAAATCTGTCTTTTCTTTGGAGAGGTTAGAAGGTTTAACCCAGAAAGCAACATCAGCCCTGAGTCTAGAGAGCCAGTTCCCAAAAGGATTCTTTGGGCAAGCACCTCTAAATAGCTAAGAGTGAGACAAATGGCATGGCAAATGTCAGCTTACATAAACCCAAATGAGAAAAGATGAGAAAATTGTGCCCTTTCCACAAGGACAGAATCTAACTGCTCTAAAATCATTTAAAAGAAAAGTATAACAAAACAAATACACATTCCAAAATAAGAAAAGTTTACATATTACACTTGTATTGTCGTGTACCAGTATATATTCTAGCCTGGCTTTTCACAGTGTGGTGGTTACACACTTTGGATAGAAAAGCATCTGTCATTCGCAAGTTTCATCTTGCTAGTTCAAACTACTTCTAGATTTGCTTTCAGCTTTAAAGCGCAATTTGAATGAGGGGAATCTAATTTCTCTGTCTCTGGCCCTATTCGCTTCCTGGTGCTGTTTGCTTCCTCCTCACCGTTCAGTAATTGCAGCAGTATGATACCCAAGTTATCGAAAAAAAATGCAAAAACTCATAAGAAACTCATCCAAGGTGGCTTTGGATTAAATTTGACCTTTAAAATCTAAGCTTGCACCCGAAGCCAAAAAAACAGGAGCTTGTTTACTCCTGGTCAAAACTCTTGCAACACAGCTAAGAGGGTAGTTCAAGTTTTGCATCATGGTGATCCACCTTCACCATGATGAAGATTGAACAGCAGAATCTATTTATGATTTAATGTAAGAAGGAGGGCAACCATTCAGATTTTACAGAAGCAGTAGTGGTCAATGAGCTGTTAAACAAATGATCATTCTGTAGTCAAAAATGGATGTTTTTCTAACCTGCACAAGAGAGACACTGCACATAAATTCTGTAAAGACATTTTAAAAGGTCCTTAAACACAGTAGAGTTAATATAAATATTTTAATCATTTATATGCATTGTTGAGTTTCACTTAGATGTCAGCCTGCAACAGCTTTTACCTAGCACATTGTTAGTTTGAGTACTTGAAGGGACATTAAGTAAACACCAGTGCCGCTGCTGGGTCACGTTGAAGGCTACTAATATCAAGGACAGGTATTCAGAATCTGTCGACATTTTTCTGATTGATTTATCTCATCTAGTTTGCTAGTTTGAACAACTCATTTGTTGCGCAAAGTTCAACATGCAAGTTTCTGGGGGAGTACCATTTTATGTTAGGGAATTAAATCTAATGAACTGTACAACAAAGCATAGATAATCTGTATGTGTTCAAAGGAAAGAGATAAAAAATGCAAGAACTAGGGAGAACTAAGGGCAGATGAAACTTTTAAAATCTCATGCATCAGAGATCTATTTGCATGACAAACTAGAGGGATATCAATAATGTCAGAATACAATACTTCTCAGAGAAGAAGTTATCTGAGGTCAGAATATTTCCAAGAAAGGCAGAAAGCAGGTGTCTTCAAACTGAGTGCCTCCAGGTCACCAGTCTCCTGCAAACACAGTCCTGTTTAGTTTGAGATGAGCACACACTTAAGAACCACTTCAGTTGGACTGTCTTAATTTTGGAGCTCATGGGAGCCCTTATGGGAAAAAAAATGAATAAATGCAAAATATTTATTCATTAAATGCAAAATTCTCTTTCATTGAAGAAAAATAGAAAAACTCAACTTTATGTTGTAAAAAGAAATAACATAGATTATGAGAAATAAAACACAGTCCCATGAGGAATCTACTAACAGCACAGTTAATTCACAATGCGTATGATTAGTAAACCATCTGAAAGTCGAGAAGCAGAGAATAGAACTAAAACCCCCACATTTTCCTCTCTGTGTCTGTGTTTGGGAAATATTTGCTCTTAGCTACATCTCAGTCCAGCTCTTGGCTATGAAAACTCCCCTGTAAAGAGAAAAACTATGAGTTCCCAAAAACAAAAGGAACCTGAGTCACAGGATCACTTTCAAGAGAGCAGAAACTGAGACTGAAACTCTGGTTCAGGAAGTTTTTTGTTTTGTTTTGGGGTTTTTTGGGGGGATTTTTTTGTGGGTTTTTTAGGTTTATGTTTGTATGGTTTTGGTTTTGGGCAGGGGGGGTTAACTTTTTTAGTTGCGGGGGCGGAGGGGCGCAGAGGGTTTACTTTTTCTGCAAGTTTTTGTCCAGGCTTCAGTGCTGAGTCATTCACCAAAATTGCTCAATTGAAAAGCTGTGTGAAAACCCAATCTCAAAAGGGTTGAATTTTTGGTAACAAGGATATTGGACACTATAGCAAAACACAATTTTAATTTTCTGCATTGGACTTCCTCAATAGACATTTACAAGTGCAGCATTTGAGTATCACATGAAAGTATAAATCCCCTGCCCTGCCTGAAACTTTAATTTTCTGATGATAGGCTGGAGTCCGCGTACATAAAACTACTATCACTACACCTTCTAAATCACTGTGTCTAAATTAACAGATAGTAATAACAGAATAATAATAGAACTGGCAAGTTGTCATTTCTTGC
This sequence comes from Trochalopteron elliotii, assembly GCA_024734555.1. Lineage (NCBI taxonomy): Eukaryota > Metazoa > Chordata > Aves > Passeriformes > Leiothrichidae > Trochalopteron > Trochalopteron elliotii. The sequence continues at coordinate 2,096,410 of JANPWX010020199.1, read as the reverse complement.
TGGATATTGGGTCTTTCTCTTGTTTACTGTTAGAAATACCAAAATGAACCTTCTATCAACTTCAGCATCAAGATTTGTCTTCAAAAGTCCCTGTCTTTATGGGGCACCATAAGACTAACTTGTAAAATCAACTTCTGTAATAGAATGGAAATAAATCAGTATTTAGGTGGGTTGGGTGGGTGGATTATTTTAAATTTAAATCACAACCAACCAATTCTATTAAATAAGTCAGTGCAGGCTTGAAAACAGTCTTTTTTCTTAGTATTCTCCATGCATCTTTTACAATGTTGTACTCATATAGGACCCTATTGATAAGAAAATTATTCACATGAGAAATAAGAAAAACAAGGTAACAGATTATCAAAAGCTATTTATACCAAAGAACTAAGCAGAGGATAAGAAAGCTATTTTACCCTTCAGTTTAAAGCTTTGCAAGAAATGCAGCCTGACATTTGGTTAGATGCAGGGAGGTTTATGACACCATATTGTATTCACTGCAGAAAGGGATAGGAATATGAATAGCTTGAGAATAGGAATGGGGATCAGTGCTGAGATGTTTTTCTGAAGGACTGGAAGGAAATTATCTCACTTTAAAATTTTTGGGAGCTACAAATTCGTTATACTACTTTCATAAGCTTCAGTTTGCTTTATAAAGAGCAGCTTCAAATGCTGGTTTTTTCTGTTGTGGATTGTTCTTCAAGCCTTTGCAAGTTAGAGACAGCACTTGCCAAATTTGCTGCTTCTCCCGGTTCTGGCCAGGACAGGGTTAATTTTTGCAGCAGCCAGGAGGGACTTAGCCAGGCCCTGGGGTTATTGTGTACCATCTCACACCATGCACAGGGTGATAGGGGACACTTTCTGTGCTTGCAATATGCAATCTGGTGACACCAGGTTCGAATGGTGAGCAATTGCAGGTGAATCATTTGCTAATCTTGCACATTCTGCTATTACTATTGATGTTACTGGTAGCTTTTCTTATCTTACTGCTGTTTACAGTAAACTGTTCTTATGTCAACCCATAATTTTACTTTTACATGCCTCCAATTCTCCTCTCCATCCTGACAAGGTGGGTGAAAGGGGAAAGTGAGTGAGCAGCATGTGGTCTGGGATGTTTCAGGGGGAACAGTAAACTGGGGAGTATCATTCCTAAACCATGACACCGCTGAGTCCCCAGAGTTGTGCTCTCACATTTCCTTCAGAAACTTCCCGAAGGAAAAAATCCTTCAAAATGTTCAGACCATACCGTTCAGAAAGCGAATTTAGTTTCCAAGGCTGCACTTGAAAGTGATCACTACAGCCTAGCAGCATCCCACATGGACTGGGATATCTCACCCATTGTCTTGGATTACAATGCAAGATGCAACCAAAACATGTATCCTACTACCATCTCCATGAGCTGTTAAAATGGGTGGAGCAGTGCCCTTTATCTCCTCCAAGACTCCCTCCAGGGAAGCAGCAGCCACGCCAGGGGGCATCTCTGCTAATGGGCCATCAAGGTCTCCCAGAATGACTCATCATCCCGTTGTGATATGCCCCTCCCTGGGGGAGGAACTGAGTATTCCCACCCATATGTAATCTGGAGTTTGGAAGATCACAATATCACCATGACTGGCTTCCCAGAGAAGAGTTCTTGATAACTGCCACTGGACCTCCAGAGACAGACCAGATCTTTCTACAGGATCACTGCTTCAACAGAACTGCATCCATCACTCCAATCAGACTGCTGCCACCCCCCGACCAGCAGGGTGTCAGGCCATATTCTGATTTTGTTGGTATAAGCCAGTGTGCCTCTGCTTTGTTGTAGTTTTTTCTATTAAATTGTAGTTCTGGCTTGGAATCTCTCACAACACATTTGTGTGAAGTTAATTCCTCTCAGTGGTTTGTCTTGAAACCAGTACACCCATCCAATGGCGTGTTCCCTGGGATGATACCCAGCCATGCACCACACCAAACAGGAGCACAGGGCACTCATGCCCTGCCACAGATTTTACCAGGATGAAGGAATGACTCTAAGAAAGGGCTGAATTTCATCAACCTCTTTCCAGATCCTAAAAACTAAGGGTAGTATGAACAAGAAATCCAGCAGTTTAATGAACAACAGGAAATAAATACAATTTCCTGAAAAAATTAATTGCTCTATGACTTACTTGTAGAGTACCCTGAAGCCTCCTTAGGTGTTTTGAGCCAAATTCTAGGGAGTTCTGTAAATTTTACATGTGAAACTGCTATACTGCATGCAAACTCTCCTTTTTCTCCTGTTCCACCTCCACTGCCCCCAAAAAAGGGTGAGTTATCAAGTCACTTTTTGTTTATCAGGGAAGCAAGAATCAAATTGTGTTAAAAGGTAAACAAATAACATTCATCTTGTGGGCCTTCTGGTTACAGGGGCCCACTGCATCTCATTGCTGGGAACCAAATCATACACCCCTTTGACACCCCAAATCCCCATTACTTAAAGGAACACTATAAATTTAGCTGAGTCTAAAAAGTGAAACAAAAGCTACAGAAAATATATCTTAGTAACAATTATTAATTATAGCAAATATCCCTGGAAATTGTCATTAACTTTATGAAAACCTCTCTTTCATCAGGGTCAGGCATTTTGCAGCACAGTTTGTAGCCACAGTTCTAATCATAAATAGCTTATGTTGGAATGAAAGTCATCTTCATTGTGAACTTATCACACCGAAAAATGTCAAACTCTCACATTCAGTGTCATTCATTTACCACCAGCCCATCTAGAAGCTGCTGTTGCTGGATTTAGCTTTCAAAGGCTTGTTGTCATTTGACACTTTAGAAAAAGTAGTGATATCAGTAGTAATTGGAGAGCCCTGGCAATGACCTTGTCCTTCTGCTAAGCCCCAGCTAATCCTAGGTGCGATACCTCAACTTACTGGCAACAAGATTATTATCTGTGACTATTGCTTTTCTTATAGGTACACATGCTCCAGAAAGACCTGGGGAAGAAAGTAATAATACAGTACAGAGATTAAATGTTTTTACTTCAACTGATCCTCATATATTTTGCACATTGTTTTCACAGTTTTTGGAATTCTCAATATTTTTCAATCCCTCCCTCTATTTAATCGATTTTTTTCTATTTTTATAATATTTCATTTAATTAGAAGCACTAAAAATCCTTACAGATGGCAGCAAACTCTACTACATGTGCATGATATAAGCCACCTTTCCAATACGGATTGTCCTTCACAATTGCTTTTGCCCTGCTGGGCATTCTATTTGAACAAAATAAGACAGGAAATCAAAGTTTTTTGGAGAAGCTCTCCCTCCTACTAGAGGATTACAACTATTAAAGCAACATGAGACCCATATAATTTCAAAGCTTATATAGAACCGAAAGCATATGTGGCAAATAACACAGATAATTTTATAGAAGTATCACATTTTATGTCAAAAAACATTTTGGAAGGTATTTTATTCCAAGGTTGCAAGAGCCAGTGGGAAAATAGTTGTTGCACTCAAACTTCCAGGTAGTAAGAATATATAATCAGCTACAAAATACAAATCTTGGTACAGCTGATTTTTGTATAAACCTTGGTTTCAGAGGAAAAATAAAGCTGACTAAGCTCATACCAAATATTAGCAGTATCATATAACTTTCCAGTTTCTCACTTCTATGTTTAGAACAGAATCTCCAATTAAAAAAATTAAAACTATCGGAATTTTTGAAAGGCTGGTAAATTCAGTGTAGTGCCATAGAAATGTTTTGCTTATCATTTTTTCAATTTCTGAGAATATACTAAATCATTTTATTGCATTATTTGTACAGGTAGTAAATGGTAACCCAATCAGCATTTGGTAGAAATATCTACAAAGACTAGTAGAACAGAATGTTTGAAAGTTGTTCAAAAGCAGTGCAGATAGAAGAGTTACCTGTGCTAGCTATATAACTGTAGACCAGAGTTTTTCTTAGGATTTCTTAACAAGAGAATAAGGGTGACATATTCCCATTCTTCTAACCAAAGCAAAAGCACTCATAATTCTAATTTCATGGAAAATAAATGTCTGGTTAGCTGTTCTTACTAGTCCTATAAAACTACCACACTGTCATTCTGCAAGAAGAGCATCAGTTCCTCTTCCTCTTACAACCTGGACCTGTTCTAATGCTTGTCACAAGACATTTTTCTTCATCTAAGCAGTTTCCTCAGCCAAACCAGGAAGCTGCTGGCACAGATATAAAGCTTGGAAAACAACAAGAAGAGGTTACAAACAAGAGATATTGAAAGACCAGCCTGGGGTGGCAACTGCTGAAATACAAACTTGGAAAATATTGCAAAGAACAGATCTAGAAAATGCAAAACAATAGTGTCCTGGGGTGACTCTTTGATGCTTGCGTTCCCAATTGTCTGTTCTGTTTATGCTGTATGTTAAGTTGTATATCTTTAAGATTAGATCCAAGAGGGAAGGGAGAGAAAGAAGCAAGGCAGAGTTTGTTTTGAAAACAGCATTCACTCCCCTGCATTCCTTCTCCAGAATGGTTCTTCTGAAGCAGAGAATGGCAGTGGGACAGACATCTCCTGTGCTTTTAGTTAGTTTCAGCTAGCTGAGGCAGGGAAGCTCTCTGGACTGTTTGTTTTTGCTTTTTTTTTCCTTTTTCTCGGGCCTATTTAAACCTGCTCCAGACTGAAGAAACCCAGAGGAGCACCAGGAGCTCACACCTGCGGCCCACTGGGGCCTGGACCTCCAGAGGGACTGATGAGAGACTGGGCGAGGTGAGCTACACCCATTGCAAGGACCTTCTGAATTTACCATCTCACTTCAGAACAACAAAAGGTTTTTTGTTTCATATTATTCATTCTCTATTCTTGTGGGCACTTTGTTAAATAAATCGTTTTTTCCATTTTTCTCCGAGGCAGTTCTTTCTTGGATCAGTTGGGGGAGGGGCCGCTTGGGTTTGCTTCCCAGAGGGACCCTATCGGGGGTGGGGGGGTCCTCCCTAATTTACCCTAAACCAGTACAAATACCTACAAAAATTTGTATATCCTTCATATCCTTCACACTTTCCTTGGCCAGGAGCAATCCAATATGCCAACATGTAACTTCTTTTGCTCAGCTTTTCTCTGAGCTCAAACCAAAATTTTCTTTGATGCACTAATATTTCAGTACTGATAGGACAAAAGTGCAAGGAGAAAAAAAATATATACAATTCTTCTAACATTTTTAACACCTCTATAGTTACAGACTTGACTTTGTAACAGTTTTGCAAACATTTTGGTGAAATTTAGAGGAAACACCTCCCCAGTCTACTCTGAAGAAGCCGGAGTCTGTGGGACACAGAAGAGCTTCTGTCACATAAACACTGTGCTGTGTACACATTTTCCTTCTGACGTGATATAGCCATAATTTCTACAGTAAAACATTGCAGACCAAATACAATCATATTCAATGCTCAAATTGGTCAGATACTTAGAAGAATAGCACTGAATTCTCTGAGAGACAGCTTTCACAACCTAGTGATTTGAGTTTCACATCAAAGAATCATAGATTAGATTAGATTAGATTAGATTAGATTAGATTAGATTAGATTAACTAAACTAATTTCAGACCCCAGCAAAGTGTTGCATACGTGTCATGAGATTGCAACAGAATGTATAGGGAAGAAAAATGCTATTGTCAAACCTGTATTGCAAGGAGAATATTCTCAAAAAGTTTTTTCTTAAGTAAATCAAGCAATTTTTTTCTATCTTGGCTGCTTTCCTAGAACCTCTACCAATATCTGTTCAGTGCCACAGGAAAATGGCATAGCAGAAAGAGTAGAGATTGACAAAAGAGTTTGCTGTTTTTGATGTAGTCAAGTTGAATAATTTCTCAGGTCCTAGTGCTTCAGAGACAAGCAGACTGAGAAAATTCCAACACAGAATCATGGAGTGACTTGAGCGGAAAAGGACTTTAAAGATCATCTAGTTCCAGCCGCCTTGCTTCTTTCATTAGACCAGGTTGCTCAGAGCCCTGTGCAACCTTGCCTTGAACATGTTCAGGGATGGGGCATCCAGAGCCACTCGGTGTAACTTGTGCCAGTTACCAGCCTCACAGGGAAGAGTTTCTTCCTAACATCTAATCTAAACAGATTAGGTAATCATCTCCAGCATGATGCCTGCAGCCAAAATTCAGTTTGGGCAGAAACTGGTGTGTTAGTTCTGTGGGAAATTAGAGCTGGGAATCTGAGGAAACAAAAGCTTTGGTAACAAACTCACAGACTGTTTTTCAGGTCTATACTTGCTATATCACCTTAATTTACATCATTTACATTTACTCCTTTAAACTATTTAAAGAGTCCATAAAAGGAAAAGTTTGGAGAGGGACAAAATATTTCTTCACCAGACAAATCATACCCTTGTAAAATATTAGGAAACTTTCAGATGTGGAAAGCTAGACATTTCAGGTAGATGTGCAGATAAAATGAGCATGGTATGGTACCCACAAGCCTTTCAGAAATGTTTGTTCCAACTTTAGTAAGTTGTATAATAAAAATACCACTTCTTCTTACCTTATGCTTGTCATTTGATTTCTTTGTGTTCTCATACCACTACATCTAGAACATTATTACACCTTCAATTATTTCTTCCATACCTTTAAGTCAATGTACGCCCTTTTAGTCCAGTTATATTAAAGCTTATTTGATGATTCAATGAATTTATGGCAGTATTTTTGTATTTGACTGTACCAGCCAGCCTGCTGCCAGCATATTTCAATAACTAGCAGCAGTGCATATGGAAATAGAATATGTAGGTCTTGCAACTGTAATAAATAGTTCCTGAAAGAAAGAGGTCACTTCAGTTCTTATTGAAGGCAACTGGTTCAAGCAGAACACGAAAAAAAACTTATCTGCATTGAAACTACACAAATACAACCGTGTCATAATTACAGTGTATAATACATTAGGATGCCTCTAACTTTCCTGTCCTAAAATATGCATGAAAAGGAAGTAAAATAGGTCAGTTTCTGCATAAAACAATTCTAACCTCACAAAATCTAGAAGTTAAGGGGACAGTGAAAATTTTAAATGCAGTCAATTAATTGCAGAGAGTGATTTAAATGTTGTGGAGGAAATCATATCTGTCTCTTAAGCTGCCCATCAATTCATATAGATTTTTTTATTTTCTGATAAATATTTCTGTCTCCACCTCTGCATTGAGGGAGGCCTGCACAACCAGAAGATGAATTTTTCAAATTAGCTTCCCAGCTGCAGGAAAATAATGAAATGCACACAGAGTGCTTTCAGGTTTAAGAAAAGGAAGATGTAAATAGACATCATTTAATAATCCTCATTATGATAACCTCAAGAATTTACTTCAAAAATAAATTATTAAATATTTTTACAAATACTTCTTTTTAGATACAAGTATTCCACAACCTTTCCTGAAGTTTTACAATTAACTGGTATTATGCCACCACAAAGTTAAAACAAGCAACAAGAAACAATTACATCCCATAATTCTGTTTGTATTCAAGTCAGATGTGCAAAAACATGTGAAAAAGAATGAAAAAGGTGTTCCAAAAATGCTGATTTCTGCAACATTGTGCTTTTTCTGTCACCTGTACAGGAGCAGCTTTCAGTGCTTATCTATAGGAATTGAAATTAAATCAAGTTTTTAAACTTTTTAAGTCTCAGACTACTATTAGGTACCTGCATTCAGCAAGGCCAAGCAAAAAATAAAAGTAATTGTAATCTCACTTGCAGAGATCACAAAGAGTTTTATGTTTGTTACCTGACTATACATTAAATTTTTTTTATTTTTTATTCTATTAAGATTAAACAAAACCTGATTTTACTGGAGGGTAAATATATGTCACCTTGAAAAACATCAATTAAGTCTATGCACTTTCATGAAAGTGTTTAATTTTCATTAAATCAGCAGATGTTGCACCACCAAATTTTTAAATATTTCTTCCTAAGCTTATGGGGGACTGTAGCTCAGAAGGAGAGGTGCATGCAGAAGTCTATATGAGCAAATTGATCAGAACCTACAGGAGATAAAGCTTTCTTCTGACCCAGCTCCTTTGTCTGGCTTCTGACTAGCAGAGGACATGACCAGGGGCATCAAAATACGGTACTGGCACAGAAGGACACTGGATCCTTCTCAAAATATATGTGTCATCAAAGCTTAGTTCCACCTCGTAAGTTTTAAGTTATTCTTTTTAGAAATACCCATAAACTACTGTTTACCAGATGAACACACTTTCTCATCAGTACTGCTTAAAACTAAATTTGAATGGCCTAACTTCAGTCCCTACATCTAAGGCGAGGCAGATAAAGATTTTTAGGAAAAAGCCATGCTTTTGTTAATCCAGCTGATAGTGTAGGGAAGATAAAAGATTTGAGGCACACATACAGTCAAAGCAGACCTGTAAATTTTAAGGAGTTCATTTCTACTTGAGTTACTTATGGAAATGAAGAGTAAACGCTTTCTGTGCAACACACAGAGGTGAATCAGTGATCCTTGCAGGAACAGAAATCCATATGAATTCTGGTGCCAGTAATGCCTTCTGGAAATGAGGTCCTCCACAATAAACACAGTGCCTCATCTTACTGTTTTCAAGGATAACTTAGTTAAAGTTGCAAGCCAGACAAATTTAACGTGGGAAGGTGGATAACACTCAGGGTTCAGTCAGCCTTCAACCGATTCAGTTTTATCCCTTGTGGCTTAATTTACTTCTTCTCTAATAAAATCTACCTTCAAGTTTTGATCTGCTTTGCTTTGAATAGATACTAATATTGTTTCATGGTGCTACCATCTTGGAAAATACGATGGTGCACAGGAACCAATTAAAACGTACTTTTCTAAGAATATCATTCAATATGTGATTTTGCTCTTATTAGTTACTCAAGAGGGAAATTGTACAGAACCTCTAAAACTAACTGGTCGTTTCAGGAAAAGTTTTGTCTATTGTATTTTACATAAGTATTATAACTATTTCCATGCGCTAAATGTAAATACAAAGCCAAGCACAGCACGAATGGTTAAATGAAATTCATAAGCAAACAGCAAATTGAGGTAATCAAACTATATGCTTTACAAGCCAAAGCTGAGTTTTCAGTTTTCAAGGACCTCTTCTACTCCCAGTAGTAGATTTCCAGTATATGGAAATCTGTATGGGGAGGGGGGGCAGAAAAATATAAAGGTGGTTTTAAATACTCAGAAAAAATTCATAGCACATATTTTAGAGTCCTGAACAATACAGTAACTAAAAATTCAGGTGGGAAAAATTTCAATTCTAGGTATTCCCAGGTAGGTGAGCATTTTATTTCCCCTGTTCTTTTGGTTTTTAAAAATTATTTGTTGATAAACTGTGAAATGGATGTTACATCTTTGCATTGCCATGCTTTAGCTGCAGTATAAAATGTAGATACTGACAGTAAATAACAACTAAGTTCAATATTCAAAGGAAGATTCATCTGGGGTTCTGACATCAAGCAGTAACTGATCCAATGCTATTAAAAAAAAAAGTGACATTTAAATTTTAAAAAATCTATTTCAAATGTGAAGGTTTTCTTTAAAAGCAAAATGTAAAACCCCTGAGCTGCACGTTCCAAATGCAGAAAATTCTTAGTTCCACACTTCCACCTAGGGAGTGGGGAAGAAGCTCAAGTATTACCCCAGCTAATTAATGTTTATAGAATCTGTATATGTCAAGAAGTGGCCAATTAATTAAACAGAAAAAAAGGAAGTGGACCTTTAAATGCATTAAGCTGAGTTGAAAATGGTAAAACCACCACTCCCACCCGGACCCCAAATACCATTGTGAATTTTTCTTACTTTTTTCTATTTCACTTCAGTTGCCTTCATTATAGTTGAGAGTAGTCCAAGGATTTCAGGCTATGAAACAAAGAATTACACCATTGACATTTGGGAAAGAATATGAGATCATTAGAAGTCCTGAGCAGGGTGGCCTATATGCTTTAGTAGCTATTGCTTTGCCCTTTAGCTAAAGTCCAGTACCTAAATCAATGGGACTCATCTGCTTCTCTTTGAAAAGCACTCCAGACTCTAAAACACCTTGGTCAGAAAGCGTCCTTCTGTTTGTTTTTTTGGGATGTTTTTCCCTTTTTTATTTTAAACCATGTCTAAATATCAGTATAGATTCTTAAGGTCACATTAAAGTTTGCTTTGGCATATATTCTCTGTTCATATCATTGAAATATTTGAGAACAGTTATCAATTTTTTTTTCCCCAACTCCGTATTAATCACTGAAAATCACCATTAATGTCTCTTTTGTTCTGGTGTTTTGTTGCTGAATACCTCTAATAAGGTCACTGGTTTTCTGTTTACTTGTGATTGCTTGGAATTAATTCCATGTATTTCTGCAAAAAAACTCAGCACCATCGGGTGCAAAATCCTGATGCTTTTGTAATTGCTGCCCAAAATCAGCAATGCTTTGCTGTTTTTTTAACCTAGTTAATTCCTAGGTGATTTTCTGTTCACTCTACCACAGATCACAGACTTCAACTTCCTCTCAAAGGCTGTGTCAGGCTTTCACCCGTTCTCTCCTCTCTGTATCCATGGTGTTTGGTGTTTGTCTCTTAAGGCTGCCAATTGAATTTCTGAAGTGATTATCTTCTTCTTACTGAACTTTCTCAACATGTTATGCAGACACTTTTCTTGAGCCATCTGTTATAAACATATTTGAAGTTCTTTCCAACTGCCCCTTAGTCCCATCTTGCCACTTTATTGCATCTTTAACAGAAAAACATGGGAAACTTTGAACAATATCAATTGCTGTAAATCACCTCAAAAAACATTTCATAGAGATGTTGCTCAGAAAGACTATTAAGCAGAAGTGTGAATGGATGTGGGGGATTTTCTCTTTAATTTGCTGGTACAGACTAAATTGTACTTATAAAGTAGTTAGAAATATATGGTAATTGGTTTTTAATTAACAATAAAACTTGGGAGAAAAAAATCTTGTCATTCCCACCTCCTTCTCGATTAATTTTGTTCCAGCTGAGAAAGGTGGCAACACACAGGAGATTTTTCCAGTTCAAGCAAGGAGCAGAAAAGTCTTCATTTGAGCTAATATCAATGATCCTGCAAAAACCATCGATCAATTTTTTTCAATTTCCTGTCCATAATATGTTTTATATCTCTATCTAACTTCAGTAGCCTAATATCATGTTCTGTTTTCAATTCATTTGCCTGCAAAAGAACAAGACAACCATTTCAGCAAGGCACACACCAGACATAGTGGCCATCAGCAGAGGCATCACTGCTACTAGTGCAAGGATAATTAGAGTGGATGGCCTCTGCAAATAATAGCTTGTTAGAGTGACAGACCAAGAGCAGGTGAGCGCAAAGCTGGTGATGATGCACTCAGGGTAGGAGGAGGGGCACTACACTGGTGTGCAAACCTCTTGCTCTGCATGCTGTTCCTTTGATCTCCAAGTGCTCTATTTGCTTTTTCCACACTTACAAATGGAAAGCCTGGGACATATGTAAAATCTACCTCTGCTAAGAGAAAGCAGGTGCCTTAGGACATCACCACAGCACTATCAGTTCCCATAAAACACAGAAGCCTCGGCTTTGCCATTTTGGGAAAAAAATGGGAATACAGATTCCCTTATCACTGGTGACAATTGCATCTTACATCTGTGCAATGAAGCTGTCTGACTACATAACCCTTGCCCTCCACCAGTCATTTTCACTGCACAGCAAAGTGGTCACCAAACTAGGGCAAGAACCATCCATTACATCTAGAATGTGGAAAGCTGCCTCCATACTTTCATATAGAACAGCTCAAACGAAAATTATGATGGACTCTAACAAGGGAATCTTCCCTGCACTGAACTGAAGTTGCTTGAATATAAACTAAAACCTTCCTCTGTTTGAAAACGTGTTTACACGGGGTCTTTTGAAGATTTCCAGTGCCAGCTTCCTCTCCTCATTAGCCAAGTGCTGCTGAAGTCACCTCTAGTGCACTTAGGATAGAGCCTCTGTTTACTCTCGATTGAACTGTTTTCTTCTCTTCTCCTTTTCTCTCAATTTTTTTTTCTCTCTACCTTTTTAATGTAGAACCAGTGGCCTGTCTCAAACCTTTTGCAAAACGCAAGCGTGATAGCTGTTACGAGTCTTGCCTCTCTTGCAGAATAAATAAAGGATAAGCATGTGAAAACATGTTAGCACAGCAGGCAAAGGGATGTGTGATATGATTGCAGGTCTAAAATGAAATTAGTGCTGTGAAGGCTGGCTATGTGGAAAATCTTGTGAAGAAGCTGATTGAAAATGAAAATTAGTTGTCTTTTGAGAACACATCATAGTCTGCTGTGTGATCCATAAAGCAGTTAAAAATATAATCAGGGTTGTTACACTATCCAAAATTAAGAGAATATATTTCCAACAACAACAGGCATGTGCCTTCAGCAGAGGATGGAAGTAAAACATCAGGATGCACACAGTAATGCTCCACTTAAACTGTCCATGCAAAGGGGTGGCGTTCTTTGCAAGAGGAGATGTCTAATTCTATGATGTGCCTCTGCTTTGAATGCCATCTCCAGAGAAAGGCTTGAAACAAACAACAGCGTTGTAGCCTGAAGTTCTGTCCTGGGTGAAGGGGCAGTCCACTGACTTGCAGAATGGTCAGAAACCAATGTGGAATGATTTCTCATGATAAACTTGTTCATTTCTTCCAAAATCTCCCTGTCTCCATTGTCCCTGTCACCATAAGATGTTACAACGTCTGGATTTAACCTGCCCAATCATCAGGGTTAAAGATATAGCCTGGTGGCAATCATGAACCAGCATTCTTTCAGCAAGATAAAAATTACAGTAGTCAAGTTTTTATTAAAATCTTCATTAGAATAGCATGGGACACCATGATGATTTTGGGACAGAATTCAGTACATTGGACTCTAAATTTGAAATATTTAGTAAGAGTCAGACACGTTCCTAGGCCACAAAACGGGGTTGTTCTAACAAGAAGTACATCATTTTTGCAGACGATTGTAAGCAAGAACACACAAAACCTATGGTGTTCACTTCTAGAAATTTTCTGCATTACACTATAGCTTTCCAGGTGAATTAACACAATGCAACATTGTGTTTTCTTATGTGGAAAAGATGAAGTGAAATAACTAAGAATTGCATTATTAAAGGAAATAAAAAGAAGCTTAATAACAAAAAGTAAGTATGTAAATGTATTTCTGCTACCCACTCAGAAAAGATTTTGTAGAGGTTGATCTAGTCTATGAGGTAAGCCCTGTCTTCTAATGTACTGTAATATTTTTCTACATCTTTCTAGCAGCTGAACACAAAAATCAGCACTTAATCACCTGTCGCACGTTTCTGTCACTTGTAAAACCATAAAAAGATATATATACCATGAGGTAATAAAAATTTGAGGTACTCTTACAGTACTTACATTTGGGATACTCTTTCTGAAGGAAAATCTTAGAGCCACCTCCCCAGTAAGACATGAAATTTTCTGCCCCAATGCCCAAAAGCTCAGTTTGGATCAGACGAGCTGCCTGGGACACAGCAACAGAGACACAGGTCCTGAAAGAGAGAATTAAATTCCACCAAATAAATGCTGTGTTTTTAACCACATTGGAAAAGCTTAATTAATTGTGGTTACAAGCTAAAGTTAGAGGCCTGCTGCCACCTGACTTGACAGAGCAAGAAGCCAGGGCAGGTCTGATAAAGAGAATTACTGGGGAGTTCTAAAATGAGCTGAAATATTTCCTGGGATATTTGGTTTCCTATTCCACTCCATGTTCATTTTCTTCATTTAGAACTGCAGCAAAGACTTAATTAATTTATTAATGTTTAGATGAGTTCTATTGGGGTGAACCCATAAGGTGTCATTTTTGGATGTTGCTTCCAGTGTCTTTTGAGCACAAAGCACCAACTCTTTCCCCTTTGTGCAAAGTAGGGTTGATGGTGCTGTCATACAGTTGGAGAATGCCTCAAAATTTACAGCAAAAAGTTTTTTTATAAATGTCAGTGTTTAGGAAAAAAAACACACACACAAAAAAATTTTGATGATCTTTAATTTTCTTCTTATTTATTTCATTTCATGCCACATATGCAGCAAGAGAGGGATGGAAGTGCACCTCTGATTTTAAACTACTTATATTAGGGATCCTAAGTTTTGCATTTAACCTAGTTCTGCGTGAAGCCAGAATAATGATAAGACCAAATTTTTATTTAAAAAGCAAAAGAAGAAGAAAAAGGCAAATCTGGAAGGAAGTCCCATTTTAATAGACTTCTTTGGTTTCGGGCTGCCAGCCCTTCATTTTCTGTGTGCAATTCCATTAGCCCCACTGCTATTCTCTGGAAGTAGCTGCACTTTCCCTCCAGCTGGCAAGGTGCAAAGGGCTCTGTAGAAGTGGTCTAGGAAGCAACCCGCACCCTCCCTGGAGACCAATTACTTTTGAAATGTGCCTGATCGTTTGCTGCTGCCCTCTCCCCCTCCCCAACCTGCCCCCACCTTCCCCCAGTCGCTCATTGTACTGTTGTCATCGAGACACCTGATCAACCCTAATTCTTGCTTTTATTTGAATTAGGGTGCCACCAATCCTGGATCCATGTCAGGGCCCATGTAATGCCTTTGGGCTACACTGGGGATTAGATTAGCATTTTGGTGTTCTTCTAAAGCCACATGGTCAGCATTATAAGGATCCCATTAGAGATAAAGGGAGCAGTTACACAAAGCCTAAGAAATATAAGGGCCAGAGGAGGTTGATGTAATTGGCTGATATTAGAAAGTGCTTTAATTGATGAAAGCATACTGTGGTTACTACCCCTTTTTTATAGTTTAACATGCCTTTTAATTACATTCTCAGTTGTTCGTTTACACTGAGCATGTCTTTCAGGACTGCCAAACTCTTCAGGGAGAATTAAGCAAGTATGTTGTAGTAGGTTGCCCAGCCTGACAATTCAAACCCCATTATTGGCTGATAGAAGTAGTCTAACCAGAAAAAAAAAAAAAAGGTAGCCTAATCAAACAGTCCCAGACATGAGAGGATGAAGAAAAATGAATAATTTTCAAACTGGGGAACATCAGACAGCTGAAATGGGTTTTAAAGATACAGATATATTTCCAATGTCAGGGAAAGACTTTTTCCATCAATTTTGTGCATGAGGCTGCCTCAGCTCAGAAGGGCAGATCTTGGCAATGGTACGACCACTTTGCAGTACAATGATTACCTGAATTTCTGTTCTTGAACTATTCAGTCCACCTGAGATATATCAGATATATATATATATACCTGAGAGTTTGCTAAGTATTTTTGTATACCTACACTATCATGTAATTGTTGGGCTTCCTTAATACATGTGATAACTTGATGCCATAGTAATCATTTGTTGCCAAGGTACACTCAAGCTTAGCTTTTCTTACTTTTCCTGTCAGCATTCATGGTCTCACGAAAAGAAGGGTGTACACTTAGAGGAAAAAGCCAAAACTTTTTACAGAACCTTAAGTCTTAACATCCACATGGTGATTAGATTTAAATAAAGATCCTAATCTCTGCTTTACTTATTTAGGTGCCTGTCAATAGACCCTTTTTGATTAATTGTCTGTAATCCAGTGGAAAAAAATACACAAACTATAAATAAAGGCTAAGATTGAATCAGTAACGAACTATCCATAAAATTAATAAATATAAACTTACAGTGGAAACTACTGGTGTCATAGTAAGATGAATTGCGTTGCTGCTGGTTTTTTATTGTTTTCATATTATTATATTTCAAAGCTGTTCCAGCAACCTTTCTTACTTTCTTTTAAGGAAACACGTGCAAAGATATCTATATCCACTATGTGTTTAATGATTTGAATAGACAGAAAATAAAAATTCCTTCAACCTTACAACCACCGTGTTCATTACTATTAGTATGCAGGACTCAAGCTGCTGGCTTGAGGGCTTTTTAGGGCTTTCATAGTAGGCCACAACTAAACAAAGCAATATTTTCCAATTATTAGAGATGATCAAAATACTGAATTCAGATTACATTTTTGTTACTACTGAAAAAAAAATTTCAAAAATAGGTAAGCATATGTTAAGGCCTGCATGCTTTGCTGTATTAAAATTGTTTACAAAGAGGTATATGTAAGTTGTAACATCATATGTTTGCAAAATTGCCCACACAGAATTATGACTTGTGGTCATATCCATGAAACAGTATCTTTGCTTGGTATCCAATATACTCACCAATACAGCACCATATATAGTAACTAATTTCTTTCACTAATTTAGTCACAATTTGAATATAGTGTTAATAAAAAATATTAAGAGAAAGGAAAACAAAGACATATCCCTTTAAAACTACTTTCAAATCAGGCTCTTTCTTCACGGATAGGGTAGGAGCTGAAGACACAATAATTTCTAAGTGTTTTATAGATTCATCAATGCAACAACAATGGTACTCCACAATGGAATGTAAGAGATTTAGTAGCTCTACCTGGGCTGCTCTTCTAGATAAATGGATAAATTCATCAGTTCATGAGTTTAATGTGCATCATAAGTTCCTTCTGGCTTTAAGAAGTTTCATTTTGAATTCCCAATATCTGAATTAATTGCAGGTGTCTGATTCCAATAAGATTACACTCTTTAAATTATACATGTCAGTGCATTACTTAAACCATGTCACTTCCTGTTAAATTTCTTCTCACTGTAAGTTTGTGTAACAAAATATGACATGAGAGAAGTGTGCTGGTGTGGTGCGGTACCCCAAAAATAAATACAAAGCTTTAAGACATTAAACTCTACTGATTTTTTGACTTCTCTTTGGAATATTAACATAGATGGTGTAGATGGTGTAGATGATAGTTTAGCAGGAAAGGTTTTAAGCAATAGCTGAGAGTAAAAGCTGTTGACCCTGAAACATCACAATTCTGCTGTGAACTGAAAACACCAAAAAAAAATGTACACATTAATAATGATCAGAATACCTGCTTGCCCACGCAATACATAAAATATTAAATTGGAAGGGTCATGACACTTAAATAGAGAATCAGAGAAATATAGACGTGAAAAGAGCTCCAACCAGATTGCTTCGATCAGAGTTAAGCTGTAGAGTAGACACTTGTCCTAAATAAGTTTCTATCCCAGTTAGTGTCTCCCTTAGGAACTTGTACAGAGCAAGAACCAATCATATACACTACCATGATGAGGCTTATAAAGATGCTGTAATTGCAATTGGATCTCTGGGATGCAGAGTATCTAATTCCTGTCTTGGCTGAACCATGCAACATGTAAGACCTGGGAGCAAATATTGTGTAAAAGGTAATCCTCAATCACTTAGGAACTGTGGTGTTATGAAAGGCTTAATTTCTACTGTGCAGGAAATAACTACTAATCACTTGAACCTTTATACTTAATTTTGGAAATATTGGAATTACAATACTAATTGGGCACAAGTTTGTGCCTCTGCAGACTCCTTAGCTAGAAAACTTTTCAACATTACACAGGATAAAACATGAAATCTACTATTCTAGCTACAGTTTGCTGTTCTATTTAATACAGAAATATAAGTGTCTTTAGACACTGTCTTTAGACACAGAAAATTATCTGCAGTTATTCCACTCATCTACCCTATAGACAATTTTCTTGGAAAACTGGTCCTCACTGAAAATTAATAAAATAAATAAGCTGTACTGAACTCAAGATTGTACTATTCTTTGTCAGGTCTTTCAACATAGAGGCGCTATCAATCTACTCCTCATTATCTCTTCTGTAGATTTCACCTCACCCCACAGCAGCTGTCAGCATGAGCAGTGAATGCATTCCCACTTAGGCAATGAATATGGTTAGCTATCCATGCACAGACCCATCTCTAATACCTTATCCAGCAACTAAAGCCTTTGCATTTAGCCAAGTGCTCAAATGAGCTGTTATTACTCTTTTCCATTAAAATTACTCTGTTTTCTCTGTAATATCATTTTACAGATATGCTGTACAGAGCTGCTCCTCTCCCCTTCTCCTCTATAGTCCCCAAAAAACTGCCAGTCTAGTGTTTGCACTTAACACACCACACAGTGGAGCCAGCTCAAAGTCTTCCTGAGGTTACAGTCCATGCAGGAACATAGAGAACTATCAATGGTACAGATTTAGTTTGATAGGGGTGTTTTGATAAACACAGTCATCACTAGGCTACATCAGAAGATAACATTTATTTTGATAAGTGAGAGGATCCTGGTTCTCTCATCCTAAGGGAAGTAGGAATCTCATGGATTTTGGTTTAAACAAAAAAAAAAAAAAATTATGCAGTCAAGAATCGGAGGTGCCTAGTGCAGAAAATGGAGAACTATGAAGACACTAAAAAGAGAAAACACCTAATCTGAAGATTAAAGAAGCCTTCAGACCAAAATATCTTGAGTACCATCCCCAGTGAAGTTTGTGGAGAAATGTAGAGCAAAGGAACTCATGATGCTGCACATTTTGGATGCATTCATCTTATTCATGCCTGACCATCTCTCCTGTTTGTTGAAGTAAATCTTCACAATGGCATCTAAACTAAACTCAACATGTACTTATTTTTTGAACCTTGGATCCACATAAATCATAAGCAGTCCTCCAACAAGTTGGGAATTAAAATTACTTTGACAGAGCATATCTGCATTTTCTCTGTAAAGAAAATAATGTGGAATCTCTAATTATCAGCATGGGATCTGTAAGACAAGTAGCTTCAGTACTATAACAAATCTCAAACCTGATCCTTCATTTTCTATTTACACCAGAAACCAGTTGGCTTATTATGTTTGCAGTTCCTGTGGTGTTTTGTCAGTCAAACACAAACTCTCCTTGTCTAATGTTCAACAATACGTAGCTTTCAAATGAGAATACATGAGCTTTCAAATGTACCTGCTCTCTGCACAGGTATTGTTCATGTTTCTTTTAGAGGATATTAGATCCCTCCATTACTTATTTATCCCACAGTTTTTGACAGTGGATAGGTAGTCATCAAGCATGTAGTTCAACAACATCCAAACATCCTGGCAGAAAAGCATGGTTCTTGTTCGTATGGGCAATTGTCACCGAAAGAGCTGACTTCTCTGAAGTCAGGAAAAGGCTGAAAGGAAATGTAAAATAGGTAGGTGATGGCAAAGGACACAAGTGTGGGAGCCCTAGAAGCAATCCAAACAAAGAACCTAACAAAAGATGCTTTTGATGTATCTACAGGATAGTCTTTGCAAAACTTCAACAACAGATATTGCCCTCTAATCAGAAGTTCATATTACAGATAAGTAAAATATTTTGTTGAGCCACTCTACAGGTTTCTCTGTGTTTCTCTTTCTGTTTACCAAGGGAGAAGGTTACCAAGAGGAAATTCTGAATTTGATTCAAAATGCTTCACAGTTAAGTACAAAATTGTAGATGTCTTATAAATAGATAAATCATGGAGGTGAAATATAACTGGAAAAATAATTCTGATTTGCTTAGTCATTTTGGAAACTGTCTGCATCTCTTCAGCAAATTAGTCTTGCTCACTTTATGAATCCTCTCACCCATTGGTGAATCCATCTTTGAAGTTTCAGTATTGAAATTCAGTATTGAAATTAATGATTAAGGAATCATTAAGGAGGTTTTTTTAATACTTGGATCTGATGGTATTCTCGAAAATGCTGTAGGCTCTCCACTGTGTTCTAGAAAAACTAACTTACTGGAGAAGTTACCAAGTCTACTCACAGGAGAACTATGAAATAATTCAAGTATAGCACTTGAACTAATGATGCATTTCTGTGTATGTATTTTTCATTATAACAATGAAAATCCTTGTAACCATTTAATTTATTAGATTGGCATGAGCTACCATTATGTTTCTCTTTCACACGCCTATATCTAAGGTCTTTCACATCAAACTGTTTTTCACATTACACTGTCCTTAATTCCAGCCAATTCAAATTTATGCCACTAAGGAGACATTAAGAGATCTGCTTATATTAATGATTCCTGAGCTGTAAATGGATGGGGCCTGTATAAGAGTTCTGACTTTTGTAAAAAATCATGTTTGATAGTCAGACCCAAGCTTTGCATATCATGCTTGATTTTTATCTATGTTTTACTGACACATCTGGAGGAACTGACAGGCCTGGAGGAAGATAAGTCTCTCTGAGACTATATAAGTTAAAACTAGTGTAGACAAAAACAGTTTGTCCAAATGAAAAATTCTATACATGTATATACATATACATATATACATACATACATACATACATACATACATATATGTATGCATATTTATACCATATCTAGATATGATGCATGCTTTCTGAGGATGCCAAACTTGCATTTGGAGGAAGTGCAATAAGGACATTCAGGAGACTCTTCATTTTGGTGTCTCAAGCTTAATGCAAGCAAAATTTCAGCCATTTCACCAAAACTATTTAATGCTTACCTGATGGTAATTTCTTGGTCATCTGCAGTGAGCTCACATTTTACCAAAATAAGGCTGTCATAAATGTGGATCAGTTTGTCCATCTCCTCAAAGACAGTAAATTAGTTATTTTTACACTCTAGTTGTAGTTTTACTCTAAATAAAACTGTCTAGGCTGTGCAGTTTCTGCTTTAGTTCTGTCTTGAGTGGCTGAAGAATTATTTCATGTTGTCTGTACATAACACTTTGCATTTATGAGCCTTATAGTTCTCAAAAGCTCTAAAAGCTTTAAATATTCTCCTCTGCCTTAGCTGTGCCACGATATTTAAAGAGATTTTGTTTGTGATTTATTGTCAACTGATACAAAGCAGAAAAATCCTCTGATGGGCTGTTCAATGTGTTGCCGTAGCCTTAAATCTATACCCCATAACCAGCAGCCCAAGGTGCTCAGTGCTCCTGCACATATTTCAGTCCAGTCGCTGGGCAAGCAAGAGAGAGTTTGGAGATCCTGCATCAGAGCTAGCAGGCCCTCCCTCCAAAAAAGTCACAAAAAATTAAATTAATGGAGTTGCAGTTTCCAAGCTGGAACTAGGCAAGAGTGGGCTGGGAACTGACAAACTTGTGAGCAATTGTGTTAAACTAGGCAAGCTTGCCAACAGGACACATAAACAGGCCGAAAGACTCAAGCACAGGATGGCATCTGAAAGTCTCTGTTAGGTTTTAGGGGGCTGAAAAAATGAACAACTATCACTCTTCTCAATTTAAAAAATTGCAGGGTTTTTTGGGGGTTTTGTGAGGTTTTGTTTGGTGGGTTTTTTGTGGTCTTTTTTCTTGTTTGTTTTGTTTTTGTTTTCTATTGTTTTCTTTTGTTTTCTTTTGTTTGTTTTAGCTACAGTAATTGCAGCAAGGGATCACATTTGGGCTTTATTCCTTTTGCAGCCATAAAAGATTACTGGGAAGTGAGAATAGGGTCCTGTATTTAAAGATCATTATTGCACCAGAATAAATGCTGAGAAATATAGTAATTTTTGGTTTATGCAGAACTTTGGTGCACTTCATTGACAAAAACAACAACAATAAGGAGTGCTGTAGAAAGTGGGAAAAGTGTTGAAAATAGCACTTTCTATGTCTGAGGTGCCTACATCTGCTGTACATCATATCCTCAAACCCTTTTCCCAGCTGCTGGAGTTGGCAAGAAAAGAATAATTTGGGGAATAAAAATCTGAAAAGGCAAGAAGTAAGGCAAGGTCTGAATCTCTCCACTTCAAGAGAAACAATGCTCTTCATATAATAAATCAACTTTACCAGCAATATGCTTTCCCACTGAGGAAATACTAAGCTTTCTCAAAAGCAAACATTTTTTTGGTAAAATTCTGCTAGGTTAAATACATCTCTGTACCAAAGTACACCAATACTTTGTATTCCTCATAGTATTTTCATTTAAAAGGGAGTTGCTGTGCAAAATAATGTCCTTGTCTGTCCCTTCCTCATACAAACCTCAAATCAAATTTAATAAAGCTAGTTTGATACAATGCCAGCCTACACTTGGTTTACCCTTGGTCGACTTTAATAGGGTCAAAAATATTTTCGCTTTGGCAGTGTACGCATTAATCATTTTTCCAGAGGATTTAGAAAATTGGAAGAGACAAGGCCAAGCAAAATTTTAAATTAATTGGGCCTACCCCAGCATTCAGGAGGTCACCTTGTGTCAGTTGTCCCATATTTTCCAGGTCACAAAGTTCCAGTGTATCCTAAGCTGCCATGAGGAGAGATCTGTGCTGTGGGCACACAAAGGTGAAAGAATTTCTCCCAGAAAGTGCAATTTTCCTAGAGGCAACCACAGTGATTCCAGCTTCCAGACTGTCATCAGACACCAACCACTTAAATAATGCATACTCAACTGATGCCTGTACTTGGTGCATTTTCTAATCAAGTAGTCAGGAAAATTTGCAAGCATTCTGTCATTTACCATAAGTCTGCTGCCTGCTTGCTACTAAAGAGTAATTAATTTTAGTGCTACTCAGAATTCTTGATTTCAACTGGGAAATCTACCTTCACAATCATTGCTGTTTTCACCCTCCCCTCTGTTTTGTTTGGTTGGTTGGTTGGGATTTGGTTGCTGTTTTGGGTTTTGCTGTTTTTGTTTTGCTTGCTCCCTAATACCCTTGTTAGGGGGTTGAACGTCAAAAGCGCTATTCTTGCAAGGGAAAAACTGTTTGTGGCAATGGTAATATGCTATTCCAGTGTGGTACCAATAACTGCTTCCACATTTCTCATTGTTATCTGCAATAATGCTCTCTTAGTATCTGGCTGACTGGGCAGATACAGATGTCAATGCTAAAGGAGGGAAGCATGTGAAAGACTTCTTTACAGATGCAATTAATTTATTAGGTTCTAAAAGTCCTTACTGTGTGATAAGGACTGCGTATATCTTTTAGTTCACAGTTTTATTTTGAGGAACAGAGTGTCACAAACTAAGTGCTGGAAATAACTACAGGTGAGGAAATTATATTAAATGGCTTATCTTCTGTTAAACATTCTTATTATTTAACCCATAATGTTAATAGGGGTTTTGGCACAAGAAAAGAATTGTTATCGTGCAGAAGTATTTGCAAACCTTGAAGTTATGAGGAGACTGGAAAGGAAATATCTGTAATTATGGCTTACAATGCGAAGACACAAGGTATATTGCTTTTTAAAGAGGTCTGCCCTCATTTGCAAGGGGGACTTGGAGCTGCAACAGTAAGTATTTAAGGTGTTCAGTCCAGTCCAAGCTGAGTCGTGGCCACTGTGACCAGAAAAATTGGGTAGCTGGTGGGTTTTCAAGGAAACTATCCATTCAAGTCAGAGCTTTGAAATTACCTATACTGTCCACCTTGCGGTCTAATATGACATGTAAATTTCTTTATTTCCATTCTATAATTGCATTAAACAATAATGTTCAATGGGAAGATTAAATAATAAAACCCAAAGAAATTTACATTAAATTAAAAACACAGTGTAAATATGAGTCACAAAGATATTAGATACAGTTAAATATTTTAGGATGTTTGTGGCTAACTTCATCTAAACAATACTGAAAGCTTTCTGTGGATAGTTCTGTCTCCAATTGTTCCCAAGTCTCTTTAGTATGGCCCAAAAATGAAGCTGATATTTGTTTTGTAAGAGCAGTAATCATTTGATATCAAGATGATGGTTTTCCTGTCAAATGACTCAGTTGTAATATTAATGAAACTAAGTGCTGATGAGTGGCGTAGTACCAACATTAAGCATTTGAAAGCACAAAAAAGGGGGGAACTGAAATCTGATTAAGTTTGTTTCCTGTAAGGACATGTCAGAAATGGAAAGATTATGGACATGTAGGGAGCAACAACATACAAATACCTACTAGAAAAATATTAAAAAGAGGATTCTACATGTGAGCAGGATGTGCCACAATAGCAAAACATAAGATCACCACCTAGTCTTTCTCACCAACTTCATGCATTAGTTAAATCACATATTTAGCCATGAAAAAATAATAGTACTGAATTAATTTGTGCTTACATTTAAATCTGTATCTGATGCATCAATGATATATCGGTGTGATGTCCAGATTTTTCTTACCAGCTGTTATATTGGAGCCTAAAATTGACAGTACAGATTTCTAAGAAACATCCAAAAATATGCCCATCAACAACCTACTTGATAGGATCTATGTGGGACACTTGAAAATAGAAATTGGCAGAAAGCTCTAATCATATCTATTTCATAGACTATTAAAACAACACGCTGATGAAAACTGTCATGCAGCTGGGATCTTCTCTTTAATACTGCAATATTTTTTTAACAAAATAGAAGCTTAAACTTTAAAAGGGCAGATCATGCCCGTGAGAAATAATGCAGATGCTATGACACTAAGCAAGGAACAAAATAACATGCAAGCCTGTTAATTAATCATTTCAAAGTACTAAACTGCAGTATTAGATGAGCAGTGGTTTTGGTGTCATGAAATATTATGGGATTAGGTCTCATGTAGAGATGAGGTACTGAGGTTTAAATGTGCACAGGTAGAATAAATATAAATAAATATCTCAACATACTTGTTCCCAAATGATGCTATTACTGATGTATGACATTACTCATGCTACTTCCTTTATTAACGAAAAACATTTTAATTTATTTCAGGATATTTTTCTTAAGAGCAGCACTTTGTTGCTCATCATTATATTTTGACAGCAAACTGAATTCTTGTTCACAAGTATAGGATTTGTTTAGCTCCAGGCATCTGTGTTTGGATTATGAGAATGCTGATTGGTTCACTGCTAGGGGCACAAAAAGGTCAAACTGTCCTTTTTTAAAGGTTCTTTTTTTTTTCCTTTCCCCCCACCCATTTTTCTTTTCCTTTTTTTTCTTTTTTTTTTTTTTCTTGCCTGAGAGTTTGGCTCATTAATCAGAGTTAAAAGAAAGGGGAAAAGGCAGTGACTTGAAATCATTTGATTCTTTTTCAAGGGGTATTTTAAAAAGCAGAACTCAATGTTAGTGTTAGAGGTTGAGTAGATGTTTGTATGGATCATACTGACATAGTTCTGACAGGTGACCTGAAACCTTTCAAACTGACATCTGTCACAGAGACAGACAGAGGGTTTTTAGCCTCAGAGCCTGTTTTCATGACATTTCATTTTTCATCAGATTTTGAGAGAAGGGGGGAAAAAAGAAGATGAACTTGAAAAAATCTTGCCAGGGGCAGAAAATGAGATCAGGTTTTGTGCAGCTGTCTAACTCACCTTTAAAGGTTAGAGGTCCAGGCAAAGTGAAGAAAAAGGTCTCATTTTGATGTTATTAGCTAAAAGGATAGATTACTTCTTTAAGTCTATTTCAACAGTTGCATAGCTGGTATAGGACATTATAGAGGTGTTGGTAGTTTGGGCTAGCCATTACAAGTCCTGATTTCAGCATTTACTTGCTCTTTGCACCGAGCTGAAACCTAGGAAACAAGTTTAACTCCTGTAAGCATTTAAGCTGAAAACTTCAAATCTCTATCATATGGAAAATGTCACATGATAAAATATTAATCAATATTTAGCTTCTGGTTTCATTTTATTCAAATCGTTGTTAGGGAACAGTGACTTGTATTTTAAACTAAAATGGATGAACATACAGGCATCTGAAACACAGGCACCATAAGGAGAGTATATATTGAATGTAAACTTTACTGAATGCACCCATGAGACAAATTGAACCAGCTAGAAATTTTCTTTCCTTGCATTTTCAGTGGTCACCATGGCCCTTCTCCTTTGGAAGAGGAAGCTCAGCCCATCAGATATTCCATCTTTTTTCACACCTGCCAGTGTGAGAAATCCAGATTGAAATTACTGCCTTGACCAGCTTTTCTCTGCCACACTGGGATGGGAGAGGTAACAAATATCAGCCTTTGGTATGAAACACACCTGTGATTAAGTGTCAGCTATCTTTCATAAAGATATTCAGTCAGATTCATTGAGCCCATCATAATCCCAAAATCCTGAAACACTCCTAGGCACTGAAAAAGAGAAAATAAAATTCATGACGTCAGGCTACAGCTGAGAAGCCAGTGAGGGTCCTGTTCAACCAAAGATTTACCAGCTGGGCCACCAAGGTGAAGCAGAAAACCTATAATACCTGCCTCATGTAGAGGTTGTATCTACTGGCAAAAATGAGCTGGACATTTTCCAACACTCCTGTAGCACCGTGGTGGGAGCAGTGGCAGGAAGACTGAGGATTCCTGCCACTGCTTTCCTTTCTCTTGACAAGAGGAGGAAGGAAAATGGAACTAACATTAATTCTACCTCAGCTGATCTGGAAAGACACCTTCAGTGCATTATTACCATCAGCCGTTTATTCTTGCTGAAACTATGCAGGCTTCAACAATGAAATGTTGCCCAAAACTGATTAGGTTTTTGCTACAGTCTGGAGA
Source organism: Trochalopteron elliotii (assembly GCA_024734555.1). Lineage (NCBI taxonomy): Eukaryota > Metazoa > Chordata > Aves > Passeriformes > Leiothrichidae > Trochalopteron > Trochalopteron elliotii. Next base: position 2,070,144 of record JANPWX010020199.1, on the reverse strand, counting down.
TTTCAGGATGCATTTCCAAAAAATATTTTGTGTTTGAGAAGAAGGCTGAATGATGTTTTTCTTACATGCTCAATTCTACTGAAGTTTAAGAAACTGCACAAACTGTTCATTCATTAGTGTAATTTTTTTAGCGGTTGGGATTCAGGAGTAAATATCAGAAACATTATTTTCATGCACTATTAATTACAAAGACACAGTTTTTCCTATCTCAGGAAGCTGCTGGTGGCTCCATTACTTTGAACTGCCAAGAAATCTTGAATATAGCTCAAGAGTTTGCCTTAATCAAATATACAACATCAACAAAATCGCAGATTGGACAAAGCATCCCAAGCCAATGAACACTGGTTTGCATGTACCCTATCACCCTGACATTAGTTCTTTTCTCATCTAAACATTGCTTACCATACTTCTTTTGCTGCTGATTATCATAATAAATAAATTACAAGCACCTGTTTTAGAGTGTCAATGGTATTCATAGTCATCAATTGAATAAATGTTCTCCTGGTACACCTCAACATTTAGTTATTTAGATTAAAGAAGCTTGACAAATAACATAAAGGTACAAAATGTGATTTTTTTTCCTGTGAAAAATTAGTTGCGAATTCAAATTGCTCTTTCAGGGAACTCCTTCCTTTCTCAAAATACAGGTAGTCAACTCCTGTCATGTTAGCTTAAAATTCTTCATTTAAGATATATTCAACCCTATACAAATAACATTAATATTAGTGTTCCGCCTCACGAAATCCTTGGACTTTCTCTTTCATGCTCTTTAAATGTCTGGCCTAGTCTGATCAAAAGTGGATTCACATAATCCTTTTTCTCCATTTTGTGTTAAAGGTATTGATAGATATTTTGGCTATATAGCTAGTGAAATTCTTCCTTAGCCAAGTCTACACTTTATATAATACTAGAGAACATTAGGCTTTATTTTATTTGTATACCCTAAACAATAAATTAATTCAGACAGTATACTAGGCTATGTCTGCCAAGATAATAAGCCTGTGGAGGGAGGTTTAGAAGAGATGCAGAAGAGCTGCCTCTCCAGAGTGCCGAGTTTGAACTCTCCATGTATTTTCACAGCTGTTTTATAAGTGCTGTAACTTCAAAATCATCCTTGAGGAGGTAATCCTTAGACAGGTAAGTCTGCTGCTGCCAGGGACCTTGTGTCGAGCACAAGTTAATGGTATTGCAGAAAACCGTCAAGGACTTATAACCTCAATGAAATTCCTGTTAGTATCTGTGCAGGAGCACAGATCTGCAGGAAAATCTTCTCTCTTACACTTGCTGGACAAGTATTCAGACCCAGCTGTGTAGAAGATATTTGAGTGCTCTGCAAAACATGTAAAGTGCAAGAATTATAAGGCAGGAAAAAACAGGCCACATGGAAAGATGGAGAAGATTGAAAAAATTAGATAATATTTTTGTGGGAAAAGTGTGCCTCTGGCTTTATGTTGGCTGTGATTGTGCAGTTTCGTATGTCTCAAGAGAAATCACTCTTGAGGTTAAGAAAAATATCAGTGGAAAAGGTAATGGAGTTTGGAGGTAAAAAGCTACAATTCTGAAAGTGTCGGTTATTTTTTTTCACAGAAGATGAGGATATTAATCTTAGAAGTCCAAGCTGATTTTATAGAGACTTTGAGTAGCAGCAAAAGAGTTAAGCCCATCAAAAAGGAATGAACTAAATGCTAGGAGAATAAAGAAGGGGTCATGAGCAGTTTAGAAAAATCCCTATGTGGTATTTCCAGTGCGAAAAAATCTGCCATTTTTAGCAAATGAAGTAGAAAAGGGGGCATGGGTAAGGTATTTAGTGAAATATAATGATTTTGGATCAATATTAGTTATTACTTTAGTTCAGAAATAAAAAATAATAAAAAAAGAAATGTATTCAGAACAAAACTGCTGCTAGACATGAAATGTACAAGAATACTGTAGTTATGCATGTTGCTTTCCATTCCTCTAGAGGGTATTGTACCCTTATGGTATTGACTTTGAAAAGGTCTGCATTGTTTCAGCTCCTACTGTGGTTAGTTAAAAAATCTGAGTATTCAACAACTCTGGAAAAGACATGTGTTTTTACTGAAGATGAAGAGCCATTTTCATCATCATAAAGTATTCAAATCATGGTCTCACACACAACATTCAGGAAATTGCTCCTCCCACCATTTTCCTGTATTTTCCCCATCTGAAAAAGTGGTGAAGGAAACCTGCCCTTGTCCTGGTTTGGTGATACTTTATGTTAGCCAGCAGTAGCAGGAATCAGAACTGTCAAGAATAAGATAGTTAATGATAAGATAAGTGTTAACATTCACTTAACATCTATGTCCACCCTTAGACTTCAATATTTATAAGACAGATAGATAGGAGAAAGAGATATGTGAGATATATATATTCGTGTTAGAGAAGCAAGCAAGGTTAAGATTTGCTTTTTCATGTAAGTTGCACATTGATAGTAAATGTGGGAACTGGAGATGAGTAATGAACCTCCATTTCTCATCTTTCTGAGGAAACATCATCTGTCTGATAAGCTTTAATACCTTTGCCTCTTCTTGTACAGAACAACTTCAGATTTTCTTTTTGGTGCATAGCACATTTGAGGAAAGTTTTTAGAGAAAGTTTGTATAGTTAATTGTAAAAATATGAGCAGAATATGTCCATTCCAAAACTTCTAATTTCATGGTTTCATGGACAACTTGAAAGTTTGATCTTGCAGTTAATTTTTGTCAATATTCACTGGAGAATCTTGCATTTCTGGATATCAAGGCCCTCAGAGAAAGACAATTTTTCCCAGAATTATTCACTTTTACCTAAAGTCTGAGACCAATAATTAATAAAAACTTATGAAAACTCCAGGTCTTACTTTCAGATGCACCATAGTTCATAAATGCCAAATATGAAAAATTAATTCTACTAAGTAGATTTTACACAATTTTTTTTTTTATTCCTAGGTCATGTCAAATATGCAATTATTTCTAAAAATCACATTAGAAAACAGGAAAAGTATTCTACTGGCTTCCTGACTTTTGTTTACTACTTATTCTCTTGTTTACAAAGGTTTACTATTTTCCATGAACATTTGCCTAAGTTTAGACTGGAACAGACCTTTTCAAAAACAATTTTCTTTGTCATCACTGACAATGCACTATTTCAAGTGAAGTTGCCACTGTTCATAATACAATTATAATCAGTATATTATACCTCATTCATAGTACAAATCCACATTTTCAAAGACTTACACTGACCATGGGAGAACTGCAGTCCTTCTGTCCCTGCAAGATTTTTAAGCTAACTGATTATTGTTCTGGTCATTAGAAGAAAGATATAGCATTCAATACCTGAACTTCACTAGAAGGAAAAAACTTCTGCTGTCTTGCAAATTTTTGGATAAAATCTTGAAGACAGGACATCCTGCCATGAAGAAATAAAGTAAAAGAGCAAGGTCGGTATAGAGTTAAAATGCAGAGTGTCTTGACACAAAATTCAAATTAAAGTCTACAGCAAGAGCCTCGTAAATTAAACTCTTAAATTAAACCTCTTAAATCCTAGTCAACTATCATACCTTGAGTGTGAGATTCACCTATTAGTCTTTACAGACAGTTACTACACTATAGCACATACATTTCATATGTTTGCGTGCCTAGCCTCCCTGAGAGCTACTCACGTTGTTCTAATCTGGATTTAGTACAGTTATGGTGACCAAGAATCTTTACCAAATATTTCTTCTGCTGATTTCTGTAAATCACCTGATTTCTTCTGTAAATCAGGTGATTTATAACAATTCTGGGTCGTATTTCCTAAAAAGACTGGGAGTTTGAGACTTTCTTCTGCTCCCTGCCTGAGATAGGAAACAGAATCAGATACACAACACTTCCTCAAAAAAAAAAAAAATTGAAAATAATTGTTTCCGGAAAAAAAATATCTTGAGACCCCACAATGTCAACCAAAAGGTCAAATAAATAATATGAGGGTATGTATATATAACAAAAACTGACACCTCTTGCAGAAAAGACCTCTCTTACAGAAAATGCCTCTCTCCCAGAAACAATGCTCAGCCATGAAGCATTCAACTTTCATGGAGCATCTAGCTAGAGAGAGCAATATAGCTGTTAAAATGACCAAGAAAAAGCCCACCTGAAACATTTCCTTTTACACTTCGTCTAACTTCTGCAGACCTCTGCATGCTGTTTCTCTCACACAGGTATGTTAATACAGATGGAATTTATCATAAGTAGAGAGGACACCAAGTGTAACAGGAATGGATCTGTGTTAACTTTTAACAGGACTTAAATTAATAAGTAACTTAAATAGAAAAGCCTTTTGAAGTTTTCTTTTAAATCCGTTGGGCAAGGTGTTGCTGATATGGTGCAGAGCCTGAAAATTCTTTGAGCTAGTATTTTTGGATATAGGCAGGAATATCAACGGCTGATAATTATGAGATGTGTGGGTTCACAGCTGGAGTATTGTTATTCAGGGCTCTGAATAGTGAGTCTTAAAAGAAGAGGGTAAATTAACACCTCCACTAATGGATAATTGCCACCCATCAGCCACCACAGTCTTTGATTGCCAGGCAGACTTGGCGACTTTTCTTCTTTTTGTTTTGGTTTGGGATTTTTATCTGAAAATGTGCACTATAAAGGAGGATGGCAAAGTCCTTGGAGAAGTTGTTGTGCACTCTCACAAGTTGTCCTATCTCTCAAATACAGATGGAGGCTGAGAAGCTTTGACGCATTCTTCCTCTATAATGAATATTAAAGCAAGAGGAGACCTGTGCCTCATTGTCACCTTCCACATGAAAATAATGCTAATGCCTCAATGGTAGACTTGGATGTGCAACAATGACATTAAAATACAGCGGGTTCAGGAAAAAAAAAGTGCTTATGGCCTCATTTACAGTAAATAACAAATTACATATTCAATAATATAGCACTCAAGCAACTGTGAAAGACAGTAGCAAGGTTTTGAACTTGCAGCAACTGTTTTGGTTCCCTGGACCCTTAGATATCCAGATAGACTCAATGTATACTCAATAAAAAATTTCACCTAAACAGGACATACAAATAGCAGAAATAAATATATCTATCTTACAGGAAATGCTCCATAAAATTTCCTACCTTGGCTAACTCTTTCAACTGCTGCAGCGTGAAACAGGTAGGTTGCAGATTTTATTTGCATTTCTCACAATATTGCATAAAATTCTTGCTTTCCAGCTGTGATTTAATGTGGAAATGTTACAATAACACTCATAATTACTGAGAATGGAGAGAAGTTTTAGCTGGATACCAATTGAGGTTTTAGTACAAATGAGTTCATAGTTTTGTTTTAATTCAGATACATGGCTTCAGATAAAAAAGGTTGAAGGAAAGAATGAAACTAACTACAGTAATGTGGGTTACTTAACTAAAATGAAAACCCATTTCAATTAACTATCCATACATCATTTCTTCCCTTTTTTCCCTCTTTTTTCTTCTTTCATCTGTTTACTAGGAAGTATCCTGAGTGTCAAAAAATGTTTGTCTATATGATGATGCTGTTCAAGTATTGAAAATCTATTCATGTGTGTATTCATGGCTCTATTTTATTTGACTTTTGTGAGGTCAATATTATAACTTTCAAGAAAAGTGAATGATGATTTTGCGATTTATTCAATATTTATTATAAAAAGTTTTTACTTTTACCATTGAGCAATATAAGTCCAGTGCAGCATGAACTAACATCTGGGGTGGTAGAAATAAGTGGTATATGTTCCCTAGTTTTCAGGAAAATGTATAAATAGTGATCTGATTTTTCAGAATACAGAAATAGCAAAAGGAAAAAGAACATTCTACAAGGAACCACTCATAACACTGATAAATTCTAAGGCAGTAGGAAGAGAGTGGACCTAAAACACTGATGGGGAGACATGGATGGTGGGCTTGTGTAAGAAATCTAAATTAGCACCTCTTGGAGGGATAGAGCTCCCAACTTATTTATATGTCAGGTATCAGAGGTTAAGACTATTGGCTGTTGTTTTGGGGTAGAAGGTCAGAAAAAAAAAATGGTTACTTAAAATGTCAAGTTTCTTTGTGCCCACATTCCTTCAGCATGGAGACCTCTAACCTAAAAATTGTAAATGATGAACTTTCCTCATTCCCCTCTGCATGTTTTCTGTTGTTTCATATCTAGTGCACACAGAGCACATATCAATAATAGAGCCAATTGTATTTGTCATCATCCTCCACTTTTTCCACAAGACAATTACAGCATCAGAGCTCTCACATCAGGCATTTTACATGCAGATGGAAAGCAACTGGGTATGTCCCTAAAAATTGTCAACCTTGGTTTTTTTCTTTAAACTGTAATCCATCACATGCCACAACTGTAGCCTAAAGGGAAGGAGGAGACAGCACAGCCTTATTATTTCTGATTTTTGTTTGGCTTGTCTTTTCACATAAATACCAGTATCTTATGAATAAATAGCTTCTTTATATTTATAATTCTTTTTTTTTCGCTAGGTATTCACTGTATATTAATAAGCTGCTTGTTAATCCTCTCTTTAAACTTTTTATTACAGCTTGTATATATTTGTGTTTAGAAACGTTAGTGAATTATTTTAATAAGATGATTACAAGAATAAAAATTGAAATCTAAAGACATCTAAGTTTCTAGGCTGCACTTCTGTCAATTAGCAGTACTTTGTTGATCTGGAGCAACAAAAACTTAAGCATTCTCTAGGAGACTTTCAAGAGGATGAGGCCTTAATTCTTTCTAAGTGTGTGATATTTTCTGTCTCTTAACTAGAATTTGCAGAATCTGTTTGCCAGGTCTGCATGATCTGAAAGCATGCAGCAGAGCTCCCATGTTTGATGAAAGTTGACAGGCAGTTAACTGCCAGACTCACACCAGCTTGACTCAAATGTTTGCAGGAATTTGTTGACCCTGCAATAGTCCAGAGTTAGAGGGAAGACTTAGAATGGATGGTGCCAGCAGAAAAAAACAATGGACCGTAGAAATAGAAGAAATGCTGAAGTAAGCTGGGGTAGTAACTTTGCAAAATGCTCTGAATATGTTTTGAAAGGACACAGGGAGAAAGAGAGCGAAAAAGAGTGAAAAAGGGAGGGAGGCAGAGGGAAGGAAGGAAGGAAGGAAGGAAGGAAGGAAGGAAGGAAGGAAGGAAGGAAGGAAGGAAGGAAGGAAGGAAGGAAGGAAA